>VZSZ01008623.1:864628-897713 GCA_013398815.1 Ibidorhyncha struthersii | reverse complement strand
GTCCCGCCGTCATCGGCATCCCGTGCTCCGCATCCCGCCGGCATCGGCATCCCGCCGGCATCGGCATCCCGCGTCCCATCGGCGTCCCGCACCCCGCGTCCCATCGGCATCCCGCACCCCGCATCCCGCCGGCATCGGCATCCCGTACCCCTTACCCCGCATCTCGCCGGCACCCGCGCACCCCCGCTCCGCCGCCTCCCGCAGCTGCCCCGGCAAACGCGGCGGGTCCAGCCCGTCTCTGTCCCGGCTGCCCCCGGCTTGATTCACCTCTCCGCTGTCGGAGCCTTCCCTTTTACCAAAATGCTGTCACTTGTGCTAGGCAAGATTGGGCCAGAAGTGCTGCGCTATCCCCCCGGTATTCTCCACCACCCCCTTAAGCGTTTATCTCGTCTCGTTATGCGTCTGTTATCCCACTTCTCTCGGTTGCTGTAGGTGTGCAGGAATCGGGACGCTGCGCTTCAAGCACGGACCGATCTTGGGATCGAGTTAAAATTCTCCCCGCACCTTGCTCTGCCACGAGTTAGCTGCGCAGAACATTCCAAAACTGCTGAATGTGTAGGCAGAGGAATACTGCATGTGCTTTGAAGCTCTGTTTTAAGTACAGATAGAAGATGTATTTTGAAGCAGATAGAAGAATATTTAGAAATACAACAAAGGAGGAAAGGTTTATGTGTTTGAGAAGGATTAGATCAGAAGTAATTTTTCCTGGTGGATTAACCTCAAAAAAGGAAATTGACTGTCTCTGTAAAATAAGTATACACAAACAGTGGGCATAACGCATCATCACCTTTCATCGTGGCAAAACGCATTACTGCGTGAGAGTCGCTGCAGCTGATAGAAACAGGAGGGAGAACATGAATGCGAAAGGTTTTTTTCTGCTGGCTCGGAGGTAGCCCTGGCCACAAGTGGTGGGTACGACCTCAGCTGGGGTTTGCATTGTTGGAGTTTCGCATCCACATGTTCACCCTGTGGTACTCTGAGTGGTGGGAACAAAGATTAAAATGAACAGTTAAATTTTCCCTTTGCACAGGGCAAATGCATCACACTCCTGCTTCTGTGCTTGTTTTGCTGCTGTAAAATGCCTGCAGCTTTATTTGGGCAGTGTAGTAATCGTCATCCACACAACAATTTACTTGGGGATTTTATGAAGAAGTTGAAGGCAAAAAAAAATGGACAGAAATTAACGAAAGGTCCGAGTGAGTGTTGTACCAGTGGCGGGAGTTGTGTGTACCCTGTGTGTCTTCCTCTGCAATCTGGATAAATCTCTTCCAGAATCAGTGCAGAGTGAGCAGGGATGAATAAAGTTGGAAAAGTTCAACTCTCCAAATGCTGTCAGTGGATGATGCGGGTTCTTGACAGCAGAGGCTCAGCCTTGCAATCGTTTGTTTGCCCGCGAAGCCTGTGCAACAGAACCTTGCACAGGTAGGGAACATTGCGGGAAGGAGAAGAGGTTTGGGCTTATGTGGTGGTCAGCAGGCAGTCGTATGGGCTGGACCTGGGCAGCAGGTGCATTTTCCCAAGCCTTGCCTTAGAGAGAAATGACATCTCCCTTATTCCTGCGGGAAATGCTGTANGCTCTGTTCAGCGTGCTGTGTCCGTGTCTCCGCTTCCCCTGGCACAGTGGCTCCGAGGGGGCCTGGAATCCCACTGGCAGACTTCTGCAGGAATCGGTGGAGTGGGAGCTAGCACAGAGAGCTTTTCGAATACCATCATCTTGTCCTTTGAACTCCGTTGCTCGTACAGCATTACTTAGGCACTGTGAGTGAGCGATGGACTGACAGTATTTATACTGCTTTCTCTGCTCGGATGCAATTTTAAAATGCTCGAAGGAGAGTGGAAAGCTCCTTTGTGGTCTGTCTAAAGCTGTACAGGTTAATTTCTGACAGGTTTATATTTCATCCTAGCGAAGTCTCCATTAACTTTACAGTGTGCTGCCTATCAATTGCCATGGCTTTTGATTTTCTCCTGGACGTGCAACAGTGCCAGTGCCATGAGCAGCCTCTGCTGCAGCTGGAGCTGATGGCAGCGGATCGTGTACCAGCTTCCCAGGCAGCAGTGCTCCTACAGAAAGAGGGTCATGGGACCTGAAATGCATTATAGTGAAGTTCCCTCAGGGTGGTCTGCTTTGGACCCGTACTCCCCTGCTAGCTTCCAGTGCTAGCTTTAAGTTCCTGCCCTGTATGGCACTGCACAGAAAGCTTTAGCCTCAGCCTCTGAAAATGTGGTCTCAGCATTTTCTTTGAGAGCGGTGAAGTGTACCACTGTGAGCTCTCTGCCGCTTTACCCAGCCTAAGGAGATTTGCACTTCAGTTCCCCGTGCCCTGCAGCGCTGGCAGTGGCAGCTGCAGCCCAAGCTTCTTTGAAGACAAGGAGCATTTTAAGGTGTGCTGCTCCTAGTTCTTTCCCTTTCTGAATGGTCCCACTTTGTGCTAGCGGAGCCACATCTCTTCCCTCCAAGGTGAACCTCTCTTCAAAACCTCAGCTCAGCTCGGGTGCAGTCTGGGGCAGGTAGGGATCGGTGTTTTTGAAGTTAGACACATGTCCCCGTCCCCCTGCCCTTCATATATGGCGCTAAAGCACAAACAGTTTCTTAATATTGTGGGGGAGTTGTTTACATTTTCTCTTCATGTAAACTACTACCAATTTGGGTTTTGGGGTTCCTAGTAGTAGAGTTTACCTCTAAAGTGGTGAGAAAGGGGGGGCTGGGCTGCTTGAGGGATCATTAATGGAAAATCAGGTGCTGGCTTCCACCCTGGTCCAGGATACAGCACGCACAGCCCATAAAACAAGTGCTGTCACCTGGTCGGGGTCACCTCGGAAGGTAACAGATCTGATGGGATCGAATGAAGGTGCCCCCTCGGCAGGAGCCGTCCTCGCCGTTTCGTGGCGTGGTCGGTGCTCTCCCGGGCTGCTGGGCAGGACGGGTGCTCGGAGCAGTGCCTGTGGAGATCCGTAACGGCCGCCGGCCCCTTTGCCAGTGCAGAGCAGGGGGGGATTTGTCTGGGTTTAGAGGCGCTGCAACAGCGCAGAGGAAACAAAGTAGGCATTAACACAATTTGATTTCATTTAAAGCTTTTGATATGGTGTAGCTGATTGTGCCGGTAATAATTATGTATTATTAGGAAATTAATCAAGCTTTTGTTCCACCGTGGACTCATTACTGTTTATCTTTGTGCTCTGGTTATTGCATAATTATTACCAGCAGTCTTTGAGGTGACTGAATAACCTCTTTTAAGAGCGAGACCTAGCATCGATACAATAAATCCAAGGTTACCGTGTCAAAATGACTTGTAGGACCAAAAGAACACCGGGTAAGTGGTGTAGGTGGTTTAAGTTAAAATGGAATCAAAGAAGCAGCTATTACTGAAGCAATGGAAACAAAGGAGATAATAAATTTAGGGGGTAACTGGCTCTGAAAAATCTAGCCGTCCGTGTGGTTTCAGACGTTTCTTGAGTGGCATTTGCTATTACTACTGCTACCTGTTTGGTATCCCTGTGTTTGCTGGTTACATCTACCTACAGATTCCTCTCTTCGGTTCGGTTGTAATCAGCTTGGGCGAGCGCCATGTGTTTATGCATCACCTGGCATAATGGCTATATAATCTTTTTGTGGCCAGCTAGGTAATTGTGATACCGCTGACAGATAATACCTGTAATAATTTCTACCTACTGAAGGAGATAAGAGTCAGATAAAAAGATCAAGGGCAGGTTATTACACTAACAGATGAGACGGGAGGCCGTTCTCTGGGCTGCACTCGCTCCCGCCTGGGCACTGCTCTGGCATCCCCTTCCCCAGGAGAGGTCTGGGGGACCCTCAGCTCGTCACTGGTGGGACTCAAAAGCCCTTGGGAAGGGGTGACCCTCCCATCCGCTGTTGTCAGTATGACCTTTCTGCGTGGGCAAAAGGCGATATTATGTAAATATTTCTTTTGAAGACAAGGCGTGCGTGGATGAATGCTCTTTCTGAAGCCTGTCCCTCTGGCCAGCTTCGTGGTCTGCAGCTGCTGGTACAGATCCATGGACGGTGAACCTCGGGTGGCTGGGAACGTCGTTGACGTGCTAAAGCTTTTTGATGGTTCCTGATCAAAGCAGAAGAGAAAGCATAAAATATTTTCTTCCTCATCGCCTTTCAGTTCCTGCTCTTTCTTCTTTAAACTCACGCGTCAGGCACTCCTGTTACCAGTGCTCTTGGCTGGAATCAGGTCCTTCTCCTGAGGTGCAGCTGAGGTTTTGCTCTTTTCAGGAGACTTTGGGCATCGTGTTTTGATGTTTCGGCATAGGTGCGAGTCATTGTGGGGCAAACGAGCGCTGTCTTCAGAGCACTCCAACTTCACCAGCAAATACCCGTTTCTCATCTTCTTTATTTAGTAGGTGATAGGGTTGGTTGATCTCTTGTCGGGTCTTGTTTGGAAAACTACAGATCCCATATTTTTCCTGATCACTTCCAGATTTTAGGCGAGTTGTGGGTAGCAGCGAGTTCAGTGGTGTACACTTAAATCACGGTCATCTGTGTTTTCATGTCGTGACAGGCCAGCGTGCATCGCTGTTATTCACTGGGAGTGACTTAAATTAGCAGTTAATTCTCCAGGTTGCAACAGAGATCCCAGCAAGTTTGCAGTAGGAGAAATCTTTCCTAGGACACGCCTGAAAAGTATCTGGAATTCGTGTAGGTGCTTGCCAAGCTGTCTTCAGTCACTGCAAACCAGCGGGCTTTCCACGGTCAAAGGGGGAGCCCAGAGTGGAAGAGGGGACCCCAGACCCTGCGGCACTTGGCTGACGGGCTCCCTGGCTTCAAGTGGCCGCTGGATCAGGTCGCTGGTTCAAAGCCTGTAGATCCGCAGGGTTTACAACTGCGTGCTAAGTCTTCTGCAGCCAACTTTTGTCCCTGGTTGCCAAACTCCACTTTTCTGTGCAGAATCAGATCCACATGGAGCGCGGCTGAGTCACGGGTGGCTTCTGGAGCACGGGGCAGGGCGGCTGCCTGTCTGCGCCAGCGGTGCTGCCTTTCAAACTGCCTAAACACGCAGGGGGACGAAGCAGAAGACCCATGCAAAGCTCGGGAGGGATCAGAGCTGAGCTTTACCCAGGATCCAGCATTAATGGAAAAGCTGCTTTCATAGGTTTCCTACGGACGGGCACGAGAAGGCTGTTGTAAACACAACCCGAAATGCTCGTCCTGCACCAGGGCTGTGTCTGGTTTAGAGAACTCAGGACTCATTTAACAGTGAATTGGCACACTGCTGGGCTATGACAAGACACTCATCTGTCCTGGCTTGAGTTAAGGTGGTGAAACAAGTGATACGCTGGGGCAGGGTAACTGGAGTAGCCGGGATGTTCAAGTTCTGCTCAAGTCTTATTCTCTCAGCACAACAGCGGGTGCAGCAAACCCCTTGTGACCAGGCAGAGCGGCAGAGATGGTCACTGCTGGCTTCTCCCACGGCTGGCGTGGCCGCTGGGTCACCCAGTGCCAGGACACAGACGTTGCGGTTCCTTTTTCTTGCTCCTGAGAGTTGCTGTCTGGATTGTGGCGTGCAAGCCAAAGCTTATTTATTATCTTACATGCTTAGCTGGTTGACTTGCTTTCATTTCCTTTTGAGGATGCTGATCTATTTATTCGTTCCCATGAGTTAGTTTTCATTTAAGTCGATAAACAAGATTACCTTTTTTCACAGCTAGTTACCTAGACTCAGCCCGCAGGGCTGTGAGGGCAGCAAGTGGCCCTTTCTAAAGACCGGCTGTTTGGTTGGTGCTGGGTGCCTGTTGAAATCTGCACCAGGAGCCTGGGTTCTGGTGGCTTAACACACGGAGACACTGGCTGTTTTTCTTTGGAGATGCCCAGAAAACACTCCAGACTTGAAGGGTCGTGGTCCTTGTGTTAACACTCTGCCTGAGCCCATGTGCATTAAAAAAGTGTCAGTACTCTCAATCCTCACCCAGGTTTGTGCTTGCCGGTGCAGCAGCCTGAGTGCGGTGCTGGAGGTGTTTAACAGCTCTGCCCGAGGGGTGGCATGGCCCTCTCCTGTGCCATTAAATTGTGATTTATGTCCTAGGCAATGAATGAAGGAAAAATAACCGTTTCCAGTGTTCTTTATTTTCTAACTTGCTCCTTCTGCTCAATTGACTTTGGTTCTCAAGTTTTCCTAGTGTTTCCATAGCACATACCAAGTATCATAAAATGGTCTCCCTCTTTCCCCCTGTCTCCTCTATCCATCCCCCCCTGTTTTCTCTCTCTTGCCGACTCTCCCACTCTCCAGCTCACCCTACCCACTGGGAAGGGGAGATGCATCACCTTGTTAAGGGACGGCTATGGAGGGCATACATGCATGGTGTGTTTGTGTGGGACCTGCCTGTCTGCTCTTACAACACAAAATATCTACTTGCTTTTTCATCTGTTCATTTTAAGACTGTTCAAGGGCAGATATTTCACTACCCTGCTGTGTGCTTTCCCATCCTCTTTTCCCCATGTCTTGAATTGCCGAGCTCTTACACCCTTTGGAAACTGGTTGCAAAATCTCATGTGATATCAACAGTGATTACTTCCCCCCCCCCCGTTTCTCTTAAGTGCTGGTTGCAATGAAAGGATAAGCTCTACAAGACACTTGGCATAGAAAACAGTGGCTGAGAATTCAGAAAATTTCACCAAAAAAATAATGCATAAAAAGCTGTAAGGGTATTAGTGGGTTTGAGTAACACAGGCATTTTGGATACTTTGTCCTGTATTACTGAGGACTGCTGGGTAGGAAGCAGCAAAGGATTTGTCCATGACAGCTATTCTACTTGTACAGCTTTTACATTTTTTCTGCTGTTTGCGGTATTCGCTGGCATTTATTTGTTATGCAGATGATAGCTGTGCTCCGCATTACTTCTTGCAGCCAGTCTGTAGAATAACCCATTGGTTTTCCTGTTCCAAGAATTTCATTTCAGCCGAAGAGAGCTAGTTGAAAACCAGTAGTCATTTGGTGCTTTTTCTGAGGTCAAAAGAGCAATATATTTCAAAATACTGATTGTGAATGAGAGATAAAGCATGTTTTGTAGCCCCCGTAGGAACCTGTGGCGTTGCATATTGCCATATATGAAAGAAAAGGGTGCCGGTGCACAGCTGTGCCTTTCCACCCACATTTCCTTCTTGGGAAGCTGTGGGGACAGGCGTCAGACCCCGGTGCAGCATCACCGTCACAGGAACAGGCATCAGCCGCTGGTGCAGCATCACCGCCATGGGGATGGGCATCAGCCCCCGGTGCAGCATCACCACTGTGGGGATGGGCATCAGCCCCCGGTGTAGGATCACCACTGCAGGGACAGGCATCAGCCCCTGGTGCAGCATCACCTCCTCCCTTGGGATGTGCCTTCCCTGGGGCTGCCGCTGCACACCGAGCCAGGAGGACAGCCCTACTGCCGGTGGGTGCCTGGCAGTGTGGTCACGCTCGGTGACGGTCTGTCACCACGCTGCCGAAAGCACTTGCGGGCTTCGTGGCATAGGAGGTGTGGGCACGGCCGTGCTGTGCCGAGGAGCCCGGCAGCCTCCATCAGGTTTATGTGTGCTGGTGTCGGGAGCGCGCCGCCGCTGCCGGCCTGTCCCTGCAGCATGGAGCTGGTGATTCCTGGAAGTCTCTGCCTCTGGCCCTTTGCTTCAGATTGAGGAAGGCGTGGGACAGTCCCGGCAAGAATTAAAGCAGAAACACTGTAGCCAGGCAGTGAATGCTGAATGCCATCCGCTGCCCCGGCAGCCCCTCCGGATGATGCGCAACTCCCCTCGCCTCCGCTCCGAGGAACCTCCAAGGCCGCGCTTAGCTCCAGGCAGGAGACAACAGTTTGCTCTGTGTCCCTGCCAGGGTGGCATCTTTGAATTGCATCTCTTGGGCGAATGGAAGATAAAGGCATGCAGTACTTTTTGAGTGCAAATTTCAGATGGGCAGTTCAAGAGAAAAGCACAGTGAGAACTGGAGCTGACCAGAAGTTAGTCTGTGCCTGGTGAGGGGAGAAAGAAACATGGCCCTGAACTGGGAAGAAAGCTGCAAATGATGCCATTTATTGCAGGAAGAAATTCCAAAATTTCTTAAAATACTGAAATTTTTTTTAGTCGTATGGGAACATTTTATTTTGGTTTAATGTTTCGTTTCACAGAGTTAAAAGTAATTTGTAACAGGAGTAGTTCTGTTCTTTGTATTTTTCTGTCATTCATTTTAATTACATTTTTGTCTTAGCGCTGAGCTTCATTCATATTTTATAAACTACTGATTTTAAAATGGCTGTACTAATTGGCCATTTCTGTATTGGCAATTGTTATTCTAATTGGCTTTCAGTCGGTACTTGGCACGCTCACTGGTGGCTGTCCACTGGGCTGCTTTGGTAAGCTGTTTAGTTTGAAATGGATACTTCCCGCCTGTGATTGTAGGCTAAAATTACAAAGTTAAATATAAAAGAAAAAAATTGTATTATTTTATCGTCCTGTGGAACATTTTTGAATTTATCAAATGAGCATTTGCTGAAAGAAAACTATTCTGTGGGAGACTTTCTACTACTTCTAGTAAAAAACATTTGTTTCTCTGAGCTGCTCTGGTAGATCCCAAAGGTCTGTGCAGCGGCTGTATAACCCTTAACAGTTAAATGTTGGAAATATATAGAAAAGCACCTCCCCACGGCAGGTTGAGGGAGGTGATTCTCCCCCTCTACTCTGCTCTGGGGAGACCCCCCCTGGAGCACTGCGCCCAGCTCTGGAGCCCCCAGCATAAGAAGGACATGAACCTGTTGGAGCGAGTCCAGAGGAGGGCCACGAAGGGGACCAGAGGACTGGAGCAGCTCTCCTATGAGGACAGGCTGAGAGAGATGGGGTTGTTCTGCCTGGCGAAGAGAAGGCTCCGGGGAGACCTTAATAGCCAATAGCCCCTTCCAGTACCAAAAGGGGACCTACAGGAAAGATGGGGAGAGTCTCTTGACCAGGGAGTGTAGCAACAGCCTGAGGGGTAACAGTTTTAAACTGAAGGAGGGGAGATTTAGATTAGATATTAGGAAGGAATTCTTCACTGTGAGGGTGGTGAGGCACTGGCCCAGGTTGCCCAGAGAAGCTGTGGCTGCCCCATCCCTGGAGGTGTTCAAGGCCAGGCTGGATGGGGCTTTGAGCAACCTGGTCCGGTGGGAGGTGTCCCTGCCCATGGCAGGGAGATTGGAACTAGATGATATTTAAGGTCCCTTCCAACCCAAACTGTTCTATGATTCTATGAAAATGAAGTTCCCCCTTGCACAGACATTCAGCATGAGGCCTGGGAGCATCTTTCCCAACGAGATGCTCCCAGGTGGGGCTGCGGTGTTGACTGGGACTGTGTCCCCGCTGCGTGGCACTCAGTCCGCTGGCCCCCAGCCCTGGCAGCTGCCAGGCTGCACCGTCCTCAAGGCAGCAGGCATGAGCCCACCCCAGGCAGGGCGGGTTGAGAGAGCGGATGCTCCTCTGCAATGGCGCCGGGCACGTGTGATGCAGCTCAACTGGTGCACAGTAACTCGTGAGTATCATCTGTGAACGCACTGCATTGCGGTTGTTTATAGAGGTCCTGAGCAGCTTCTGCCCCTCATCATGCCGTCCCTCAACCCCCTCCTTTGCCGTTACAGCTCACAGAAATCTTGGCATAATAGCCCAGTAAACCTCACACCTCCACATACACATGAGGTTTTAAAGGAGTATTTTAGCGTTTGATATATTGCAAGATGATCTACATGCCTTGAGAGGTATCAGCTTTACCTGTTTGGCTCTATTCCCCCTGTGTTCCCTTGTTGTATTTTCAGAGTGTTAGCAGTCTTGAACGCATTTGCAAATGGAAAACAAACAGCACAGCATCATAAGCCAGGAGGCAATGCTGAGCAAGAAGCATCAGATGAACCTAGCTGCCTGCAGGGCTCATGAGACATGGTCTTTTCATACTCTTGTTCAGTTTATTTCAATATTTTTTCCAATTAAAGTGAATTTTCTTTTTTTGAAGAATGTTTTCTGCCAAAAGGGACATCTACACCAGAAACGAACACAAAGCAAACACTGTAAAGTCATCTGGGACAGACCAGCCAACTCGTGTCAGCTGGAAAGAGGCTGCTCTTTGACACCACATCAAATTGGTGGGGTGATGTAGAAGGCATGGGCACCTTTCTTTATTCTTATTCGTAGCATTTGCCAGAAGCCATCTCTTGCCTTGGATGAACCCATTTCTACACCATATTCATAGGAATGCAGCAACAGCAAAGTTTTCTGTGTGGGTGCGGTCTCCTTTCCAGCTCCTGTTTTCCTCAAGAGAGGCAGGAGATGGTGTGCACAAGAAGCAGTTGTCCTGTCTTCCTTTTTAGTGGAGCATTTACTCCCAGTAAACAATTAAGAGACAGATAGAGACGTCCTCTCTTAATACCTGGCCAGTGCAGGCATGCCATCCTGTCTCTGCCGACTGTCTTCCTCTGGTCACAGTTGTTGGATTGCAAACCAAACTGCGGAATTGCAACTTCTCGTTGCTACCAGGGGTCAAGACGCAGCTCTGGACGGCATCTCACTGGCCTCTGCCCAGACAGCTGTGTCTGTAGAAGATGTCTGGCAGTGTCTTTTGTGAGTCTCTGCTTCAGCAGGACTTTCTCCTCCCTCACAGGCTGGCACAGATACCACCAGGGAACACCTGGAAGATCCTCTCTGGCCACTACAGATCTTCTGCGTGGGAAGCATGCACAGCAGCACGGACTTAGAGGGACTGGTAACGTGCTCAGAGTCCTTCTCTATAGCCCACGCTTCATGGTCCAGTGAGCAATGAGTGGGGGGAGGCCACAGGACCAGGATCCAGGTCTGGATCTCGTTAGTGTTCTTTGAAGAAGTCTTGAGGACAGCAGTGGATGTGTTACCTTCCAGTACGCCGGTGGGGTGCAGAGAGTGCCGAGGGGTCGTGCTGCCAGGTGTTAGGGTGCTGCCACACCAACACTGAGATCCAGCATTCTCTGGTGGGGCGTCCCTGCCCCGCTATAGCTCGCCTCAGGTGGGAGCGCTGCCGAATCTGGGTCCCGCTTCCTTTGCCTCTCCTCCTCAGCTTTGAGGGCGGACCAGCCAGCCCAAAGGGTTGGTCCCTCAGTCTGGTACTGGGCCCGGCATGCTGCTTAGTGGGGTTTGGTTGTTGGATGTGGGATGCTGTGCTTCTACCGTACCATGTAGAGCACCATGTTGCATGTGCACGTACCGTCCCTGCATCTCTTCTGATGGCCACGGCGTCCCGCAGCGCGCTCCCTGGGCAGTGCAGGAGGTACCCCCGTGCATCAAGTATCAGCACATGTACGGGTCCTTGCAGAAGCCTGTTTTGCTCTGCATGAGAGCTTTAAATCAATTAATAGAAAGCGTAACTTAGGATTTGACATTGAATGTGAACAGTAGGAGGACACAAAGAACTTTTACCTGGTACACAAAAGCACATTTGTTTTCTTGTAGGTTTGGATCTTTTGCAGACCTGGGTCATGGGGCATAAAGTGAAATAAAAACGCTCCTTTGTTTTGGGGAGTGAGAAGCAAATCTTAGATTTTACGTACACCCTTAGGGGTAAGAACAATATACTTTCAGTGGCCCCATCACTCACAGTTTTGAGTTAGCACCTAAGTGAGGAGGGTGGCAGGAGCCTCCGCATGGACATGAAGGGGCCCCAGTTTCGCAGGCTGCAGTTGCAGAGTGGCGAGCCTTCCTCTGGAAAGAACTTTGGCACCCAGTGGTAGGAAGTCAGGTCTGATTGTTAACAGCATTTGCTTGAAAAAGCTAAAGCCTATAAAAAGAATTGTCTTGTGAACTTCAGATCTGTGCTGTTCAGCAGAAAGTAGAAAGTTTGCTTTAAGAAAAAAGAGCCTGCGGAAGAGGCCGATGTGTCTCCACGGGGCTGACAGTGCTGCTGCCAGCAGTGGTGTCCTTCTGGCCGAGTGCTTTGCTCACGAGCGAGGCAGGGAGCCTTGTCCATTACTGCACTCTTATGCTGACAGCAAAGGATCCCCGTGTTATCCTGCGATCCGGGTGGAAATCCCAAGAGCCAAGGCTGAGGCTGTAGGAGGCGTTTGTCCTCTGCTTGCCGTTCATGCAGAGGGAGTTACATCTGGACCTTGAGGAAGCTGGCAGCCGGGCAAGCTGGAGTCTGGTTGGGCAGGTGAGCTGCTCTTGGCCAGGTAGAAACATCTGTCTTTTGGGAGGGAGGTGTTTCAGGGCTTGGGACTTACAGAATACACAGCAGTATTGCCTCAGGGGAAGGGAGAAAATGTAGAGGTTACGGTCATTTTCCATCATTCAATGATTCTGGGCATTTTGAGATACAGGTTGTGACAACAGGGGGGACCCAAAGGGAAACAGAAGGCGGTCAATGGCTATTTTATCCTTTCATCCTCCTTTGGCCAGAGTGGGGGTGTAGTGTTCTGTCAGTCAATGTCACTGCTCTATACCGTGCACCAGCGTCGCCGGAGACTTTCCCGGCTGTCACTGGCGGGGTGGCTGGACACCGTAATCTGTTCTGCTATTGAGATACGGACTCAATTACTCTTCAGCCGAAGCAAGCAGAGTTCATTTCGATTAGTGAGTCTGTCGTAGTGTTCAGAAGACTGATGTAGTTTGAAAAAAGCCTGAGGGCTGCATCCTGGCCGACCCTGTGGTTGGGCACAGCCGTGCCAGAGCCACCGTGCCACAGCATCCTGGGGCCTCCCGGAGTATAGTGGAGCAATCCCTGCTCAGCGAGTGAAAGGTGAGGAATATCGCCCTCGCAGGGAATCAAGCGAGTACGCCTGCATGGGGAAAGACGGCTTGATGGCCGCATCTGCGTGAATGAGCGTTCCTGGCTTTAGAGTTGGAGTGAGCTCGTCCAGCGCAGACCTGGCGTTGGAGGCTGCGTGCCGGGGAGAAGCCAAGCTCTGTTTTCCTGCGGTGGAAGAAAGCAGTTTGGTCACTTTGGGATTCTAACACAGATGGGCTGCTGGCCCTGGTACCGATAGTCGCTGCACACTGTGTGGACCAGGACCGGCTTTATTTTTTAACAATAATAGTGGTATGAGCGGGGTCATTAAAATAAAAAGGAACTGACCTAGTTGTCATGGCGAAGACTTGTGACGGAGGTTCTTCATCCATATTCCCTGTCACTGTATCCACTGCTGTCTTTGTCTTCTCCGCTGATCTGCCTGTGCTGGCCGTGCTACTCAACCATGTCCAACTACAGCTTAATCCTTCTCCCAGCTCTGGATGTGGGGCAGAGCCGAGGAGGAGCCGCCCCTGGGAGAGCCCGGCAGCCCGGCGTCGCTCGCGGGTGCGATGCCTCCCTCACCAGGGCGAGGTGCCTGCAACAGGCGGCGCTGGCAAGTCGTTGCAACGTGTGTTTGTGGTTTATTCTGCTTTAGAAATAATAGTTACAACCCTGGTTCTTCTCACAAGTATTTTCAAGTGAAGGTCAATGTATCCTGTAACAGTAATGAAAATACTACCAGTAATAGTGCTTTGTGCTTTTATGGTACTTTTCTTCTGAAGCCCTTATGAGCAGTGATTCATTTAGCCTCCAGGCAAATAGGCAAAATAGGTGTTATTCCTTTTCCGACGATGGAGGGAGGTGGGGTTTGTGGTGAGCCGGTGGCTGTGGCAGCAGTCCCTCGGAGCGTATGAGCGGCCGTGGGCCCTGGCAGCCGTCGGAGCTGTGCTCCCGGGGCGCTGGGCTGGGGTTTGTGCTCTGGTTTGGGAGAGAGTCCTGCAGGAGCATACTTCTGCGCTGGACTTTACGCTCTGTCAATAATCCCATTTACTTTAGGAGAGCCGAGCACTGTCCTCAGGGATGCCTGACCCCGTCCCGCTCCAGGATAGTGTTTGCAGGAGAGGGGTTACGGGAGTGCAGCGTCTCACCTCGGGGGACCCGGGCAGGAGCCTCCACAGCCTCCGGGTGCCCGCGCAGGTGGCGGGCAGGGCCAGACGGGACAGGCAGGGAGGGCAGGCTTGGCTCAGGCTGCTGTCTTGCTGCTGCTTTTTTTCCCGTTTAATGCAACCTGAGCAGAAGCCAGAAAGAGCAAGGTCACCCGCGCTCCTCTGTGGTTTGAAACTTCCCCGGCCCCCGCTCTGGGGAGGCCTTTTTTTAAATAATGAGAACAAAGTCAAATGCTGACATGTCCTCAGAAGCGGTAAGAATGATTTGTCGGGACACAGACCACAGATTAAATGATTTTGCAGTAGTAGAAATCATCTTAAAAATATAGTCCAGCTCTACAGGTATTTATAGCTGCTGCCCTTTCCGTGGGCAGCAGGCATCCGTCCCACTGGGGCGGGAATTGGATGCCGCGCTGCTCCGGGCATCTCAGGTATCCGCACAGGGTGGATTACACCCCGAGCTGGTGACTTCCCCGTGCCATCAAAAAGTGGGATGGAGCACGCCGTAACAAATAAATAACAATCCCAGTGAAGAGCAGTGGATAAGCCCGTGTTTTTGCTGGAGGGGTCGGTTGGGTGCCTCCATGGGGCTGCCTGGGGCATGGGGCTGCCGAGGGGCTGTGTGGTGCCAGGAACCACGGTGAGGTCCTCGAGACTGCAGCAAGGTGGCTGCCGCTTCCAAAGCAGCTCTGAGAGCAAAAGATACGTCTTAAATAAGGCTTAGAAAGTCAGTGCAGAACCGCAAATATTGGGACAACAGTAGTGTTTGTACGGAGCATCCTCTGCTGCGACAGCGAGGGAGCGCTGCGGGCAGCCGTCTTGTGAGTTAGCTGGGGGAGAGCAGCCAGGCACGTTTTACTGTACGTAACCATGGTGGACATCAGCAGGTCTGCACCACGGAGAGCTGGACTCCCTCCAGGACGCATTTGCTGTGCGCCTGGGCCGGCAGAGTCTTGGTCGTGCTGTGCAGAGCGCCGAGAGCTGCTTCAGCGTATCCCAGCCACTGCTCGCACACTGGGCGTGGGCATAGTTGTAATGATTTATCTTTAACTTGTTTAATGTTTTCAGCTGGCTGTCTTTGACAGGCAGCACTGGGAGGGATGTCCCCGGATGCTGGCTGCCTGGTGCGGGGCGCCAGCACTGCCAGCGAAGCTCGGGGTTAAGCTCTTGCTGGAGTCTGGGGGGGTCTGATGTGCTGGGGATGGGTGGGTGTGCGCTGGGTGGGTGCAGGCTGGTGGGTGCCCTCTCCCTCCGCACCAATGTGTTCCTGCTGGGACTAGAAACTGGGGCTGGCTGCAGCCAGTGGCTTTGGGAAGAGTGCTGGGGGTGAATCCCGCGTTACAACAGCGTCTTCACCCCTGCCGCCAGACCACCGTCCCACTGGGTGTTCCTGGAGTTGCTGCCATCAGGAGCAATCCCCAGAAATCCCAGAGGGGAGTCTGCAGATTTCCTAAAATGCATTTTATAGAGTAGTGACTCTATAAAGAGGGACAGGGTGAGCTCCCGGCATGAGGTGGGAAAACCCTGGACTTTGCTTCCTCTCCCCCCTGTGTTCTCACTGGTTGGGGAAGGCCTTAGAGGGCTGCTTCTTGTCTTCCCCAAGATGATACTTCTTTTTCCAGTGTTTTCTCACCGACCCTTCGGCAGTTTGACTGGTGTTACATATTTTAGCTGCATTAGCTTCTTTGCTGGTTAGAAATGGCAGAAAAAGTGCTCTGACCTTGGCCCATGTGCTGAGAACAGAGTCCAGGCGCAAGTTTTTGTATCAGTAATTTCCTAGCGAAGGCTTCTGCCTCCTCCCCCTCCCCGCCTATCTGGAGCAGGCGGCAGCAGCGCTCGCACATTTTCCGACGTGCCGTTGGGGAGGGTTTGGACAGGCTATCTCGGCAGCTCCTCTTTCCTCTTATAAAAGAGAGGAAAGGAGAAAAGTAATTTGTGTGCAGATTAGGTTAATTGCTTTCATCTGGGTGGCAATTAGGTGCATTAACTGGAAAATGAAATGCTGCATGCAAATACTGTTCAGATGATCTACAGTTTTCTTGAATCGCGTGCATGTGTTTGTGGGCATGCGTCGTCTTCTACCCATGGACACAGCGCATGGGTTTTGTATGTGTATTCTCTTCTTGTATAAGTAACATCTCCATCCCCTGCCCCAGTGCCTGCAGCAATCTGTGCACAGATGCTGTGGAGGAGACGTGGAGAAACGGGGTTTTGCACCATCCTGTCCATGGGAAGGTCATGGGCCCCCCCTTGGCTGGATGGGGCTCTGCGAGCCTCTGCGCCGGGACGTTGCGAGGGTTGGCATGAAATCGGCATCATTGCTTCTCACTGCTCAGGCACAAAGTTGAGAAATAACCCTCCAGGTCACCCCCATCCCTTCTCCCGCTCTCTGGAAGTGCCATCTCCGTTCAGCGGGGTAGGTCTGGGTGGCATGTGTCCGGCTCGGGTCCGAAGCCTGGAGCCATGGGTCCCACAGGGACCGCGTCCGCTCCTCGGCTGACTCCAGGATTTGTCCCTGCATGTCCTCCTACGCTTCAGAACATGTAAGGTCATCCCAATTAGCTCAGCCTGTTCACATGGATTTAGTTTTCTGGTTTTCAGTTATTTGCTTTGTTTCGATGTGTCTCCTGTGGTCGGAGAGGAAAGTCTTTCCCTGATAACACGATCTTGCCACTTGCAAAGAAATGTTACTTCCCAATCTACTCCCGAGTCCCCAGGAACATCTTTAAATGGTTAAAAAAAAATAGCAGCACAGGGATTTTTTTTTGCTTTTCTTGTTTAAAGCACAGCCTGTGCCTAATGCCAGGCCCTTGGTTCTGGGCCATTTTGGAGGGCGGCTTTGAAAGGGAGGCAGAGCGGGGCAGTGCCGGGGCACCTGCGGGATGGAGCATCCTCCCCCCGGAGCGGTGCTGAGGGTGGGATGGAGCTGAGCTGAGGGTGAGGGACCTGGGAGGGCAGCGGTTCTCCCTTTGTTCAGCTCGCCCTCCCTTTTGCCATGTTGGTGCTTAAACTCTTGAATTATGGCCCGAGTTGGGACCGTTGCCCAGTTTCCCGCAGGGATACGGTGGCAGCCTGAGGTGAGCAGGGCAGTGGGCTCGTCCCTCTGTGCGCCTGTTTGCCATTAACGGAGGGGACTCCGTGTGTCCTGCGGGGATCCCCTGGGATCAGCGGCGATCCCTTCGCTCCCGGGTGGCAGGGCAGAGCCGTGCCCTCGCGGACGGAGGAGAGGATGGGGCTCTGCCCCGCACACTCTCCGGCTTTCCAAGAGTTGGGGTCAAGGCGGGCGCTCGGCCGCTTCGGCGCCTTTGTCCCGAGATGACTATCTTGCTGCTCACTTAAAAGAGAATTACGAGAACACTCTCAAGGCTAGGAGGCCTAAAATTAGATGTGGCATCTGTGTTTTGGTTTGCAGGCGGGCGTAAAAGAAAACGATTCCTGGCTGCTTTCATTCTTCGTCTGCTTGGAAGGGTGAAGCAGAGGCGAAGCAGACAGGGTGCTGGGCTCTTGAACGATTGCAAAAGCGCCTCGGCTCTCTCAGGACATGGCTGGCCAGCAGGGCTGGCGTGTCTGCAGATTTCCGTGTCTGTCTGTGGTTATGGGGGTACCTCCCACGCACGCAGATCCCCTGGGATCAGCCGATTGCTGCTGCTGCGAGGTTCTGCCCTCTGTATTTTCCAAGAAATGCTTTCAGCCCCTAAAACGATGGGTCCGGCCAGCCGTATTTTGTGTCACTAAAAGAGCACACCGGCATCAAGGCACCGTTTCCCGGGTCCGTGCTGGGCTGGGATGCCCTGGGCTTGCCGTGAGCATGTCGCTGGGGTTGATGCCAGCGTGGGTCGCTGCTCATCCCCACTGGCCCGACCTCACGGAGGTGCCAGGGTCCTGCCGCAGCCGCAGGGGTGGGCAGCTGGGAGCCGCGGGCATGCGCGGCCGTAGGGTGGCCGCCGGGGAAGGCAAGGCCACGGAGCAGGAGGACCCGGCTGGACGTTAGCCGGTTGCTGCGGGATGCTGAGGAATTTGCCTCTGCCTTGCCTCTGTTGCTGAGATCGGGGCTAAGAGTGCCAAGAAGACCATAGATCTGTGAAACCTTCGTTATAATTTGCGTGTTTACTCTTTATGAGATGACTCAAAGCATGATCTGCTTTGAGGGCCCGGGGAGATGATGTTGTTGCGTAAGTTGTGAAGTCTCCTCTAGAAAACAAGTGGTTTGCCAGCAGAAGAGAAATTTTGCAGATATAGCTTATACCCATTTCCAGACATAATAAGGAAAAGCATTTTTATGCCCCTGCAGCTGTGTCTCCGCAGAGGTTTGGTCGTGGTATAAACATGCCTAATAATAAAACAGTTCTGCCAGTGAGTTCTGGCACCAGCTGAAGTTCCCACCTAGGCCAGCCGAAAAACCCCACCGCAGGCTCTGGGCAGCTGTGCCGGGAGCGGGACGTGGCACAGGAGCTGTCACGGTTGGTGATGCACAGCCACCGCGGCAAGTCCCGGCATCCTCCTTCTGTGAGAGGGGATGCTGCGAGGCCGAGGGCTGGAGCTGCTCCCTGAGCGGGATGTTGCTGTTTCTTCCTTCCTTCCCCATCCATCGCCAGGGCTGCCATGCTTTGCCAGGAGGAGGAGGAGGAGGAGGGTGCCGTCCCGCTCGGCAGCGGGGAGGTGGGAGAGGCAGGAGCAGTGGCCCTCCCCGGGGCAGCGATGCTGCCTTTTGCTTTGCTGCCTGCACCAGCAGGTCGTGCTCGCGTGGTGCGCCTCCCCGGTCGGCTGCTGCCAATGTGAGTGGTATTTGTGGTCTTCTCCTTTTTCCATGCTGCATTCCTCCCTTGTCTGCCATCTGCCCATTTTCAACTCATTCTTCATCCAGTAGAGAAAGAAAAATGCAGAATTTGCGACACCGGTTTCCTCAGCAGTAATTCCACTGCCAAATGAAGTGGGGAAGATATTATGTGTTTTAAATACCCACGTCTGGAAGTGGTTCCTGACATCCCTCAGCAATCCGGCTGGGAGCCTTCCCGTTGCACTGGTGGCCTGAGGTCTGAGTGGGGCAGGGAGCACTCCGGTCTGCAGCCCCTCTTTGCACTGACTTGTTCTTCAGTGGAATAACTCGGGAGTGGGATTATCAGACAGGTTTCCAGGAGTTCCCGCAGGAGCAGTGGCGGATGCCATCTCCGGCTGCGGAGCTGATGGAGCAGTTCGTGGTCCGTAAGAGGAACACTGTTAAGCATACGTTGCAAGCGGGGCAAGGTGTGGAGCCATATTCCCACTTTCTCATCACAGAAGAATGTGGAAGCCTGCGTTTACTAGAGTCTGTGAAGCTCACGGGAGGTCAGTAAAATATAATGGTGGGTGGCTCATGGGTTTTGCTGGCGTTTCGGAAGAGGTCAGGCTCCCAGCAGAAGGCAGCACCTCAGCACCAGGAATTCGCTGTGTTGCTAAACCAGCTCCGGAAAACAGAGAAAATCCCATTTATTTAGCCATTTCAGTTCAAAAGCTAATCATTCAAAAAGGAGACCTACTCGGAGTTGAAAAAGCCAGAAAATGTGGGAGATTTTGTTCCAGCCTGTGTAGAGAATGAGGCATGGGACAGCCGTATCCAACAGCTATTAAATCTTGGAGGTCCCTTAGGAAAAGGCCACTCAGCAGAGTTTGTAGCTCACAGATAAGCCTGACTTGGCTTTAGTGGTCAATTGATTTGAAATACTGCTTTGATAAATTTAGTTCTGACTTACCGGAAGAGCAGTTTAAAATGTTCACATTTCCATTGAATTTATGGATCCATTTGAATGCAACTTGACGGTTATCACAAATAAATTATTAACCCAGCATCTAATAAATAAGAAATGTGTCATATACCATTTTCTAAGTTATAGAATGGAAAATGAAAAGTCATGACAAACTGTATAATTGCTTAAAAAAAAGAAAAGCATATTTGCTAAACAGGAGAAGGCTCTTACTAACGAAAAAGGGTCACATCCTCTGCAGAGGCATCAATACGGCCCTACTTAAAATGAACATATTCTGCACATTGCAAAGAGAAAACATGAAGGTAAGGAACATTACTGAACGCATTCTTTAAGAAAATCACTGCAAGAGAGGCGTAGAAAAGATAGAAATTGATTATTTAAGTAGAGGGATCATTGTTGCCCAATGAAATTTTGATTACATTAGAAGTTCTATATATGTTGTTTTAAATCAGCCCACCTTGCTTTTCTTTCTGCAGTAACTTCTCAGATTCTTAGCTGAAGGTCCTGGGGGGACCACGAGGGAAGCCCTGGGGGGACCACAAGGGAAGCCCTGGGGGGACCACAAGGGAAGCCCTGTTCCAGCAGGCATCTTCCTCCAGGGCACGGGGGAAGGTGAGCCCCTCGGCCCCTGCCCAGGGACAGCTGGAGGGGTCAGCCTGGCGTTCAGAATGAGACAGCACAACTTGGGATGACCCCCGGCAGGGGGCTGAGGGGGTTGAGACCCTCGAGATGCTCGAGGGTCGGCTGCCTGGTTCTGCTGCCCATGGGCTGGAGGTGACAGCGAGCTCTGAGGTTTCCCGTTCTGTCTTAGACAGCCAGGGCTGGTGAATGGGGCTCATGGTGCTCGTCCTGCTGCCAGGCTGCAGAAGTGATGTCCATGGGCTGGAGAGGGGCTCTGTCCTTGTCTGAGCGCAGAGGTGAGCAGGGCATCTGCATACGGCATTGCCGTCAGTGCCCCCATCCTGCCAGCACCGTATGTAACCTAGCATCTCTCCCTCCGGCAGCTGCTGTTTTCAGCTTGAGGCATGACAGTACTTTGTTGATTGGCCAAGATTTGTGGACATAGCAAATGGCCGGTTCACATGAGGTGCTCTGGCTGCGCCCTGTCACTGGACACAGCTGTGTTTGTGCTGGCCGACCACCAGCCCCTGCAAACCTCTCCTTGTCCCTGAACCCTGCCAGTGAAACGTCTCGGAGCAGGTATCGTTCTACAAAGGGTCTGGAAGCAGGAGCAGGGACTACTTGTCTAATGTAGAAATGTAGTGCTGGCATTCAGATCCGTGCGCTACAGAAACAAAAGGAACATTAATCTGTATGTGAAGGGTGTGTGGAGGGAGTAACTTTGGTCTTCTGCCCCACGTTGATCTCTGCGGTTGCGTGAGCCCAGCAAGCCCTGGGAGAGGATGGGGATTCCTGCTGAGAAAACCCCTCCTGCCCCAGGAGCGCCACCCCGGTGCTGTTCGAGGCGCCAGGAGCCGTGCTGCTGGCACAGCCGGCTGCGGGTCCGGCAGCCTCCCATCCCCATTCCCAGCCCCATGGGAGAGACCCGGGCTACCGAGGGGTGGCCCTGGCCAGCGGGATCGGAGCTGGCACAGACGAGGAGTCATTTTGTTACCTCTGGAGATCGGCGCTTCAGACCTGGCTGCTGTGAAAAGCTGCCAAGGAACTCGCATCATCTCTTCCAGAGTGTTCCATAAGCATCGCTGTGCTTGGTTTTCGAAGAGGGAAAGCTAAATGTCTTCCTATAAAAGGAGACTATTAGTATGTGGTACTACACGCCTGCGGTACCCTGCCAAGTACAGTAGCAGCCAGGATGCCTTCTAGGGGACTGTAAGCCAGCACTCCCTGCCTGGCATGATGGCAGTGTCTCTTGGAGTGTGAAATATATGGATCAAAAGTATCCCATTATTTTTTATTTTCTTTATCGTCACATTTTCTTTTTGTCAGCAGAGGAGGTGGAATTGAGAATGGAAGATTATGGTGTGGGTTAAACTTACTTAAAAATTATTAGTCAGGACAGACTGTTTCCTTGGGAAATAAGTCGGGCTCTCTGTGCACCGAGGACACCAAGGTCTTGTCCTTGGAGGCTCCAGGTGACTCTGCAGTCACCAGGACGATATGGTGTACAGCGCTGATGACCTCGGGGGTGCTCGTCAGGGCTGAAGCCCGCTTGCATTACTCCTGTTTTGCTTTTTGTCCCCTTCATGCTTTGTGATCAGGTGAGTTCCCAGCTGAAGTAACCTTGCAATATGTTTATGCTGTCTCTTTTCGTGGATACCTTCTGTATCTGGGGAAATCAAATGTTTCATCTTCTCTGAGCTGATTTATTTAAGCTGCTCCCCGAGCTCACTGGCTGGAGATCAGGTTTTGAGGCAGAAGTTTTGGTCTCAATACTGTATCCAAAATACAGATGCCACCTGTGCGATACAGAGGCTGCAGAGTGGCTTTGCCCAAGCTTTGCACTTCAGGTATAGCATGCCTGCCTCCTTTCACCTTTGTAATCTCATTTTCTGCTTCTTTCTGAGGGATGAGTGGAAGGTGAGAGCCAATGATGGTCATTAAAATCAGGAGATTCCCCAGTGGTTTGGGTTATGACATGGCCTCTGCCATCCATCCCGTCAATAGTTGTGGGGTGGCTCGGTTGGTCGGGGTGGCTGTTTGGGACTGTCCCCTGGGTACCAGGGCAAACGGCAGCCGGCTTCCGAGCAGCTCCAGGCTGGAGCAGCAAAGGAAAGCAAAAGGAAAAAAGAGCTATGGGCTTGCCTGGGCTGGTGGAGATGGCGCTTCAGCTGGGGCTGGGACCCGATGTGTGAAAAATAAACTGTCAAAATAAATAAACAGGGCATTTGAAAAGAAAAAAAAAAAAGAATTTAATTTGGGAGATCGGCGAATGGATTTGTGCAGCTGTGGTTGTTGAAGTTCTCTGTGCCCCCTGGGCTGGGAGGCAGTCTCCGAGCTGCTGCTGCCGTCTCCGCTGGAGAGCCCCACGCTGCTGCTCCTGGGAGCTGCTGGTGGGAGGACCTTCTCCTGAGGGCGTGCTAGTTCAGCCTGCCCTCACTGCCAGGGATGTTTGGAGAACCTGTTGTCATCTACTAATGTTTATTTAAATCCAATGAAGATCAAGTTCCCATATGTGTTTACCACGGACGCGTCCCTGTTGTTCACACTGTGCACCACGCTCTGCTCTCTCCGAGATGCTATCTTGCCTCTCCGCCTCCAGCCGTTATACATGAAAACAAGGCACGGTCAGTTTAGAAACACATTCAAGGCTATTTAGAAAAAAGGAAATAAATTCAGTGTACAAGGCTGCATGTTTATAGATTAAACTGCTCAAAGCATTTTAACAGATGGGATGCTTTAAAGTTTCCATGCAGACCTTGTTATCTGAATCAGAGCGGCTTAGTGACTGTGGTTTGAAGATTCAGTTCAGCTCTGGCTGAAGCCAGTGGCAGTGAAATGGGAATGCGCAAGAAGACGTGAGGCTCTGAAATGAACAGCCCTGCTCGTAGCTAAACGTGGGTCTTGCACCTCGATGGGAGTCACAGACCTTTGTCCAGGCAGGAGCCACGCCACTCCACTGACAGGAAGCCAGTTATTTTTAATATTGTGTTTGAAAACGTCATGCACAGGTGGTGCCATTTTAAAGGCAACATTTACTACTGATAACGTCACAGTATCTCAGAAATGGCAGTCCTTGAGATGACTGGACAGGATTCTGTGTCATCCAAGTTCATGTGCAAGTGCTTATTCAGTTCATGGCTCAGCATCTTCTCGAGCGTTCTGGCCAGGCAGATTTTTAGATACAGCATTGTAAAGGTGCAAAAGCACCAGCCGCTTTCCCCAAAGGGCAAGGTGTGCGCTCTGCTCTGGGGATTCCCAGCTGATGGCTGGTCGGGCTGGGATGAGCTGGGGTGCGTGTGCGTGGCAGCCGCCGCAGGTGGGCGGGCAATTCCCGGTTAGGGATTCTCCGAAGGCCAGCCCAGCTGGGTCTCCGTGTTTGCAAATCCACCGCATTGTGCTTTAGCAGACGTGTCTCCGGACAAGGCAGCTAAATCCCGGAGCGGGTGCCGAGCCCGCTGGTGCAAACACCGACACTGAGCAGTTCGCACCGCGAGCCGATGCCACGAGGAGGTTGTGGCAGCCCTCAGGGCACAGCCGTGCAGAGAACAATGCGGCAGCCTTCCACTTCAGTCTGGTGGGTTGTTCTGCTGCAACTGTTAGAGTAATTTTAACATGGAAAATGCAGTCAAATTTAAGAGTGAAGGAGGTGGAAATTTTGTTCAGTTGTGTCAGACTGAGGGAAAACAGAGGGAGCGTAAGGAATATGCATCGTGTTCTGTTAGCACGGTGAACTGCTTAATGAATTAATCGTATTTGAGCAGGTAGGCAGGGACTGCAGAAGCCATGTAGATAAAGCGGCAAACATACTTTTCTGTGGTCTGTCTTCGGAGTCAGAAGTCCTGGGCAGGGGCAGTTGTGCCTTCGCTCGTTTTGGGTCGTGTGTGCCGTCCTTTGCTGAGATGGAAACTTTCTCTGTGGGTTATGAGTAGTTGACTTTTTTCTTATCCATGATTGCCCTTGGTTTTCTGGGTGCGTTGTGAAATTTGGGCTGTTGGGTAAAATCAACTATTGACAAACAAGTGCTTGTACTGCAAAATTATAGTTCCTACTCTACAGAAATATTTGCACGTGGCAGGAGCTCAATAGATGCTCTGTTTCCTTAAAGAACCCTTCTGAAACAACAGCAAAATTCTTCCTATAGCTGAAAGAGAGATACTGAGGTTGTTTTTTCTCTCTCCTGAAAACCACTGTGCTCCTTTGTGAGCAGCCCTGACCTTGGCCTTCAAGCCGTGTGCCAGGGCTGGAATCTCTGCCCGACGTCACTGCTGCACCAGTTGTGTCTGCCCGCGCCGCGCTATCTCCTTGCTTTGGGTTTCTGAGGCAGTGTGACACTTGCCATATATTGTGCAAACTACGGACACGTATGCTGGAGCCCTCAGCAACGCGCTCGGCGTGTCAGCAGGTACTGACGCAGTAAAAACTTCCGCTCGGAGGAAAGCTTTGGGCAGCCAACGGTGAGCCTGCTGCTGAGCCACCCCTCCGGTCCCTGACGCAGGGGCAGAGGAGCTGCAAACGCTGCCGGTGGCTGGGACCCCCGTGCGGGTGTGTGTCTGGGGCTCTGCCCAGAAAGCTGCCAGTCCACACACCCCTGCAGCCTCCGTAAGCCATCTTTTTGGCTCGTTGCAGTGTTACTACCTACGTATTTTGAGAACGTCTGTAAAAGGTCTCTTGGAAAGTGGAAAATAGACCGTTAAAGGTACCATTATCACAGCTCACACGGGGTTGCCCATGTTTTCAGTTATATTTTTTTTACAGTTTTCCCTCTAAAAATAAAAAAGGCAAAGTGGCGTCTTTTCAAAATCAAGGGTGTTCCTGGGCAATTCCTTCTGCTCTGTGGACAGTGGCTGCTGGTAATAGAGGTGCGGGAGTGAGCTGGAAATGGCGTTGGTGCTGCCGGGCTCAGCCGGCAGCCGAGCCACTTCCCCAGCTGCTGAAACATCAGCTCCGGATGGATGGGATGGGATGCCGCGGGGGGCTGCATGCTCTCCTGGGCAAACCCCGAAGGCAGGAGCGTTACAGCCGGGCCGAGCCTGTCTCACAGCCAGGATTAACCTTCAGTGTCTGCCCGCTCCCTCTGAGTTCCCTCCGTAAGTGGGCAGCGGGGGGCAAGACTGGCTGAGCCCACGGGGGTTTGCGGGGAGAGCCCGAGCACCTCTGGGAGGCTCCACTCAGCATCCTTCGTAGGCAGATGCCCATGGATAGGTACACTACATACACGCGTGCATGAAGGCATATTTGGCACCACTCTTCTTGTGCAGAAACCACTATTTAATAAGATGCTTAAAATCGCTAACCTGCTTTGCAGCTTTAAATAATTAAGCCTCAAAAACCGCTCCAAGGTCTTCTGGGGGTCCTGCTTCTGTCATCACAACAGCTGTGAGAATCACTTTTGCTCGTTTCCAATCTGAAATGCATAGTGCAAAGAACAGGGAAAGCACAGTATGGGAGGCCTCGCGGAAAAACATAAATTAGCCCTTTTCAGATTTCTAAATGCATAGAGAGGAGAAAAAAGGTAACGGGTCATTAGAGAAAAGGTCTGGTACTACTGGAATCTAGAAAATTGCTGGGTAAACAAGACATTTTTAGCAAAGCTTTTGTATCTGCTGCTGGTTATTTCTTAGTAGTAGTGTCTGCTCTACAGTAGCACCTCAAAGTGAGTGCCAAGGCTGCGTAGCGTTGGGTGCTTGTGCAGACGGGGCACGGGGAAAGCGGGGGGCGGCCTGGGACGCTGCTGGGGACGGGACAGTGGGATCACGCCGGGAAGACAGGGGGGATGCTGGGAGCGCGAGGCAGGGAGATGTCTGTCACATCAGGACTTAACTGTGGCAGATATGTTGCAGCCAACTGTATCTGCTCCGCTTAATCAGTAATTCAAGAAAAGCCTTGGAAATTGAGATTGGCAGGGAAGGATAGTTGAGCAGCATCTACAGATGAGTCACTGATTCTGATTGCTGCTGCTAAAAAGACGAGAAATCAGTCAAAATGTTACTTGTCTTAAAAACAGGATAAAATTGCTGCTGCAGTTATTAACCTACAATTTAGGTATGATCTGCATAGCCCTCGTATGAGGAATAGAAGATAGCAGTGTTCTTGAAGGACACAACTGACAGCAAGGTCAGAGCAGAGAGGTGAGCCTGGGTTTTGATCTCACCAATAATTGTCCCATTTCATGCTTTACTGTCAAGGTGTGAGGGGCTTAGAAAAGACAGCCGTACCTCAGCAAAGAGCCCTGACCAGTGGGAAAGGCAAACTACACCGGTATGCTGGTAACAGAGTTAATCTTTGGTTGAAATTAAGCATCCCAGCTAGTTGTTTGCGTAACAGCAACAGTCCCTTAAGTCCTGTCTGCAGCTGAAGGTATTTTTCAGCCTATGGTATGATTTAAACCAGTCAAATATTGGTTCCTCATCTGTTCTTGAGGAAGCACTTTTTCTCATTT
Organism: Ibidorhyncha struthersii; assembly: GCA_013398815.1. Lineage (NCBI taxonomy): Eukaryota > Metazoa > Chordata > Aves > Charadriiformes > Charadriidae > Ibidorhyncha > Ibidorhyncha struthersii. The sequence goes on along the minus strand of VZSZ01008623.1, from coordinate 871,033 downwards.
AAAACCTCTTTCTCCTCAGTTTAATTTACGTCTCTTGGGAAGCAGAACAAAAGGGAATGGATAGTCTGGACTAAAGGAGCTACTCTTATTACCAGAATTAAAGTAGCTGAGCAAAAGGTGATGAGCAGGCACCTGCCCCTACAGGAGTACATCGTTCTCCTTGCCACAGTTCTCCTCGCCACATTCTCCTCAACAGTGATGGCTCTTTAAGCTCTTCCAGTATAAGTAGTTTTAATCCCGATGTCTGTGGGACTGCTGCTTGTGCGAGTGCAGGTTGCAGGAGCTCCCTGTGTTTTGGGAGTAGTGAAATGAGATGGGGGAGAGGAGATGGGAGCGGGATGGAAGAGGTCGAGGACCAACCGCCTGCCCTGGTGCCTGCTGCAGCCTCGGCCCGGCAAGCACGGGGCAGCGGTGCTCTGCGTTGTAACTTACCTCAGAGATGGAAACCCCAGTGGAAAAGCTGGTGGTTAGCCCAGACAACACGCATATCTTTCCTTAATTAAACCTCGATGCTGCCAGCCGCTCTTTCAGTGTGTGAGGTGTCCCCTTGCTTGCCTCGTGCTGGGGGGGGGCAGAGCTGCCTGTGGGATGAGGAGAGGCTCTGGTCACGGGCGGCAGTTCGGGTCAGAGGGACTGAGAAGCAGGACAGTGTTCCCTTGCCCCGGGGTCTGTGTTGGCGTTTGACCCCTTTTTCTAAAAGTTGCAAGACTTTTCAGAAGACTCACAGTATGGGTTCTGGCTGCCATCTCTCCCAGGGCTATTTTCTGTTTCAGTGGATTTTGAGTTTATTCACACTATGGGCCCAAATGGCATTTTCCTGGGTATAAAGATTTTTTCCGGAAGTCCCAGCATTGTCACGTTCACTCTTAATATAATTTGATTTCTAAGAGCTCACCTGCAAGCATTCAAACAATCCCAGAAACTAAAAGCAGATCTAATTTTGACCAAAAAGTTGAAGTGACCTGCTTACTGTTAGAAGCTAATAGCCTCATCCATTTTTTTGACAAAAAGCCCGTTTTAGCAAATAACTTCACATACTATCGCTCCCCATGATGCCTGGACATGCGTTGACTTGCAGGTCTGGTAAGCACCTCTCGTGCTGCCATGCCTTCCAAAAAAGCAGCTTCCATAGATCTGATCCAACAAGTGGGTGGCAACGTGTGTCAGGAGGGAGGTGGCGGGACGGGTACCAGCCAAGGGAAAAGGGGTTGGGCATGCGGACGGCGGGAAGCATGAGGAATATGTGGTTGGATAGGAGGGCTGGCTCTTGGGGCATCTCGATGCTGTGGTTCACACGGCTGGTTGGCACTACATCAGCCTGGCGCGTGTGGGTAGCACCGTGCCACGCAAAGTCCTCCCCCCGCAGGGTCCCGGCTCATGGGGAACCCGTCCCACATTGTCAGCACCACGTGAGCTGCGGGCTGTGCTGGCCGGGGAGCGGTGGGAGGGTTGGAGGTGTGGAGCTCTGCCTCCTGAGCACCTCGGCACCGCTGGCAGTCCTCTCGTGCTCGGTACCTGCTTGGGTTGTGCCAGGGCTGCAGGAGGCTCCTCGTGCTTCCCCAGCAGAACTTGGAAGAGGTTATGTCAAAACTGGGGGTTGGGGAAAGCAGCAACAGGCAAAGATGGACCCAGGTCTTTGTGGGAGTCCGTGCTCTGCCCTTGCTAACAGCCAGTTTCCGTCCCCATCCTTGTTTACAGTCACCCAGACTGAAAACCCAAAACGAGTTGTTCGGACTACTGAGCTGGTGAGTGGAAAATGTGAAGCTCCATAATCCACACCGACCCACTTCCAGCATTTAATCGTAATTATTATATGGCAGACCCTGTAACTTTTATTTTTGTCTCTCAAGTTTGTTTTCGCCATTCCGTGGTTGGCAGTGCTGTGCTCTGCCCATGGGGCCATCCCAGGGCAGGGACCTCGGTGGCACTATCCCAGTGTACCCTGTGTGACAGGGAGACGCAAGAGGCAGTGCCTTTAGTCATGTGATTGGTATAAACAGGAGTCTGCTTGGACACATTCACAGCAAATGCTTTATGTTTTCTCCAGAGGCTTCTGGCTGGTTTTAGTAGTCATGTGGATGAGCAAGGCATCCTGGAAGAAAATTCAGTCCAGCCATTGCTGGGTATTGAAAGAGGGAATGGGTAGGAAACAGGCAAAGAAAAAAGCAAGAAAAGAATAGCTTAAGGGAGTTTGACAGCTTAGGAAAAAATAAATTGTTTAAATTAAGAATCAAAAGGATAAATTAATCTGTAGTGAAGTGACAACACTGACTTTAATGGCGTGGGATCACATAGCTTAATGAGCGTGCAAAGTCCTTTTTTGATGTACAACCCTCACTACTGAAGCCAAAATTACATGAACACTGCAACAGCCAGTCCCAGTCATCTTCTCTTTCTAGGATGTGCTGTCACCGTGTCTGTACTTTGTCACACATTGTCATACATTGTACCTAGGGCAGTGTCAGGAGGGGCGCCCCAGCATGGTCTTCTGTGTGGCCAGAGTGAGGTTTGGCTTAGTCATCTCTTGCCTCCTTTCTGATCAGTGCTTGGCTTGTAACGTCACCAAAATTTTGGGGTTTGCCGTGAAAGTTCTCCCAAGCACCATCCGCTGTGCTCACCCATAGCTCGTCCTAACCTCATTTGCTGACCCTTTCCCTTGTTCTCTTTCTCTTTTACACTGCAGATTGGAGACTGGCCATGAACATGTCTTGCCCATTGACTATTACTTTCCACCTCAGAAGACTTGCCTGATCTGTGGAGATGAAGCATCTGGGTGCCACTACGGAGCCCTCACTTGTGGTAGCTGCAAAGTCTTCTTCAAACGGGCGGCTGAAGGTAACGCATACAGAGAGAGGAGGGAAGGTCACTCCCACCTCCAAGTGTTGGCTTTCTTTACCAAAGTAGCCTAAGAGTCAAGTTCTACTGGCACAAATTCTCTCATCACCAGTCAAGTCGTTAACGAATAAGTGCTGGAGGCATTTGCAGCATTGTGATCTGTTTTCCTCCTGTTGAAGGAGGTTAAGCAGCCTTGCTTCGGGGAGCCTGCCAAGCCAAGCGGACTGAGGCACAAGCGGTGGGGACAAAGTGTGGTGGGTTTCTAAGGTCTCTTAACCTAGTAAAAGAGAAAATTCAAGGATAAATTTATTTATTTGTCATGTGTTTGTCATTCCACATTACAGATTGCCCTCAAAAAGTAGCCAAAGCAGTTTGCAAAACACAGTACTGTTCAATGCCTGATTATCTTAGTGACCTAGTGAGACCCTGGAGCAGCCAGTGTCTGCTTCTGCTCTTGAGTCTCGAGGATGCTTTTAAGTTCCCATCAACCCTCCTGCGAGCTCAGACCCACAACTCCAAATTTAGGGGATGTTTTCCTTTCTTGCATCCCTTTCAGAGGGTCACTTCTCTCAATACCTGCAAAACGGCAGAGCCGTCTGTCCATCAAGAGTCATGCTCTGACCTTGGTGTCCACGATCCTTCTCCTCAACCCTTGAGAAAGCAACTTCTTCACGTCCAGCTCTGTAGTGCCAGGCTTGCCAGAGATAAGTGCGAGCCCAGGTGTTCCCTCTCAACAGCAAGGTCTTGTCACCATCTTTCCTTGGTAATTAGCATGTAGAAGGACCTCGTCCAGCTGTTTCCTTCAGCTGTGGGTGAGCAGTGTCTGGTTTCTAGGAGTCATGATTCCTCGGCAGCAGTGAGTCTCTATTGTGGAAGCTTAACTGTCGGGTAATGTAATGTGCCTGTAAATCACACATCTGACTTGTTTTCTGGAGTGATGAACCAATACAAATCATCATTCTTCCTCAGTGCTAACATAATTTATTTGATGCACTGACACACCGTTGGGAGTCGGTGTTACGGGCCACAGCATCCCTGGGAGAGGGAGGCACCGTGGTTCCCAGCGGTGGCAAGTGACAGGCATGGAGGTTTCTGTCTCTGGCTTGTCTTGCCATGACCTTCCCCTCCCGTGCCTTACGTCACCCCTCTGTCGAGCGGAGGTCCCAAACTGATGGGTGCTCACCTGCTGTTGCCAGAGCACTGCTTCATGATTAATTCCAGCATTATCCTGCACATTTTGGGAGTCACATTTTGCCTCATTCCTCATGCATGCCACCAGTGAACTTGCTAGCACTGGTTCAGGGAAGGATCGGGGCTGGGCTGTAGAGGACAGCAGCATCCTGTTGCCATAATAGGACAGTCAAATAATATTAATAGATAGTAAGTTTGGCATTTTTCCCCAAGTAAATTATTTACAGATATGTCTGTTTGCTATACACTAATTCTGTGTAAGGCCAGATGGATTGGCTTGTGCAGCCAGAGTAAATAACAGATGCTTGTTTAAGTCAGCAAGTTATTGTTGATTTATAGTAAGTGGAGTCTTGGCTCTCTCTGTCAGATAAAGTGCTGATGAAATACCCCGTGTCAGCTGGTGCGTCCCGGAGCGGTGCTCCTCCTTTTCCACCAGGGTGGGCTTGGTCTGGCGGGCGTGCGGATGAGGCTGTGGGATGTGCTGGGGGAGAGGGGTCAGCTGGGCTACTCGCACTGCTCTTAATCCTATGCTGTGCTGTTGTTTCCTCTCCTGGTTGTGTTGTATCATTAATTTAAATCGTATTTATGCCTCTTCTTAGTTTTTAAGCCTCGAGGTATTGCAAAGGGTTAGAAGTGTTTGGTTGCATTAGGATCAGGCAGCAGCAGCCCTTTGCCTTTCCCCTGGATGAGAGTGTGGAGCGAAGTGTGTCTGCAGTGAGGAGCGGCAGCGGTGGGGGGGACCTGCCTGAGTGTGAGGTTTCACCTTATGTTACCCTGAGGTACATGGATAGAGTCCTTGTTTTTGGAGAAGAGACAATAAATCGGAGTCCTTTATAAATATTGAGTGCAGGGTAGTGGTAGGTGATGATTTCTATTCTAACTCTTGGTGATTTTCCAGCCAGACCTTTCCTTTTTAAAGTTGAGGAGCAATATTGAAAGCTGATATTTCAGTGTGTTCTCATGTTTTAAAGTCCATAAAATGCATCTCTGAAAACCTTAGGTCACCTTTGGAGACTTAATACAGCAGCAGATCAGAAAGCCTCCTGGATGAGAAAAGAAACCTTTTCTTTTGCCTCTGTTACCATCCTGTTACTGGTGTAAACCAGCAGCCTCTGACCGGTCAGAGAAACAATGGACTGGGAGCTGAAGAGCAGCACAAACAGATCACCACAGAGGGAATGGAGACTAGCTAGACATGTCGTTTTTCTTTTATCATATACTGAACTTATTTGGCAGTAATTCAGAGATATTTAAGAAGGTTTTATAGACATCCACTGGCTTCTAAGGGATTAGAAAAGTAAAAGATTTTTTAAAAAAAAAAAGTTTTGATACTGATTCCTTTTTGTTTTCAGAACACACTGAGGGATTCGTGTGTTTTCCAGTAGAGCAGATCACTCCTGCTTTGATAAAATGTTTGACAGATCTGAGTTTTTTTCCAAGCTCAAGTCCAATTGGTTCTTCCAAAAAGATGCTGGAAAAGTTAACAGAAAAGGCACGACTATTTTCCTGATCTCTTTCTGTCAGTACTCTCGATTTATAGGCTATCTCAAGATGTCCGGGTTATATATAGGCAAGCTCTGAAACACATCCTGCAGATTCTTTAGCTCTGATGTGGACTTCCTCACTTGCAAGATGGCCAGCCTCATTTTTGTAATCAGACTGGGCATTAGTCTCTCCCTTTCCATCACCCCTTTGGTGTCCGAGCGCTGAGGGATCCAGAGGGTTGGGGTTCTCTGCCACGGCGAGAAGTGCTGCTGCTCCCCTGCTGCCAGACACACTCGCAGCCTGGAAAGGAGGACTCCTCCTCCTTCTAATTCCTCTTTCTCCTACAACAACAAAGGTTTGGTAAAGCAAAAGCGCAGATTTTGCTTTTCTCAGCACAAGTAGGCGAGGCATCACTTTGCATCGCAGGCATCACTGCATCAGGAATGGTGTAGCCAGCAGGGCTGGAGAAGTGATTGTCCCACTGTACTCGGCACTGGTGAGGCTGCACCTTGAGTACAATATAAGGAGGATATTGATGTGCTGGAGAGGGTCCAGAGAGCGGCAACGAAGCTGGTGAAGGGTCTTGAGAATAAGTCTTACGAGGAGTTCTGAGGGAACTGGGGTTGCTTACTCTGGAGAAAAGGAGGCTGAGGGGAGACCTTATCGCTTTCTACGACTACCTGAAAGGAGGTTGTAGAGAGGTGGGTGTTGGTGAACAAGAGGAAATGGCATCAAGTTGTGCCAGGGGATGTTTAGGTTAGACACTAGGGAAAACTTCTACACTGAAAGGGTCATCAAAGACTGGAACAGGCTGCCCAGGGAAGTGGTTGAATTGCCATCCTTGGATGTATTTAAAAAACGTCTAGATATGGTGTTCAGGGACGTGGTTTAGAA
>VZSZ01008623.1:753609-864617 GCA_013398815.1 Ibidorhyncha struthersii | reverse complement strand
TGACCTTAAAGGTCTTTTCCAGCCATAACAATTCTATGATTCTATGCACAGTTAGGCTCAGATGAGTTGAAGACATTATGGTTTGGTCCTCCTGGTATCCCAGTTGTCCCCAAAACAGAAAAATGCTTCAAACACGACACACTTCAAAACCAATTGGCAGTCCATGGGTTCCTGTTGTACCATTCTGTCCAGGAAGGGAGTCGGTTTTCTGTCCCCCGCATTCCATCCCTGAAAAATGGTAGACCTTCCTCATCCCTCCAAGACTGCATGAGATCTGATGGCCATCTGGCAGCGCAGGACTGGGACACCTTAGGCTGTGTTCCTGATGAGGCTGCCTTTAAATAGCAGAGAGCTAAATCAAAAAAAAAAAAAAAACCACAGTATTTGGCAAATTTCCTAAAGGGCTAACAGCCAGACTGCTGTGCAGTCTGTCCCGATTCCCTTTCGGTCACTATCCATATGGATTATTGTTCTACGTCCTGACCTGCTGGGGATCCTGCCTTACACCAGAGAAGTGTCTCCAGGCCAGCTCAACAGTTTCTTTCAAGATGACAACAAGTTACAGTTAACTGTTTTCCAAGACCATCAGCATGTTTAAAAGTTCTTTCTCCTTCGTGTAGCTGATCTGACAGTGTGCAAAAGAGTCATGTCTGCAAAAAGACTTCCGTGGTGCTGCAGCATCATGGTGCTCCTGCTGCAGTGGTGGGTTTCTCACTACCCTTTGACTATTATTTGCCTTAAAAATCCATGGGAAGAGCAGAAGGTGGAATAATCAGCCCTTGGAAAGGTCAGGCTCTTCTGGCCTGTCTCCAGCATGTCTCCCTGCCAGGTGGGATTGCTCTTCTCTCCCCTTGGTGTCCACAGACCAGCTCCTCCCAGCCCGGCGCTGCAGTGCTTTTCTGTGGGTGACCTGGTACGTGAGCATCCGCTCCGCTGGGTGCCCTGAGGGGTGGCAGCTCTCTGCGCTGTGCCACTAACTGGCAGCCACGCGCTGCTTCAGCCTGCGCTCGAGCAAGCTGTCGGTGGAGTGTCAGCCGTGACGCTGGCTGGCGTCTGAAGCAGACAGTTTGACTTCAGACAGGCCTCAGGAGTTAAAACATTACAGTTTTGTCTTGTTGCCAGAGAGCTGAGGAATTAAAATGTTTTTGCTTGCTGGATTTAAGCATCTTTAAAATAAAGTCATTTCAGTTTGCACAGCCCTATAGTTGGTTACTTTTAAAGCTCGTCATGTCGCCTTGGCTTGCTCCGGGCTTCTTGCTAGATTGCCTCCTCTACGAGCTGTTATCTGCCCATGCTGTTAGTTCACCAACATCTGTAACTTCCATGCTTGCGTTTCTCTGGCTAGCTAATGTTCGCACTTGCAGGCCATCATTTCTGGTTCCCTGGAGGGTTTCCCCCTCGCCCTGCCCGCAGCCAGCCTGCCTTGCCAGCCACCGCCGGCCGCTGATGTCGCTGCCCTCAGAAAGAACTGGAGCTGGTGCTGGAGCCTGCACCGTGTCACTGGGGCTGGGTGCTTTCCTTTTGCTTTCTTTAGTCTTCTGGTAAATACAGGTGACTATTATGAAAACTACTTTGCCAAGGTAGTTTATTAATAGTGGTTTAGTTGTTTTTATGAAAGAGCACTAGAGACCCTGTGGTTACATGAGACCCTGGGGGATTCGCTTTCTTAGAAAGCTTGACCTTATCCCCCAACTGTCAGGATTTGGTTTATGCCCTGAAATACAAGGATATATGTCTCTTCCAAAAGGCATTTAATGGGTTTTCACATTCACAGTCGTAAATCTTACTCCAGATGTTTGCATGAATTACTTTGCTTTCTGGAAGAGGAAGCTACTCGAGGCACAATTCATGTGGCAACAGGCTTTTAGTTAAATAACTTCCCTGGACTGAACAACTAATCTTTCTCCATAAATCTTTATTTTCAGTCGAGGCTGGAGAACTGCTGTTCCCCTACTGCCTCTGCTCCTGATGGTCATTGCAGGTGATAAGCAGGAGGACTCAGTGGTGGCAGAAGCCACTTTCTGCCTGGCGTGAGGTGGCACAGGAGGGAGCTGGAGCTGGTGGGAGTGTTCCCAGCGAAGGAGGCAGTGGTATGGCAGCAAATTCATGGTGGGCAGCGAATTCATGGTGTGCAGCGAAGAGGGGAGCTACAGCAGCCTGCAAGAGCCTCGGCTGCACAGACTAATCTCCTGGGATTCCTGTGCTGGTCTGACATAGCAGAGGGATGCTGAGTACCTTTGTACCTTCACTTTTCGCCTATCTGCATGTCAAACAGTATCAGGATCCGCAGGGAAGGAGAGGGGACTTCCCTAGGCATACATCTGCAGTGTCGAGCAGATGGGACGAGCGCAGGCGGTTCAGGATGGTTGGCTTCACCAGGGCAGCGAAGTGGTGTGGTGCCTCTCCCAGGTCATGGATTCCTTTCACAGACCATATTTACAGCTGGGGATAGTAGTGATAAGGGCGTTGGGTTTTTCCTGTAGTTAAAAGGGGAACCTCTACATCCCTAGGAATTAGGACAAGATGAGAGAGCAGCTTATTCTCATGCTGAGCAGAAGCAGACTTACGAATAGCCATTGCATGATCATTTGTTTCCCTTTTTGTTAATGACTAACAGCTTAAAATAAACAGTGCCAGGCTATGTGAGTACAGTTAACAGAAAATAGGTTCCTGCCCTAAAGAGTTTATTTTGTGAACCAGGAAGCAGGCCCTTGCTATTTCAGCAAAATCGCTGTGCCATGACCGTGGGGTGAGTTGTTGACTGCAACTTAAAAGCTTGCGTTCGTCCGAGCCCATCAGCAGGGAGGTAAAGTAGTCATAGAGACTCTTCCAATGTGCCCGTTTTGCGCACAGTGATCCGGGAGAGCCGCAGGCGCTGAGGCACCTGCCTGGTCTCCACTGGTGGGAGACTGCTCCCTCTCCGTGTTCCTTCCCAGCAGTGCCAGAGGTCGCGGATGCTGCTGAAGAGCTGGTGGGAAGCAGCGTGGCTGCTTCACTGATCAAGGCTTGAACCCGGTTCCCAAGTCTCATCCGCTCCCTGCTCCCCTCCCGCGGGTGCCCGTGGGTGCCTGAGGGGACAGAGCAGGGTTGGGGACAAGCCTTTGTGTCGGGACGCTGCCCGGAGCGTGGGGGGAGAGGAGAGGGCTGGGGCTGGTGGATGTTCCTCCTCTTGACAGAGGAATTTAGATAGAGCTGCGCCTGGCCCCAGAGCGTCCTTGGGGAGCTCAGGCAGTGACTACGCCGCCTTCCCTTCCTAAAGCCATTCACAGGAGAGGCTTGACCTTTTTAAAGATTTTGAGCTCTTATTGTTGCAAAAATGCTGTAGTTTAGACTAGAGAGACAAGATAGGGAAGGAGCAGGAGCCGATGGGCGAGGGGAGAGTCAGGAGGGTTGTGTGGATGCTCCCAGGGCAGCACCACTCGCGGCAGCCCGATGGCCTCGGCCAGAGACCGAGTTGGCCCCGCGGGCTGGGCTTGAGCCTTCCTCAGTAGTCCCAACCCCAGCCATTTTATACTCATGGTAGTTTTGATGGGCTCTGGAGCATCCCAGCGCCAGACGTTGTCACGAGACAGGAATCCTGCAGCGCAGCTGGTGGGGAAGGAGAGCAAAATCACCTTACAGTTCTCCATACCCATGCCTGAGGAAGTAGGGCATCCAGTCTTGTTTGATGTATGCACGTAAAGAGGTCAAGTGGAGAGCGTATGGCCTCGGCGCTCGTTTCCCATAGCACAAAAATAACTCCAAGTAACCCAGTTTCAGCTGAAGTTGTTTATTACTCAAGCTCCTCAATGAACTGTTGAAAAGGAGGATGGCGCTTGTGTTCTCTGGGATTTGGTGTAATCGCTGCTTCTGAGGCTCCTCTAAGTGTCCTTAACACTGGTAATGAGCAAAGGGAGGGGGATGAGAAGAGGTGCTGATGAGAACAGTGTTAAAAGGGTTTAGCGAGGTATCACGTGCTGCAGGTAATGCGCTCTTGCCCCATTATGTCTCCAGTCTTAACAGCTAAGGCACTGGGGGGGTGGTGTGATGATCAGCCTTTAATGGGGACGATTTTGCAAAGTGCAAAAACATGGTATTTTTGCAGCCCTTTGGCATAGTGCTGTGCACACGCACTATGAGGAGGAGTTGATTATATGCTAAACCTTAAAATGACTTTTCTGCGCCCCTGTGATGAGGGGCTGCAGGTGGGATTTTGCAGCTGGTGGCCGGTCATGCCAGCAAAGCCACAGCTGGGGAGGAGCGGTGAGACCTTCCGTGGGCTCCTCGCTGCACAGGGCGCAGGGAGCAAAGCTGCTCTCTGGAGCTGGGAGGGCGATGGGGAAGCAACAGACAGTGCCAGTGAGGTCTATGATACTAGACTGCTGAGAAATTTGCCACTTTATGATTCCAGTATCTTCTGAAGTTGTGGATGTGGGGGGGGGAGGTGGGGAGCTGTTAAATCGGTGCACCCAAATCAGTGCATCTCTTGTCAAAACTGGTATATTAAGCAGTTAGGTTCAATCTCATCCTTTTAATGGATCTCTGATGACTCCAAAGGGCTACTCCTGTAAGAATATAGAAAGCAAACAGTTGCAGGATGATAAATAAAGGTCAAGCTGGATATAGACTGATTTCCCATGTAGGCTACTTACACAGAGTCTGTGAGGTGCACAGCTCTGTTATTTACTGAGACTGGTTTAGTTTGGAACAGTATGAAGAACATCAGATAAATCCTGATCCAGTAAACGTGTTTAGACTTGACACGAAAACAAATGATGAGTCAGGAAGGAAAGTTAATTCTTGGCATGTCTAGCAAATGCGGCAGTAAAAAAAAAAAAAAAGATTAAAATTGGAGCTCTAAGGGCTGCTCTCTAAACAAGGGGAAAGGTGAGTCTAAGATACCAGTTAGTCTGACAATAAGTAACTTCTGAATTTTGTGCAAGCCCCCCTAAACCTGCTGCTGTGCAGGGTCTCCCTTACAGGGGATCACTGGTCCCAGTTTCCCACTGGCTGGCTGCGAGTGCAGCCCAGGGGACAGGGTGACTGGTGCTATGAGGCTCATGGTGGCAGAGGCTGTGGGGCAGCAGCTCCCCATGCAATCAGTTCCCCAACCCCAGTGTCTGTAACCTGCAGGCAACAAACCCAGTTAGTATTAATGGATGGCGCAAAAAATAATCCGGCCCCAAAAAAAAACTGTAAAGAGAGTCATGGTTGTAGAGGGAAGGCCACTGTCTGGGGACTACATTCAGCAAGCTGTAGGTAAGTGCTGTGGCAAGAGGATCACACTGTGTTTTGAAGGCATTCTGGGAGAAATAGATGTATGACATTAAAAAAATGAGAACCAAGCTATCCATATTTCATTATTTTTTAATTGCTCTTTATTGACTGCTGTGCTGCACAGTGCAGAGTGAATTTTCTCCTTGGACATCGTGGTCTAAAAGCCTCCGCCGTGTGCCTGTCAAGAGGGAGCAGTGCCGCCTGGCAGCAGGGAGGGCAGGCAGAGAAGGGATGCTGAAGTATGGCAAAACAGCGGTGACCGCGTCTGCACTTTGGGTAGCCAGCTCTTGTACAAGGCGTGTATATCTGGCAGTGAACCACTCCAGTAGCAGCAGAGAAAGAACTGTGCTCCTTTCCCAAAAGATACCAACTTCCAACTTAAATTTCCTGCTGAGAAGTGAACTGGAAAATCAGCACTGATACGGTTTTTCTCCTCTCCTCTCCTCTCCTCTCCTCTCCTCTCCGATACTGAGAAAACCTGAGCCCATTTCTCCTTGTAATCCTGGTCTGATCGGTACCCACCACCCATCTGCCGTTTCCCTTGACGTTTGTAGGTAAACAGAAGTACCTCTGTGCCAGCCGGAACGACTGCACCATCGACAAGTTCAGAAGGAAAAACTGCCCGTCCTGCCGCCTGCGGAAGTGCTACGAAGCTGGGATGACTCTCGGAGGTACTGTCTGAATAACGTCCCCTGGGTCCTTGCGATGGGCTGGGGATGCCAGGCTAATCCTGCAGATAACGAATGCACTTGGAATATTAATAGTAAATGTCTGAATAAATGAGGCTGATGGAGCGTAATGAGCTTTGGAAAACATTTGCAGGTTTCTAATACCAAAGCTGTGAATTTCATTAAACCTTTGTTTGAGTTTCAGGAAACATTCTTTTCCTTAATTTAAAACCTTGTTAATCTGAAAAAAATGTAGATGGCCGGGTAAACTGGATTCTTGCTCACACCAAAGCCTCTTTGGATAGAGCAGTCCTATTTTAAGATGATTTTTCCCAGGCAGAAAGGGGCATTTTTCGTTATAAAATTACAGCCCCAGTAATTTTCTTCGCTGGATGGAAGTTGCTCCTGTGTCACTGGTAAAGATCCTTGTTACTGTTTGTCTCTGTTCCAAAACCTGTAGCTCTACCAAAACCTGACAGAGTGCCCGTATCTGAAATGTGGTTTTCTGCTCAAAATCTAGAAGCTATGATGTAGGTCAGTGGGTGGCTCATCTTTGAGGTCATCTGATGTGACAGCGAGAAAGAAAATACCCTGAAAAACAGAGCTGACGGACCTGAGCCACGGCAAAAAGGCCCCTGACAGCAAAGCAGGGGGGAGTCCCGGGTGCTACAGAAAGGAAAGCCACTGGCGGTGTCAGCACAGCGCAGAGGGAAGTGGGGGAACCCTGGCTAGTTAAAAGTGCCAACATTTCAGTTTAAATACTTCCACCATTGCTGGGACGGGCAGTGCCTCCCGGAGCTGCTGGACTGCTGGAACATTGTCTTGAAGAGCTTGCTACTGCAAAGCTTCTGGTTTATTGCTCACTGAGGAGCAGTGGTTACAATTTTATTTCTCCCCCAGAACAGTTCTTAGAGCTCAGGTGCCGACAAACACGTCCAGTCGGCAGGGCGGGAGCCAGCCTGCTCCCCTCTGCTTTTGCGGCAGCGGGTAGTAAACAGCGCGGTCGGGACACAGCTTTTGGGGAGGGGGGGTGATGCGGAGACGTGCAGCTCGCCCCTTTCCTCCTGGTAGCAAGCAGAAAAAACAAACATCCCAAAAGGTAATGCAGTCCTAAAACCTCGCGACGTCAACCCCATGCGCTGGCTCTGACCGCTCTTCGCTTAGGCCCCCCCAGCCACCGCAGGTGAGCCGGCGGCAGACGGCAGGGTGCTGCTGCTGCTGCAGCGCTTTGGGAGCGATGTGTATGGGCACCCGCAAAGGCACAGCGGGATTTCGGAGCACCAGGGAGGTGCCCCATCCACTTGATGCGACCACGCAGGCAGTTTGCTTGCTGAAGTTACCAAGCGGCTATCTCCGACTCGGTTCCCCGGGATCTGCTGCGCCGGTTCTGCCCCCAGCCCTGGTTGTCCAGCTGAGCTGGGAGGGCGCGAGGGCAGAGGAGCCTGTCCCAGCGCCGTCCGTGCCTGCCCGCACGCCTTCTTGCCCGCACGTTCTTGATGACAGTCATTTTCATGGCCACTGGTGGCCGTTTGTAGCCGTGGCTTCCCAGGGGAAGCAGGGAGACTCCTCCGGGACACTCCCTTGTCTGCCTGAGAGGGTCGGGACAGGGATGCCACCACCACCCTGCCCGCGGGATTGCCGGGCTCCCGAGCTGGGGGAGAGGGGTGAGGAGCCAAACCCAGCTCCCCAGTCCGCAGCCAGCAGAAGGGCTTCATAATGCCACCCAAGCACGCTCTTGTTTTTAAGTGCTCTTTTCTGGTGAAATTTCCTTAAGTAAGAGAAGACATACATCAGTGTAACCTTCTTCTGCAGGACACGCTGACAAAATTAATGCTAATACTGATAGCCCCCCCCTCCCTTTTTTTTTCTTAAGCTCTTCGGGTCACCCTGACCTGTTCTGCCTGGTCTGTTTTACATTTGTTTTGAATGTCGGTTTGAAGGCAATTGTTAAAAACATGCATGCTATGAGTTTGTCCACAGTTATTTCTCCCACAGTAGAGAGGCAGAGCATTTGAAAACGCTTCCAAGCTCTGAACAGTTGTTTTTAACTGCCTGTTAATTACCAGTCACTTGTAGGGTATAATAGAGGTGCCTGTGACCAGCAGATCTCTGCAGCTCTCAGTATGTTTAATGGGAGGAGGAGGTGACACACTGAATACCTTATTTAGGACTCTGCTTTGGCACAGAATAGCAATATGTCGAAGCACTTCATTATTGATTGAGATCACTCTGACCTGCAAGCTGAAATCCATTAAACAGAATCTTCTCTCCTGATCAACACTGTAAAGACCAAGAGAAGGAAAAGAAAAAGGGAAGGAAAGAGCGATAATGCCAGTTTCGTGTGCTTGGTTCTGCTGGTGCGCTGTCCTGCCTCTCCCACAGCAGCAGTTCCTACTGCGAGCGCAGGTGGCTGCAGGGATCCTGCCCGCCCTGCTGCATGGGAAGCGTGCTGCTGCACACACGGCTGCAGGGATCCTGCCCGCCCCGCTGCATGGGAAGCGTGCTGCTGCACACACGGCTGCAGGGATCCTGCCCGCCCCGCTGCATGGGAAGCGTGCTGCTGCACACACGGCTGCAGGGATCCTGTTCGCCCCGCTGCGTGGGAAGCACGGCACCGCACACACGGCTGCAGGGATGCTGCCAGCCCCGCTGCATACACGGGCATCCAGACCCCTCTGTCCTGCTCCAGTCCGGACCCTGCACATCCCTCAGCCAACGCAACTCCTGCTGAACTGCGGCGCTCCGGATTTAAGGCGCCTCCCATTCGTGTGTTGCCAGTGCATTTTAATCGTGGCGTGCGAGGTGGCGTAGCCTGTTCCCTGTGAGAGCCAAGCGCCTCGGCCGGAGCTGGCAGCCTGCCTGTGCTGCAGGACATCTGCTGCGCACCTTCAGCCTAGCGACTGCGCTCCGTGTGGGTCCTGTCTTGGGGCAAAACCTCCCAAACATGTAAAATTCAGTTCAGTTCATTGATGGTAGGATTAGAAAACTAATGTCATAACTGCCGATATCTTGTAAAAGCCCAAGGCATGAGCCATACCTGTATTTAGACCTAATTCAGGTCCAGTTGCTGTGGTTAAAATAGAGCTCATGTCTTATAAAAGCATTTGGTACTGAGGTAAGCATCTCCAGCAGTGGAGAATCTAACACATTTTTTGCCACACAGTTGCAGTAGTTAATTATGTTCAGTGTTGATAGATGTACCTTATTTTTCATCTTGTCTGTGCCTGATTTCCAGCAAGTGGATCTTTATTACAGCTTTGCTTGCAAAATTGAAAAACCTACTTTAATTGAATTTCTGTCCCCACCGTGGGTATTTGTTGGCTGTGACTTAGTAACCCTTTAGCCTCCTGCATAACCACTGCTTCCATTTCCCAAGGTGCGTTGTCTAGTCTTTACTATTCTTACAGCTTCTGCAGTTTGCAAACACCTCCCTCGTAGGGTGAACATCTAACCACAGTTTCCCAGTGCCAGCAGCATCGGTGCTTAAGGGTGGTGGTGAGATGCTCTCCAGCCCAGCGTTTTCCTCCTTCGCGCGGCACAGGGTCCTGTTAGTCCCGTGTCCACTGAACCATGCTGCCACTCAGGCCTCTGTGTTTGTCCATCAGCCTTTGGTGCGAGTTCAGGCTTCTGAGGATGGAGTTTGACACTCATTGAATATGGCTCACTTTTTCAGTTGCTCAGTGTATCTACTTACAGGGAAAATATAGTTTGCTTTAATAGACTGAGCTTATCAGCAGACCTTGAGCAATCTGTTCAGTTCTTAATGTTCATTACTGGCTTCCCATCTATGTGATATCATACAGGCTTTTTTAGTAGAAATGGTTAATTTTCTTTTCGGAATGAACATAGACATTCACTTAGCAAAGGGCCATGGGCAACCCTTATAAGAAACAAACCTGTCTGATGTTGCTTCAACATTTATAATTGCTTTTGAAATGTATCACCTGAGTGATTTAAAACCATTCAGCGGTATCGTCTGATTTTATACTGTTTGAGTTTTTTTAATTCACGTAGGCCTGACTGACTCAGGTCTCTTAAACATGTCCGCTATACCAGTACTGTTATAATTATCAACTAAAATTATCGTGCCAGAAAAGATTGATAGCTTGACAGGGTCTGGTTTGGACAAGCCATGTGTTGGTTGATGTTGGTAAAAAATTTGTGGAACAGGATATGTCAAGCCCTGTTTCAGCTTCTGTGTCATTTTGCCGGCAGCTGAAGTCAGCGTGCAGTTCCTGGGGCCGGCAGGATTTCTCTGTCATTGCTAGTGCAAAAGCAATTTTCTTCCCGGTCCCCAGAACTTTCCCAAGTCCCAGCACTCACGAAAAATCTGTGCTGGAGCCCAGAGCGCTCCTTCACCAGCTTCAGAAACGCCTGGCGGGAGGGTGGGCAGGTTAAGTTGCTTAAAATGTGTGTCGCTTCGATAATTGCTCTATAGTGCGCTCCCTGGGGTGAACGCGCTGCTGAATATTTTGTCGTGCTACCATATAATTATGTCCTCTAAGCTTTTTTTCCAAAGTGCTATGATATTTTCTCAGTTGAGCCCAGCCGAACTGCAGAGGCACTGGAGGGTGGCTCGGGGCAGCGCTGTGCCAGCCCTGCGTGTCCGGGCTTCCCCGGTCCTCTTGTCCCTGCTAACAGCCCAGCCGGTGAACTGCCTGCTTTCAGTCGCGCGTGCCGGCGTTCGTCCCACCTTGGTTTGGAGAAGTCCACCGCCTAGCTTAGCTCATCCTAGAATAAAAATATTAACAGATCTCTTTAATTTCTATTTTTTTTCTGTTTTTGTTTCCAGTAGCTGCTGAGTCGGAGCTACCAGCAAAAAGGGGTTTTGCACAGGTGACACAAAATTAAGACAAAAGTATTCGGCTTAACTGTGAGAGGGTTGGTGTCTTTAAAGTTGTGTTTGTGAGAAGGCCTGGATCCCAATATCTGTAGTTTTAAGATAAATGTGAAGATTCCAGTAAGGCCATTGCGGCAGCTGAATTTCAGGGTACAATAAGCACGGCAGTTTAACAACCTGGAGAAGTCCTGCCATAAACCGTAGATTTTAGACTGAATATAAGCTACTCTCTACCTCTGAACACCGCAGTATTTCAGTGGTCTGTGGAACAGCTGCTCCTGGAAAGCGCAGACATGAGGCTTCTCTGAGAAGAGCAGTTATCATCCACCTTCACTGCTCTCCAGCATGGAGGGCTTTGGTTTACAGCTCAGAGCCTGCATGGTCGGTTGCTTGCTCTCTTCTTATTTCACTCAATATCTTAGTACTAGATAATTCAATTTTAAGGGAGAAAAAAAAAAAAAAAGGTAACATTCAAGCCAAACCATATGTGTGTTTTATACAGTGTGGGTTTGGCTCCAGTTATGCACAGGACCTCATGAGCACTGATTATTTGTTTTTGGAAGATACAGTTCAGTTTTTATTTCTTCTTTTAAGCCTGGAAGCTTTCCTCTCCTAGCAGCACTCCCGTCTCGAAAGGTCCAGGGCCAAGCACGCCCATGAGACATGGTTTCTGCCTCAGGTGTAGTCAGCCCCGGCTGACGACGCGAGGTTGTTCGGAGACGCGGTCAGCGTTGTGTGCTCCCTTCCTTCCGTGCTGCGTGTTGAGAACGAAACCCGAGCACAGGTTCCAGGGATGGCGGTGCCGTCCCTGTTCCGGGGGATCGTCTCCCCGAGGGTTAGAGAGGAGAGCGTCGGGAGCCTGCCGGGTCCTGGTGCTGCCTGCGCCGCCTGCGACTCCTGGAGGGGTGGGAGAGGGGGGCTCGGTGCCCTGCCTGGGCTGCCACCGAGCAGACCATGGCTGAAGGATGTCACGCTGCACTGCAGCCCTCTTTTCCTGTTGCTCTCTTTTTATTTTTATTACTCTTTTCTCCTCCTTTTTTTACAGAGCAGCCTTGTCTTAATTGCTTGTACAGTAGACCATCCAAAGTACATTACTTAAAGATCAACATTTTGAATTGATTTACAAAGCTGTGCTTTAACTTGACATTTTTATGTTTCGCTGCTTATTTTTCTAATTACAGCTGAAAGGAAATTTGAGATAAGTATCATGTAATGAAGGAGGCAGAACCCCAAGGGCAATTGGTTTGATGTTATATTCTCTGCTTGAATTAAATGATGGGCTTTTTTTCTGTAATTAATTAGTGGGTTTTGGAGTCGGTAAGGGGTGAAAGCTGTTCCTCTCTGCAGTAGCCTGCCAATCCGTGTTGTGCTGATCACTGCCATGTAGATATCAAATCAAGTGGACACTAACTCTCAAAGAATTTCGAAGTCACACACCTGAAGCTCCTGCTGTATTTTGCTCGCAGAATAGCATCTGTAATTAAGAGCTGGGTGCACAGGAGAGACACATCATCACAGTGACATGGGCACAGTCGTTGGCTGCCTCCAGTCCCAACCCCAACCCTTCAGGCTGGCTGGCTGACCAAGGTCACCCCTGCTACAGTCTTCTCCTCGTTGGTGGGCTAGCTGGGGAGACTAGGGACACAGCTGTAGGATCACCTGCTAGCTTTTAAAATGTATTTTCCATAATATATTTGTAGAGTAATGACCCAGCTGGGAGAGCTTGGTTATAGGGCAGCAGGCGTTGCAGGAGCCCCGGACAGGGAGAAGGCTTTTCTCCTGGTTGCATCCCACTTCCACTCTGGCCTGTGATGGAACAATCCCACCTGAGCAATGGCTTTTTTTCCCTGGAATGTGACTGGGTACTGAGTTTATTTGCTTGTGTTGTTTCATTTTTTAATTGCACGTGAGTAGTTGTTTGAATAGAGTCACCTCTTCCCTCTTTTCCCCAGTTCTTCCTCTCCATTTCTAAGTGGGAGTTAATGTGAGTCGAGTCACGGCTGGGGATGTAAATAGTACTTGTTCTTTTCCATATAAGATTAATGAGCAAAAGGGTTTCCTTGCAGTGTGTGCTCCCTTTTGTCCGTACGTGAGGTCTGCCGTGCCGGGGCACTCTTTGGGCAGCGTGCACTGAAGGAGTAGCTGCTGCTGGCCATTAGTTTCCCCTCCTAAATATAAGTGATGGAGCTGGAGGCCAAGAAACCTCAAGCTTTTTTTATATTTTTAAGTCTCACAATAAAATGTGTCATTTCCACAGCCCGCAAGCTGAAGAAGCTGGGTAACCTGAAGACACAAGACGATGCTGATGCAGCCAGCTTATCCAGCCCCACAGAGGAGCAAGCTCCCAAGATGGTGATGACGCGCATTGATGGGTATGAGTGCCAGCCCATCTTCCTCAACGTCCTGGAGGCCATTGAGCCTGGCGTGGTGTGTGCCGGCCATGACAACAGCCAGCCGGACTCCTTCTCCAACCTGCTGACCAGCCTGAATGAGCTCGGGGAGAGGCAGCTGGTCTACGTGGTCAAATGGGCAAAGGCTTTGCCAGGTGAGGAAGAAAACTAACAAATCCCATCCCTTCCCTGGCACGTTCCTAAATCCCCTTGCTTGAATTGCCTGGGGTGGGTTTTGAAGGAGATGGTGTGCAGCCTGTGTCCCACCATCACACGGCTCCATCTTCACAAGGCAGCTGGATGTGTAATATCTCCATCAAGCAGGCTGCAGGAGCTGCAGGAGGAGCAGGTTTGTCTCCTTTGGGTGTCTGGTTGATGGGAGAGGTGACTAAGGGGTGACAAAATATGTCGAAACTTACGCTTTAGGGTCTGATAACCCCCACCGTGCGATACCGTGTAGGCAGACGTCTGCTTCCCCTGCTGCTGGTCAGGGGTTCCGCTCTCCTCCCGCTCTCCCTGCAGGGGTTTTGCTCCACTTCCAGGGCTGTGTCTACCAGACCTGCCCAAGTCTTCTCTAAACCGGTATTAGCCCCATCCCGTAACCTGCATGAAGTGGTGAAAAGGGTACATTCCCCAGGTGAGGTGTGCCACTTCATGATGTGAAAGCGGGGTGGGGGAAAGTGGGCTGAAAGGAGTTGAGGCTTGAGAGATGGGAGAGATCCTTCCTCGCCGTTTTTGTATTTCACAAGCCAGTTAATTGTAAAAGAGCAAAAGAGAGAGAAAAAATCCCGAAGAGGTTCCTCCTAGCAGTCAGGTTGCTCTTGTGTGGCAGACTGCTGGCATATATTTATGATGCATTCAGAGTTGTGACAGGGGAGCACCTTAGGGTTGGGAAGTGTCCAAATGGTAATAGTTATCAGGTGCTGTAAATGAAAACATCCTGGTGATATATGTGTTTCATTGAATACGCTCCTTGGTTCTGACCATAGAGGTTACCGGTCTGTAACACGCTGCCCGTTGCATGGTGTAATCCTGCCAACTGAATGAGTGAAATTACAGAAGACCGAGATCACTGGGTGCAGTTGGATCCAGTTCACCTTCCCACATCCCTGAGGCTGGGGCGTGGGGACGATACCAAGCTGCCTTCCTCACCATGGCCCTGTTCCGCAGGAAATGACACAGAGAACAGGGATCCTACTCTTTATGTGCGGGGTGATATGATCAGAGGAGGAATCTGAGGCAAAATAAGTTTGCCACTATATACCAAAACCTCGTGATGAACTGTAGTCACACATTTGACGTTCACAGAAATTCAGCATTTCCCCTGGAAGCAGCTTGACCAGTGCTCCAGGAGGGGTGTTAGTCTGCGTATGCTTAAATGCAGAATAGCCCATTCTATTTCTTATATTCTTGAGTCAGAAAAGGTTTACCTAGCCTGAGAAACCAGAGATAAATCATGCCTTCTCTTCTGGCTTATCTGCATCAGACGTCAAGATTTCTTCAGAAAAGCGCATGGAGACACCACCAAACCTGACCGGCAATCTGGGGGCTGAGGTTGTAAAACTGCGGTAGCGCTAATGGAAAGGGAGAGTGCTTTGAAAAACATTTTTCATCGTATCCACCCCCTCATCAAAGGCTTTTGCTCTCCTGCGCTGCGCCAGATCTCGGACCCGCGGTGCTCCCTTGCGGTGTGTGGCGGTGCGGCGATGCCGGCTGCTGCACCGCTGCCTCCCAGTGCTGGTGCTGGCATTTGGGCAAAACTAATTCTAAGCTTATGTCTGAGTGGTCACTGCTCTCCGGGCAGTTACAATACAACCACAACCCCCTCCGCAGGCCAGGGGATCCCTTTCGGAGGCCAGCTCTCCTGCCTGGTGGGATGCTGCCTCCCCGTCCCGCTGGCTGCCATGGAGCTGGCGCTGGCCTGACCGTTAGCATCACTGTGCCCGGAGCGAGAGGCAAAGCCACTTTGTTTTCCCCAGCTTTCTCTCAGCAGTTCCCTGACGTGTGCCAACTGTTATTCAACAGTGATAACCACAAATTCACCATTTAGTCATTCTCCTGATATTTTCCAAGGAAGGAGTAAACAACCGCAGCACTGTTGCTGTTCTGGTGCTCGGGGCGGTGGTAATGCAGCCCCTTCGCTCGAGCAGCAGTCCAGCTGCCGCTGCGAGGTGGCTCTCATGCACTGCTGGGTTCTGCCCGCCGCGGTGCTGGTGCTCCCTCGGGAGCTGTGCCCAGGCGCTGCTCTCCCCTGCGCGCGCCGCGGCCGCCTCGCTTTTTGGGTAAGCTTGCAGAATCCTACCCCATAGCCAGAGGTAGTTCGCTAGCTATGGTTGATTTGAATTACATTTTGGTTAATAAAGCAGAAGTGTTTTCAGTTCCCGTGCCTGCAGGTTGACGAGGCAGCCTGGCCCCGGCGGGCTCAGGAGAGCGGCGATGCGGGCGAACGCATGCAGGGGGAGAAGTAATGGAAACAAAACCCAAGCAATTTAAAACAGCGGGATGCAGTTGTTTTTATCAAAACAGAAGGATCTTCACACGGTGCGTTGGGAGACGGGAGGCTGTTTAATGAGCACCGTTGCCGGTGAGGTGCAATGGGAGCAGACCGGAGGGCTTGGCCGGCCGCTGCAGTGCCGCGGCACAGCCTGCCTCGGCCGGGAGGAGGAACCGTGCCCGGGGCCGACAGCCAAAGCAGCGTATCTCAGCCGGGGTTTCTGGTGCCGAACAGGCAAACCTCGCTCCGTCCCCTGCCCTGCAAGGAGCCCAGCAGCAGGCATCAGCTGCCTGGTCCTCAGTAGGTCCACAGTAGGGGTGGAAATGTCATCCGCTCTTCCCCTTTCCTCATTAACGAAGCACATCTGGCACAAGTACTGGCTTAACTAAGCACCAGCAGCCCTGCGTGTCAGTTAAGATATATATCAATATACAGGGGCAAAGGTTGTACTTTCCAGTGACTGCTGCTGGTGGGAGGAGGGGGAGCTTGCACCTGTAATAGAGGTAGCCTCAGCCTGAGAATGCCAGCAATAGATTAATATTGCTTAATAGGTGATTATTAACCTTGCATCCTGCATTGAACATCACCTGTATACCAAGAGTGATTAATATGCAGCAAGGCGTTCCTGTGCTTCTTCCAGTGAGGTTTCAGTGATATCCTAGAAATAAGACTGCACCAGGTGGGAGCATTTCTGGATCCTGAGTGCCCACATTAGCACTATCAGCCTCTGTCCAGTGGATAAAATGTAATGTGTGGCCCTTTGGACCCTATGAAATTGAAATTCTGCATAGGAGAAGGTGGAATCAAACTGTGCTTTCTCTGGAAAGGAAAGATTAAATGACCACAGCTTGCTGAGAAATCTGCCAAAATACAGAATTAAAAAATCTGATTAAATTCATAAAATCTGTCCATTTCAGGGTAAGTGAAAGGAGTATGTATTTTGCCTTTTCCATATATATAAATTCAGTGAAGGCGTTTCAGTTAATTTGGATCAGCACTCAGACGCGTTAGTTTAAAGATCTGTTTTAACCAGCAGCAAATTAAAAGTCTTCAGGTCATTCCCAAAGCTGTTAGGAAATCAGTCTATAAAACACAACTGGCCTGCGAGCATACAGGGAATGGCTCCTTCCCAGCAGAGCCGGGGCAGGGCAGGGGCAGGGAGGCAGATGAACAGCCTCCGCGTTTTTAGCAGCTCAGTGCACCTGTGATCAGGTGAAATGCTCCACCTGGGGTCATGGGAGATGGACCTATTTATTAGAGCTGGTGCAAAATCTCTGCATACCTGCCATTAGTTAGGGCTTTATGGGTGTTCCAGGCCATTGCTTGCTTTTCTGTTTCAAATCTACTGCCTTATACTATATCTAAATCACCCTTTAACTATAAGGATACAGCTAATTGTGTGTCTTTTTCCATTCTCCAGACAACAAAATTTCCAGCTACAAAATGAGTATTTGTTTATATTGGAAATGTTACTTAATGGTAACCCATGAGGTGTTCAGCTGCTGATCTCTTAGGAAGATACCATTCTGGCACAGCAGTGCATCAAGAGAGAAGATAAAGCATTTATTTCCAAACTACGCTGCTTTAAGATTATTCGCAGGAAAAAGGTTATGCATTGATCTTTTTCACGTCATCAGTAAATTTAATTTTAGTTTTGCTATGATTTCTTCCTGTAGAAGGTATCTTCACTTATGTCTCTTCAAACTATGCCCATACTAAAAATTTAACAATATATTGTGGCGTTAGGTTTGTATTTATTTTCTTTTACAGTGATTTTGGCCATATGTCATTTAAGATGCCTGGAGGGAGGAGGTTTCCAGGAAATGATAGGTATCTGGTTTCTGAAAATCAGTTTTGTTTCAAGGCGTTTCAGGGTGAATTAGGGCTAAATTTCACAGAATTGGCAGTTCATGGGTATGTTTTCTGTCCCAAGTCACCTACAGAGTATAGGTTTCCTCTTTGGTCATAGGATTTATGGGCCTCGCTCCCAGAATATAGGCACGAGGGGAGCCAAACATCAGAGACTTCTGGTTTGCCTTCTTCCTGCCCCACTTCATCATCTCCATCGTACCTTGGCTTGCAATTCATTTCTGGCCGTACAGCACCTCTTGGGCCCAACTTCTCTTTGGGACATTCTTGCATCTCTTTTGAAGACCGAGCATCTGTTGTCATAAATATGTTTGTATTCACAGGATTTTCTTGTCTGCATGGTTAAGAGCACTGTGGCTGTCCATCCCTGGGGGTGTGCAAGGCCAGGCTGGATGGGGCTTGGAGCAACCTGGTCCGGTGGGAGGTGTCCCTGCCCATGGCAGGGGGGTTGGAACTGGGGTGATCTTCAGGGTCCCTTCCAACTCTAACCATTCTGTGATTCTGTGATCTTTTCTGGGTAACTCCTTCACCCGAGCACGCTGGGGTGCGTGTCCTCACCGTCCTGTCGGGAGGGCTACGCTGAGCCTTCTTCAGAGCTTCTGTCAAACTATGGAAGGAGTTCTGGCCTTCAGTCTTCAGTTTGATCTACTGTTTCATGTTCGCTCTTTTTTGTAATAGAGCGTTGTCTGCTAATTCTCTCTGAGGACAGATACGTTTTTTCTTCAAAGAGCAATTTAAAAAGGGGAAAACCCCAATGTTATGGGTTTGGGGTGGGATGAGTGTGTAGCAGACTGACAAAATGTTAATCCTCATCCCTCAGTGCCAGTGTGGGAGTGTTCCCTGCGCCATCTCACTGCCTACTCACCACAGAGTCTCAACTTTGTGAGAGGAGCAGCATGGCTCCTCTTCAAGCATCTCAAGTTTTTCCAGTCTTTTCCGAAAGTCTAGGCAAGGGGAAAGAACAGTGGCAAATATGGAGCAGAAGGAAATTCCAAGGAAGCTGTCACTGCGAATGGCTTAGGTTTTACTGACCAAATGCACTGGATAAATGGAAAGGGGTTTTATAGCATGTGGTACTGTAATTAAATATGAAAATCTAACTTAAACTTATGTCCTGGAGATGAGTATTATTTTATGAAGTCTTTTTATTTTATGGATTTTATGAAGTCTTTGAGTTGCCCAGATGCCTTGTCTGTACTCGTGTGCTGTTAATGAGTTTCACTCTGATTGCCAGAAGGTTCGTGTTCAGCCAGTAGCCGAGAGCCCTCTGAACCTTTTCAGGTTTGGTAGGACACTGCGTGCACACAAGCTGCAGTTTTTTAACCCGGTGACATGAAAGCTGAAAGGAGAATATACAAATGTAAAGCAAGTTTAGTCAGGAGTAAAATGTGACTTGTGCTTATTTGCAGTTGACAGCTTCCCAGGCAAGAGACAGATGCTTGCCTCAATGGATTATAATTATACACTGGAGGTGTTCTAATTGCTTTAATATTTGATTGAAATAACATACGATTTTCTTGAAACCAGATCACGTTTGACTACTTACAAGTATGTGGAAAAAAGTATAGTGTTGGAGGTGATGTTTGCGCGTGAGTTGTAAACATGCCTGGGATTTAACTGTGAACCACCATCTGGGAATACTAATTTGAATTTAATTGATATTTTTGTTTAGCTTGAGATTCAGCAGAGGTTTTCATATTCATTTTCATAGTCATTAGATAAATGCATTGTGTATGTATGTGGCAGAGAAACCACAGTCTGTTAACCGTGGGATGAGCCCTCGGGTTTACTTGCTGGCTTTGAACGTTACACATTAAAATCCGTTTACTTAAATTTGGTGAAGTCCTAATGGGTTGAAAATAAAGGAAGTTCTTTGGCTTTTTTCCTTGAGTACCAGAACTGGACCAAAGGAGGTAATTGGTTAATGAGGGCTTGTTTCTGCCTCAGTGCCTGGAGAATGCGATACGGTTAATTGTATTGCTGCTGGGGCTCCCGCTCCCCTTCGGCTGATTTATTTCTGTTAGCAGAGCAAAGCAAACAAATCCTCCCTCATCGGCTATTCATTTTACTCGCTTTTGACATACTGTCTCACATGGTAATTGTGAATGTTTTGGAGTGGAGACTTTGGGGGTTATGCTGTGACTGCAGAACATATGGCACAGTAAGACTTGGTCGGTTTGGGTGTCTAATTAGTGCCAGAAATGAGGGCCGTGGCAGCACGAGCCTGGTGCTGGGGGAGCTGGACCTGCTCAGCCCCCCTCGTTGGACCTGCTATCCTGGAGGACTTTAGGAAGTCACTGAATCCCATCCTGCTGTATCTTTTTTGTCTGGTCTGTTGCAGAATGAAGCTTATTCACCTCACTGGGTCTTGCAAAGCCTTCAAATACAATTTGTGAAGATCTTTGAGACTCTTAGGGGGAAGACGCCGTTTATTACCGCTTGTCATTGCCTTCCTTTAAAACACTTTGGTGCTTATGTTTTTCTTTATCCCCTCCTTGTAATTGAAAGGGATCCCCTTTCTCCCCTTCCAGTTGCAGTTTTGTGCTTTGGCTGTTTCTGGTTGCCCATCAGGGTGTGAGCACCTTGCTGCTGACACTGCCGTGTGTCACCCCGCTGCGTGTGTGTGTGTCCCAGGGCGAGCTGAGGTTAGCTGTGGACCACCTTACCATAACAGCCGCGCTGCGGAAGAGCTGGAGCCTGCGCGAAAACAGGCCTGGTAACTGCAGGAAGCCAGTATTCATTTGTAACATCCCTCTCTCATTTTTCTATAGGATTTCGTAACCTGCATGTGGATGACCAGATGTCAATAATCCAGTACTCTTGGATGGGCCTTATGGTTTTTGCTATGGGTTGGAGATCTTTCACCAATGTCAATTCCAGG
Organism: Ibidorhyncha struthersii; assembly: GCA_013398815.1. Classification (NCBI taxonomy): domain Eukaryota; kingdom Metazoa; phylum Chordata; class Aves; order Charadriiformes; family Charadriidae; genus Ibidorhyncha; species Ibidorhyncha struthersii. The sequence goes on along the minus strand of VZSZ01008623.1, from coordinate 844,219 downwards.
ATGCTTTACTTCGCTCCAGATTTGGTCTTTAATGAGTAAGTATGAGATAACAACAGTCTAATATTGTGCTTTGTCTGGGTCACACTAGGTGAGAAATGAGAACAAACCAAGGAATTTGCTTTCCTGTCTGCTTATGAAATGCACAGCTTGAGTAATCGTACTTTCGGAGCTGGCCAACAAAGCATAGGAGGACACTACCTTTCCCCTCCAATTGCTCTGCAGTGATCTCCAGGAGCAATAAGGAGAATTGAAATGTCTCTCCTGGTCCTTCTTCCCTTTCCCTCAAGCTTGCCTTGGGTTCGACTTCCATCAGGGCAGCAGCAAGTGCTGGTGCTGGGTGCGAAGGGCCGGTCCGTACAGACCTGCCTTTTTTCTGAGGGATTTGAGCTCCTGTTTTCAGCTTGGTTGGTCAGCTGGAGTGAGCAGGAACAGAAACAAACGTATATTGTAAGTTCCCAATGGGTTCTCTGTGATGTACCATCAGCTTGGAATTGGGGAGGGTTCGCTGACACTAAGGTAGAAGACAATAAGCACAGCAGCAAGCAAAACCACACCTTCTCTCTGAGAGCTTCAAGCTCAACTTCGCATCTCTTGTGGTTAGCTGCATTTGGTGAATCACTGCAGTCGTTTTTCAGGAAGGCAGAGAGTCAGACAAACCCTGTAGATCCCAGGTAGGTGTCCATTTCCAGACAAAGAGGATTACACGTGGGCATTTTGGAAAATGTTCCTCTCCTGCGTGCAGGCTTGTTGCTGCCAGCATCCCCCGAGACAGAGCTGAGGTTCTCAGCAGTGGGGATGTGCCAGGCGAGGCTGGGGTTGCCGGCTTGGGCAGAGGGTGTCCTCGCCCACACATCACACAGGCAATGCTTTGATCTCCTTGCCGTGCCAGGTACCGGATGCACAAATCCAGAATGTACAGCCAATGTGTCAGGATGCGGCACCTCTCTCAGGAGTTTGGGTGGCTTCAGATCACACCCCAGGAGTTTCTCTGTATGAAGGCTCTACTTTTCTTCAGTATTAGTAAGTACTCACGTCCTTTCCTCAACAGATCTCAAGTTGCTGTACGCTGTATCGCCCTGGAGGGATCTGATGCTTTCCCTGGGCGTGGGCATGTACTCATACTTCCCAAGGGATGGCTTTGGACGTTCTCCTCTCTGCTTCAAGCTGAGCCGCTCAGAGACAACGAGCTGCCAAGCATAAGGGTGCCACCACGCAGCTGCCCTGCCGCTAGCCCATCCCACCTGTGGACAGTGCAGCATTTCTCCCATGCAGCTCCTGCCGGAGGTTGCTCCTCAGCCTAACTGCTGGCATCATGGGGGACCTCCGAGCATCAGCTGCTGAGCAGGAGAATAGCGCTGCCATTTGTTACATTGCCTGTCTTTTATAACAAGTCCTGAACAAGGGTCCTTGGGTTAGCAGTAGTCCAACAAGCTGATCAGAGTGAGTGCCATAGCGGAAGCGGGGCTCCTGGGCAGATCTTTCCTCTTAGGTCTGTCCTGACCACTTCTCCAGCCTTCCTCTTGCTCTTTTATTGTCTCCGTTCTCTGGGCAACTCTTACTGTTTTATTCCCATGTTCCATCCAGTTCCAGTGGATGGTCTGAAGAACCAGAAGCTCTTTGATGAACTTCGAATGAATTACATTAAGGAACTTGACCGTATCATCGCTTGCAAGAGGAAAAACCCTACCTCCTGCTCTCGGCGATTTTACCAGCTCACCAAGGTCCTGGACTCTGTGCATCCGGTAAGAGAGGACAGTGAAATGTCTATCTGTACACATAACAATCTAAGAAAGAAACTTTTTACAGTGAGAATGATCATTCACTGGAACAACCTCCCCGGGGTTGTGGCAGTCCCCATCACTGCAGGTTTTCAAGATGCGATTGGATAGGGCACTAGATAGTCTCATCTGGGCTCCCTTTCCCAGGGAAGGTTGGACCAGGTGACCTTTCGAGGTCCCTTCCAATATGGGCTGTTCGGATGATCCTGTGATTCATTGTGGTTTGTTTTTTAATTCCTGGCACACCTTTGCAGGGACGGTATTGCAGTGTGCTCCCGGATTAAGCGGCAGAGAAAAGACAGCCACTAACTCTACTGAGGGAGTGGAAGTTATCCGTGTCTGTCGCTCCCTGCAATAACCGCTCTTGTGCTTGGGTTTATGGTTTTCCTTTTTTAACAATGAAAAGCTGTTTGTAGACGATACTTTTCCATCATCAGCCTAGCAGAACAGCTCAAAATCTCAGTGCCCACAGTGAATCTTCTCTGATTACAGCAGTGAAAACAAATTTGCTATTTGTGACTTAAAGTGGTATTGGTGAAAGGTGAGCTAGACCCTTCCTCTTTCCCGGGGCTCAGCTCCATGCTTATGCAGTTACATGTCTACAAGCAAAAAGTAAGTCAGCAGCATCTGCACACAGTAAGACAAGTTTCTGCCGGAGTAAGAAAGTGCCATTTTCATACATCCCCATTTTGGTGGGAATCAGTAATGCCTGAGTGTGAAGGGCCATGGCAAAATATGCTACGTGCTCCCAGACTGGGTGGTTCCCTCGCTCATCCTCGGGATGCATACCTGCCATCTGATAACTGCTAGCAAAGCAGCGATGGCCAGAGAGCAAAGCAGGTCCCACTGCAGCAGGGCCAGCCCTGACCTGCTGTGCCTGCTAATGTCTGCCCGGTATCTTCCCAGAGAAATCACTGATCAGGGACTTCTTGCCTAACAAACTTTCTTCCTTTCCCAGATTGCCAAGGATCTGCATCAGTTTACATTTGACCTTTTAATTAAGGCACATATGGTGAGTGTGGACTACCCTGAAATGATGGCCGAGATCATCTCTGTGCAGGTTCCCAAGATCCTGTCTGGAAAAGTCAAGCCTATCTACTTCCACGCACAGTGATCTTCTGGAGGGACCTCTCAGTTCTGCCACCCCCATTTCAGCCATCTCCTGCCTGTTATTTCTGCACTACTGTACTGCAGTGCCTTGGGGAATCCCCTCTACAGAGGCCGAGAAGACGGACAGTAACAAATGGCTACCTGCTGGGATTCCTGAGATTTCTATTTTTCCTGAGGTACCTCTGAACTGAACTACCTGCCACAGCTTCTGCCTAGATTTGGCTGGCTCGCTGTGCTGGGACAGGGGACTGTGGCACGGTGGCAGCGGCACCGTGTCTATGCTCTCATTTGTGTGTTTTCTGCAGTAACTTTTAGTGGCCCAGGCCACGGGAGATTGCAAGAAATGCCAGCCGTTGTTGGATTTGTTGTTTGGGTTTTTTTTAAAAACAGAACGAGACAAGAAGCAGGTTGAACTGATAAGTTTGAGTGTGGGTTACTTTACTGGCCTCCTTCGGGACTTTTTATTTGCATTATGGTGCTGGGAAGCAGAGGAGTTAAAATACTGAAGTAGAGAAACAGCGAAGAGTTGGGGGAAGAGATGAATTTGCAGCCTGATGAATTTACAGGACCTGCTCTGGGTCAGAAAGGTGCTGTGCAGCCGTTGCGGGGTCTGCCCCGGACAATACGCCACCCACAGCCCCGCAGCCCTCCCTGCCCAGCAGCACAGACGAGTGTTAATATCACCTGATGGAGCTTTACGGGGTTGTCAGCAAAAGGGCTGGAGGAGAAGGTGACTTTCAGAAATCTCCAGAGATGGCAGATGGCTGCTGTTTTCCATCTGGGATGTTTCTCCTGCAGCCGGTCAAGCTGGATCTCGGTCTGCCCCATGGACGCCCGAGTGCTCAGCAGTCACATTCCTGTCCTTGACAGCTGCTGCTCCTCCGACACAGCCGTATTCATCTCCACAAGTGCCTGATGTCCTCAGACCTCACGCTGTCCCCTCCTCCCCTGGGCACCCGAAGCCCCTGCCCAGCCCCTCACCAGCTCTGCTCCCGCTGGGTGTCACCGGACCCCGTGTTTCCAACTACACTACTTATTTTCTGTTTGTCCCAACTGTTCTTTCTGATGCCAGCAGACGAGTGTCCCAGGAGCAAAGCAGCGGGGCCGGGATCTGTAGGATCTGCAAGGCCAGGGCACTCTTGTCGTTAACCCTGTCCTTCGGGAGGTGGCTGCCGTGACTGGCTGGTGCTGCCGTGGTGCTTCAGGGGGTTGTAAAGGAAACGCCGAAGAGACCTTCTGCCCTTCCAAGCGGTGCGCACGGCTCCTACTAACTGCAGTGGCTGATTGCAGCCTGGGGGGACACCGTCCCACGCGCACCGCCTGTCCCCAGCAGCTCCAGGTGGCACGGTGGTGGCGCAGCCTGCGCCCAGGCTGACGCAGGACAGGCTGCAGCTCTGCCGTGAGGATGGATAAACGCGCCCTGGCTAACGGGGGCACTCGGTCCACAGCCAGCAAACAGCAACGGTTGATGGGTCTGCAGCTGCTGGTGATGCCCGGCAGTCAGGAACATCGGGGAAAAGCAGGTTGTTTTTTCAGGCATAAGCATTGGCTGGACTCCCTTTCATACCTCAAGTTCAGAAGGAAACGCAGACCCACCCGACACCCTTGTTCAGATTTGTTTATTTGGTGGGCTCTACTTCCCACAAAGCGGCCAAGCCTGCTTTTCCCACGGTAGTTCAGTTCCCCCCTTCCCGCACAGCCGTGAGCCCACCTAAACCACCTGGTCAGACCTGGCTGGAGGTTGTCGGCAAGCACGGCACGTACCGGCTTTTGCCAGGGTGATACTTCTCATGGGGGGCTGCAACGCGGTCTGCCTTTACTGCCAGATGCCTACAAGGGCTCCTCGTGCCGGCGCAGGCAAACAGCGGGTTCGCGGTTCGTTGGCAGGCAGTGGATTCGCTGCTGCAGTATGGAGCAGAGCTTGTGGTGGAGCTGTGCCCACCCAGGGCGCCGGTGTGGGCCTCCAGCACAGAGATGCCACAAGCACGAAGCAAATGCCGGAGTCTGGAGAGGTGAACCTGATGAGACACGTGCAGCACATCGCGCTGCGTTCCCCCTGTGTAATACCAGCTACTTGTGTTTGTCAGATGTCTCTAACAGTGAAGGGCGTGAGGCTTAGGCCAGCTGATTGCCACTTACACGTCGTGCAGAAAACAGTGCGTATGCTTCTGCTGCTTGGACTGTTCACAAGCTGAGCATCACCGTCAGCTCTTCAGGCAAATGCCCTCATGCTACGTCGGGGTTCTTTGCAAACTCTCAGTAAGAACAAAAATTTAATTTTCCTGATGCTTTTCAATCACGCTGTCGGATTTTCATTTAGGGAAGGAGTAGGGAAAAAAACACCAAAACTGTTGAAGGGGAGGATCTCTCTTTACAGTTATTTGTGATGAGTTTCCCCCCGCCAGCCCCCGCTAGATATGGCTCTGATTGTGCTCTTCCTCCTGAAATCCCTTCATGTAGGTGGCAACAGAATCTGTAGATAACCTTCCTGAATGCCAGCCAACAGGACGATGTTCTCAATAGCTTTTCCTGTTTTAGAGGGCTGCAAGCATTTTAAATGTAGATATGATCTACTAATATTTGCATATGAACCAGTAAAAAGATCCTGCTGGTGCATTCTTCTCTTCTTGAACATTTTCTGGCTATTAGCAGAAGAATGCAATGAACAACTGGGTTGGTAATGCCCCGATCTCTGTGATCAACAGGAGGATGTTTGTGAGCAATCTGAATAGCTCCTTTGGAGAGCTTTATATTTTGCACAAGCTCGTGTCAGGAAAGTTTTTATTAGTTAGTAAGAGTGGAGATATCCTGCTGGGTACTTTTCTGCTGGGAGATTGGGAAGAAATCAAACTTAATAGGGATTTGCATACACTGATTTGCTGGTGGAAGCATAGTGCGAATGAAAAACGGTTTAGAAGGGGATACTGCCTATGTCTCATCTGCCAGATGCATGTAACTCACGTGTGTGCAACCTCTCCGGCTGCGTATGCTTCAAGGAGGGAGCAGGAGCTCACATGAAGTACCCCCCGGCCAACGGGGCCTTCGGCAACACGGACCCCAAGAGCCCCTGTGCACGCGCGTGGGGCACTGGGGTCGCGTTCCCTGTCTCTTCAGCACCAAAGTAAACTTCTGCAGCTTTTTCATTCAAAAGTTGACTTTTTATGATATTATTAGAGGGATGACTGGAGGATATGGGAACCAGGATCAGTAGCACCTGTGTGTATTTGCTGGGGGAAGTTAACACTATTTCTTTATTTTCATGAGCTGCTGCAGGAACTGGGGGAAAAAAGGTTTAAGAAATACCAAAGTCCAGATACTGCCATATATCTTTGTACTTTGTGGGGTTTTTTCTGTGTTTTCTTGTCTACTTCTGCTTTAATAAAGCAAAGAGAATTTCACCATCTTCACAATCATGTAGAAGCTGTCCCTGAGGCTTCCCTGGGGATGGCCAAGCCCCGGGAGAGGGGACCCCCTTGGCGTCTCTGAATGGCACAGCCAGCGAACAAACCACGTCCCCCTGTGGTTTCAGTGGCTCTGCTCTGGTTTATCTGGGACCTGTATGGGCTTTTGTGCTGGCTTAATCCGGGTCACGGCTCAGACCATCAGGTCCTGCTGAAGGCAGCAGATGGACGACAGGGAACACACACATTGGCGTTGGCCCGGTGGCAGCATTGTTGCACAGAAGGGCACAATTTTGTGAGATAAAGGGTGTGAGATGCGGTTGCCTTTAGTTACAACAGGAGGAAGTCTTCCTCAGTCCTATGTAATGCCAGAAGCAGCGAGCCCAATGACGCGGTGCAGTTGCACGCCTGGGTAGGCAGCATGCCTGGGCCAGCGACCACAGACCTTCACCCACCTTTGCCCACCTTCACCCAGCAGAGTCCCACCACCACCATCTGTGGTCAGCAGGGAGCTTTGCTTAGCGAGAGTAAGAGCTAGGGTAGCAGCTCTCCGCTTGGCGAGACCGTGTGACCGTTTCTGGAGAGCCTGACAGCATCTGAACGCTGTTCCCAGAGAAGTCGAAAGGCCTTTTGTGCTTGGCTTCAGGAAAGATGGAGTTAAGCCATGAGCGTCGCGCACCGTGCAGGGCAAGGTAAATATCAACTGAGTCAGCCCTGTGGAGGGAAGGCAGGACACTCGCTGCCTTTACCACCATGTGCTCGTTTCACCCTTGTTGCTCTGGCCTGTGTGGTGCCGGTCGTTGCCGTAGTCCGCAGGGATGCTGAGGTGGTACCCAAGGTGTCATCTGCTTTCCAGCCAGGGGGGCCGGCAGCGCCACTGGGAAGAGCTGACCTCCCTTGCAGAGTCACCTGCCAACACGGGCTCTCTCTGCAGCTCTCTGCCACACGCGGCTGTCGGTCCACTTACTGATCTCTCTCCCTAGATGTTTCAGTAACATAATAAATGTTAAACATATATATATTTTTTAAAAAAAGCATGCCCCATTTTATATTTCTAAAGATCTCTATTTAATATAATGCTCTAAGAGAGTTTCTTTTCTGATTGCACACTGATTGCAACCAAATGTTCTTCAGGAGATGAGTCAGTATGTGCCAATATTAATGGAAACTTTTAATTTAATAATTTTTTCTGCTGTTGGTATCTGCTTCTCCAGCTTTCCTGTAGCTGATTCTGGTTAGACAGGGATAGTATTTGCACTTGGGGGACAACAGAGTATCCTTTATTTCTGCCCTCTTTGACTGCACAAAGTGTCCTTGCACTATAGGGCAGAATCCTGGAATTGTAGAGTGGTAGCTGTTTTCTAACTGTTTCAAAGTAGACTTTTAGAGGCACAGAAATCCTTTCTTGTACCATAACGACTGGCCGAGTCGTGCTCTGCAGCATCGCATCCTGGTGCCCTCTATCAAAGGACAGAGTACCTGGAAACCAGCAGCCGCACGAGGTGCCTGTGTGGCAGAGGGACAGGCAGTGGGTACCAGCGCGGCAGGGCTGGGACTGCGGGCGCTGCCCCGGGGCAGCGGAGATGGAAACCCGCTGCAGGCTCTGGGTTGCACCAGGATGCTCCAGCCTGTTCCTGGGGGGACGGCGTGGGGCTGGAGGAGAACGGCGCAGGCTGCAGCCCCCCGGCGCCCACCTACACTCGCTCACCTGCTCCCAGGCAGCACGGAGGGACTTTTGCTCATTGCCTTTTAAAATGGCAGGGAAACCTGCACTCCTGATTCAAAAAGTAAATATCTGCACCACACATAAAGCCACAGCAAATTTATAATAAGCTGCTCTCTGTGCCGGGTATTTTGTGTTCTGTGGCAAATGAATGCTGTTTTTATTTGTTAACATGTTTCTGTAATAAAAAGAGTTCTCTATATTGATATATTTTGTTTTCTTTGTAATAAGCCAAAAAGCTCATTGCTGGTGCCTTTTTGGCTGGGGAGGACTCCCAGCCCACAGCTATATTCATGAAAGTATCAAAGCATAATGTCTCTGCAATTGCTCGTTTCACCGTAGCCGAGTGAAGTCCTGAAGCAAACACCGCAGGATTACCAAAAGGAAAAGAACAAGTAGCCTACAGACTGGGCAGCAAGACTTCCAGGTACAATAATGCGGTTATTTCCCTAGGCCTAGTTCCAAGGCGAGTGGTTCCAAGGCGAGGGCTGAGCCTTCAGGTTCTTATGTGTGACATGGAAAAAGCTGTTGCCCTGTCTCGGTGGGACTTTGCTGCTGCGTTGCGAGCCTTTGTCCTTTGCAAGATGTGCAATGAGGTCAAAGCATCCTCCTATCATTTTATCGCGGTTGCAGTTGTATTGCAGTTGCAAAACTAGTCTTTTTCAGCTGCCTTTCAGAAATGGCAGTATTTTGCCTAAATTAATAGCATCTGAGGCCAAATTCTGCTTCTAGAGAAGGACATTAGTTGGATTGTTGCCACTCCTCTTTTTTTTTAAATTGGAACTGATTACATTGAATAAGGAAAATGGAGACCTACTATGTTACAATGTCATCGAGACTGGAGAGCAGTGACATCCGCTGCTTTGGCCACTGAGATGCAGTGGAGGATGCCCAGGAGACAACTGTGACTCAGAAGTCACCGTGTGGGACTGAAGGACGTTTATTCTCGTAACCAAAAAGAGGAGCCTGTCTGGCATCCAGGCTAAAGACAAACCCAATTACACTACGCTAGGGGAAATTAAATTATTCACTTTTTGACTGTTTCGGTCCGTGCTTGGGTCCCGTGCAAGCCCTCAGCCTGTGCTGTGCCACAGGGCAGACCCTCACGCTTGGTGTTCAGCTCTTTTTGTAATCTTAAAATCTGTTGTTGTTCTAAGTATGATAAAGACAAAATCTCGTTTGTTGGAACACTGCGCAATGCGTGTATTTGGCTTTCGTTTCAGTTATGTGCATGAAAAACGTTATCCGGTGTGACGAACATTAGCTATTGAAGATGCCAGGAATAAGTGGGTCATTTTTCAGTGGACGAGGCTGTATGTTGGGTCATTCATAGGCTGTTTTTCACAGTCAGAGTTTGCTATTAATCACATGTCTGAGCTGTTAATTCATTTACACATCAATTGACTAATCCTTTCATCTGTGCCTCTTTGGGTCTTTTAAATTGAATTTCATTTGATTAATGTATTTCTCAAAGCAAGGAGCTAATAAAGGCCAGTGTCCTCCTCCTTTTGTTGTTGTTTTCAGTATCTTTATGAGCAATTGTAAATCCATTCTGCTGGAACTTCTTTATAAAATTGACCTGTGCTCTCCAAGTAATAAAAAAGACTGCTTATCAGCCCGCTATTTAATTCAAGGCGCAGATGTGAATACTGCACAGGGTCAAGATTTTATTCACTGCGAGACAAACTAAAGAGCTTGGAAAAAAAATAATACCTCATCAGTCCACAAATAGCTGGCAATGTTTAGTGTATAATTGCACAGCAGTGGTACATGTACCCATACCCCACAAGCTGAAAGCACAATGTACTTAGCAGTACAAAAAGCCTTGCCCATGTGGAGTAGTGTCATGCTTAGTCATCTGCAGAGAATCTGGTCCTGTCCCTCTATTTGAGTCACAGTTAAAAATGAATGTGTTATTTTCAAAATTCACCCTTAATTGACATTGAAAAATCCACCACCGTTCACGGGCTGCGGTGCCGTCTCAGATAACTGGCAACATGTTAGCCCCAGTGTCCCCCGTCAAAGTGTTACCTGGCCACCAACGTCCCCTGGGACACTGAGGAGCGCCCGGTCCAACACGTCATCAGGTGACAGACCCAGTCCTTCATGTGGCTACGCATCTCCCAGTCTTACGCCAGCCTCTGTCCTCTTAATGGGCTCCGGCCTTGTGTGGTTTGCACAGTATTTACCTGTAGGAGAACAATAAGGACATTAGTCTGAGTGTCTGCAGAGGATTGGGTCTGGCCAAAAAGGGCAAGTTCACTTCCTCTGAACTAGTTTTGCTCTCTTATGCTCCAGCCATTTCTGCTGTGCATCGTGCATGCATCTACCACGGTGTTCACCGTGACCTACAGATCACATCGACACTGCTGATACCCCTGACGGTTTCTAACAGCGCGTGAGCCACGCAGGTTGGCAGAGCCGGTGACCGCTGCCTTACCGGTGCGGTGCTGGTGCTTGTGCTGAGAGAAGCCCTCGGAGAAGCCTCTGCTCTCCAACTGAACGGCACCAATCTCTCCAAACAAAGTCCAGTTACCATGAGGGAGAAGAAGGTAATCGTGGTGTGCAAGTCCAGGAGGGGTTCAGCCAACATCTTCCTTGGTACGTCCTTACTCTCTGCCAAAGGCGAGCACGGCTGGGTAAGACACAGTCAGTCAGTGTCTGGCAAGGACAGCTTCTGATACTAATAATGGTAGAATTGGGCAACTCTCTGCCCTGGTCCTGAATTCAGAGCATGAGGTGTCCAGATAAAGCTGCCAGTGTCGCTTTGGGAAGTCCTTGTCATTGCTCACAGACACACACAAAACAAGGTCTCCAGGGTTTGTTTGCCTCCTAACCAGGTTGCAGGGCTGCCCGTGCCACACTGTGCCGATCACTGCCCCGTCGGCTCTGTCGGTCGTTCATCATTCCCCAGCCAGAGAAAGAAGACTGGGCAAGGGAGACATGGTGCAGAGGGGCTCCAGGCGTGGAGGGGCTCCAGGGCCGGCGAGTGAAGAGCCCGGGCAACCAGGCCTGGCACTTGTGTTGGTGAGGGGCGTCTCGGGGTGACATGTTTCTGCACAGAAACAGAGGGAGAAGAGACACACCTATGAAATCTCACCAAGGTTCTCATGCGAAAAAAAAAAAGACACTTTTCCCCTCTTTGCTGCTTGCGGCACTGGCCTGCTCCCAGCTGGGCTGGCAGGGAGGTGGTGTGGCTGCTGGGCACCCAGCACCTCGGTTGGGAGGCTGAGAGCTCTCTGCGAGCACTGGCAGGGCTGGCCCGGCTCTGCCCTGCAGCATCGCCTCGAGCCAAGGCCAGGATGCTCTGTGCCAGCGGAGCAGGGGCTGGGGACCACGAGCAGGGCACCGTTGGGCTCTCCCGGCTGTCCTCAGGGCAGTGGCTGGTGCTCCGGTGTCTCCATGTCTGCTGTGACTGCAGGAGGGCAAAGTCCAAGCCCCCCAACCTCCTGCGCAGGCAGAGCCAGGGCTCGGGCAGCCTGAATGGATAAGGGATGCGCAGCTCCTGCCGGGTGAAGCCACGGTCCCCTGACCTGGTGGGGACGGGGGACTTGGGGGGCTCAGTGCAGCCCAGCTCCAGAGGGAAGGGAGAAACGCTCGGGCCAAGTGGTCTGTCCTTGGCAGCACTCTTGCTCTGCAGCAGAAACCCACTTAATAGCCACAGTAATCATTCAATTTAGAAAATGCAACACTTTTCAGCAGGGAGGAGGACTTGGTGGGAGGTCTAAGAAGGCTGCAGAGCTCCACTCTGCCAGGTACATTTTTCTGTAGGTCTCTGCAGACTGCTGGCCCTAACCCTCCTGGCCCCGTTAGCAAATAGCCCCTGTCCCAGGCAAGCTGCCGGGTGCCCTTTCTGGACCTTTGCGATAACAAATGCAGCGGGACCTTTTCTGAAAGACTCCATCGGGGGCTGCTCGGAGACGTGGCAGCTCTCCGAATGAAGCAGCGGGGAGCTGCAGGCTGTGCCTGGCAGGGGGCCCGTCTGCTGCAGGATGGGCTCGAACAGCAGGGGCCAAGTGAGGAATCAATCTTGCTTCTTTTCTTTTTCTTTTTTTTTTAATTTGCTGGAAACATCTCATGTCAAGCAGCCCTAAAATGGCTCCGTGCTTTAAAGCAGTTTGCTTGGCTTTGTCCTTAGAACAGCCAGTGGGAAATTTTTTAAAACACAAAAATCATTCCATTTCCTGAAACGATAATGAGTTGCTTTAAACACACATTTCACTAGTGCTTTACCTCCCCAGGGGCCCTGGGAGCACTGCGCACACTGACCCAGCTGCACTGGCAACCGTTTCCCTGTATGCCTTCCAGTTGTATCAGGGTTTGGGCTGCACCGACCCTCTAAGGCTGCCCCAGAATGAGTGTGGTGGAGGGAGATGCTCAGCACGCAGGATTATTTCAGGAGCTGTGGATGGACCTCACTCAGCAGCACAGCCCAAACCCATTCCAACCGTGGGGACCCCCAGCGCGTCGCTTGGCTGGTGTCCCCCACGGGACACCCGTCGGCAGGGCTCCCCTGCTCCTCCTCCAGCTGCGGTCACCATCTCTGTCCCCGCTGGCCTGGGCAGCCCCTCCATCCCTCTCGCCAAACCGTGCTCGGCGAGCGGCACCGCAGCCCAGGCCACGCAGGTGCCGTGCCTCTGCAGCGCGCCAAGGGTGCAGAATCCGGCTGTCGAACTGTCCTGTGACTGATGATCTCTTACAGCACTTACTTATCCCAGTCAAAGACCAGAATTAGGACCGGGAGCCACCAGGACAATAGCTTTCCACACGTCTCGAGCTGCCCATGGCCTATTTAAACAAAGCAGTTGCAGACAATGGCCCCAGACTGCTGTTCGTACAAACCCGGGTGGTAAAGGACTCCCAGCTGAGAGAAGCTGAGCGGGATGGTGTGCCTGAGGCCGCAGGGCCTGGTAGTGAGCAAATTAATTGTTTGGTATGAAAGTCCTTTAAATTTAGTTTAGTTTCTCCAATTTGTATAACATAAGTTTTTGCAGCTCCCTCCGAGACAGACCAATTAATACTCCGGGACAGACTAATTAAACTGCAAGCTTCACCTGGAGCTTGGCTGCGGCTATCCCACCGCCCCGCTCCGGTACCCGGGCTGCCATCAGCGCTGCTGCAGAGCCTCCGGCAGCACCTGAGACCCGGGCGAAGGCAGCGATGGGCTCCTGCAGCTCGCTGCTAGCTCGCTGCTCCTCACTTGCCCAGCTCAGCAGTTTGCTCAGCCCAGCACCACGAAATCCTTTAAGGTGCAGGTTTTAACAGGGGAGCAGCAGGAGTGCAGCAACATGCTGTCCATGCCAAGCCTCTGCTACGAGGCTTTTGGGGTGGCTTGGTTTTTTTATTTTTGTTTACCATGTGCGCACACACCAGCTTCGCACAGAAATCCTCCTAACTGTCAGAAAAGCATGGAGCTGAGTAACGAGGCTGGCAGCATGCACTGGCAGCATGCGCTGCTGAGCCGGGGCAAAGTCATCAGGTTCACCATGTAGCCATCTCTCAAGAGAGGATGCCTGTCTTGCCCAGTCCGGCTGCAGCAGCCCCTGGGCTGGTGGCCCCGGGGGGGACAGCCAGGCTCTGGCCCCTCTTTTGGACCTGCCTTTCCTATGGGGCAACTCCTGGCCACCCCTGAGGCTCACCCCATCCCTGCCCAGGGAGCAGCAGGGAAGGGGCAGGGGCTGTTTGCACGTGGCATTACCTCTCAGAAGATCCCATCAGTAGCACCAGTACGTGGTGCACTGGGCGAGGAGCATCCAGTGCGGAGAAGGCATGGCTGCTTCACCGGAGAGATGCTAGAGCCACCAGAAACTTGATTGTTCCACGACAGGGGTTGCCTCTTTCTTGCTTCTGCTGAAGTTCGTGTCTTGGCACACTTGGCACCTCCTGCGTCCCGCCTGACTTGAGCAAACAGCGCCGTGCACAGCCAAGAGAGGCGCCGGGAGCTGCTCTGCCCTCCGTGTGCGCCGGGCTCCAGCGGCTCACGCAGCAGCCGCAGACCTCAGCCGGGGTCACGCCGACTTGTGTGCTCTTGACATGCAGAATGTCAGCCAACTCCGGGGTTTGCTCCATACCCAAAATTGCTGCTGCCTCCCACTGCCGCCGGTGGGCAGACGCCAAGGAGAGGGTGAGCAGAGCCCCACGTGTCCCGCGTCCTGTCCCTGCCGGAGCAGAGCGACCTCAGGGGCACGGCATGGCAGCACGGTGCTGGGATGAGCCGCAGGACCGAGGCACCGGGGAGGGAGCGGAGTGTGCAGGACGCAGAGCAAAGGATGCCAGACCTGTGCGGGGACGGAGGTCCTGGGGGGGCAATGCACTGTGGGGGGGAAAGTGACATAATTCTCCAAGTCTCCATGGGAATGGCAGAGTTTTATATATGATTTCAGGAATCTTCAGAACTTCTGTCTTTTAGAAGCTCTCTCACAGATTCTGATGGAGGCTGTAAAAGCACTTCTTCCATAAACTTCTGAAAATATATGGAAAATAAAAAATATCACAGCTTTTACTGGTTGAAAGCATCTCCTGATTTTTTTAAGCCAATTGCAAGATTTTTTTTGGTGGCCCGACTCTTGATTTATGGATGTATAGGCCAAGTAATGCTCCTGAGGGTTGCCAAGAAAACGTCCAGTGTAGAAAGCTGGTCCTAAATCAGAGCATTCAGCTGGTTAATTATGCAGCGGGCGGGGCCAAAGAGAATTATGGAGCTTAAAACTAAGACTCTGATCTTGCAAGAAGTCCTGCGTGGGTGGATTCCTGTGCCTTTATGGGTCTCTGTGCAGCACATAAATTTAAGATGTCAGTGCTCCACTAAGTACATTTCAATTCTAAATTTATCATATAGATGTGTCTACTGAAGTGTGCCTTTAACCTCTCCAAATTCTTCCTCTGGGAAGTCCTCACTGAGGCCCAGTCTCAAGCTTTGAAACGTTGTTTTGATATCTTTTCTCTGTGTAAAAACCAGCAAAGTTTTACTTATGCTGGAAAATATTTTTCTTGCTCAGATGAAATCAAAACGTTTTCCTTACATGCACCTGTGGGTTGGGACACCAAAATTGTTGGGACAGTGCCTTGGTGCTGGTTCCAATCTGTAATCATTTACTACAAGACCTAATAGAAAAGAAAACAGTTTATTTCCCTGAAACACTGTTGTTTTCAAGGCATCCATCCCTGGAAAAATTACAAACCCAAAAGGAAACTTCAGAAAAACAAGGAGCCAGGAAAAAAGCAAAAAAAAAAAAAGCCCTCAAGCTGCTGCTTCAGCTCGTGCTACCTGGGCATTGCATTGGGACCTTGTGTCCGTCCCAGGCAGGGGATGGTCCCGGGCACTGGAGGGGGGTGGGATGTGCCCCTGGCAGGTGCCTGGTGGCGGGTGTCACGCATTGGGTTGTGCCCACTGCCACCTCCCCCGAGGGGCAGCCGCTGCTCCCCAATGCTGCCGTTGTTTTTTTCCAGCTTTAACAAGGATTTGTTGATAGTTCTGGGTTTGAAGCATTTTATACTTAACCAGCAAGCCCGGAGCCCGAGCAGCTCTGGATGACTCATACAGTGCGATTTTCTGCCAGCCCCACGGTACCCACGGCGGCAGACGCGGCTGCGACGGACCCTTTGGGCTCAGGTCGGTACCGCAGCCGCAGCAAGGCCTGGACAAGTGGCTCGTCTGGTGATGGGAGGGCAGACGGGGGGGCTGCTCCCAAGCGCACCCACCCCTGCACACTTTATTCAGCCTCCCCCTGCATCCCGCACCGCCCCCAGCACAGGACCCAGGTCCCGGTCCCGCTCTCCATCTCCTGCTCCTGGCTGCGGCAGCACCCTGCAACTACAGTGCTGGTAAGCAGGTCCCATCTCGCTGTCACCGTTTCCCTGTTGCTGACAAACCTGCACCCTGTCCTTCGGTACCCTGAAGGTAACTCAGCAGTAACAGCCCCACGTACTCCCCGGATTAAAATCAGGAGAAGGTTTCTAATCATGAAAGACATGAGATCTTGCGGTCTGTATTCTTGCTCGGGGGGTTAATGAAAACCAAGCTGTGGTTAAGATGGGATTAGGTTAATTTATAAAAGGACACAGACACACATGTTGGCGTCTCCAAGCGATGTCCCAGTGCCAGCTGGAGCTGCCTGCCCGCTCCTGCCCTCCCCGGTCCCTCTCCTGCCCCGTGCCAGAAGGTGCACCCCACGGCCGTGCCAGTGCTTGAGCAGCTGCCGATGTGCTAAGCTCTCTTAATTACAGATTTCATCCAAGCCCTTGCGAGGGAGCGGTTTCCCCCTCTGAGCCCTGCGAGCACTCACGCTGTAACACGCTGCACATTAGGCTGGAGGAGGAAAGGAGGAGTTCTCTGCCAGGCTCCCCGGCCTGATGGGTGCTGTAGTAATTTGATCGGGACTGCAGGCTCTTGCCAGCATACTTTATTGGGATTAGTCTTTCCAGCTGAAGAGACAGGGAAAAACAAAAAGGAAGCAAAGGAAGCACTGCACGTTGTGTGCCATGAGCCTCATGCATGAACTGTGCGATTTGGCCAGCACTCGCCCACCGCTAATGGCAGAGCGCAGCTATGAAGAAACTAGCATCTCACTCGCGCTGCCTGCCAGGAGAGTGATTTTATCCTTTGGCCAGAGAAGAAAGGCCAAGACTGTCAAAATGCACCGAGTGCAGTAAATCGTACACTGTGGGGAAGGTGCTTCGGGGACTCCTTTTCCATTCCTGCTCCCTGTGGCGGATGGTGCAGAGGCTTAATGGGCACCAGCGATGCCCGAGGCTGGCAGAAGGATGTGGTGGTCTGGGGGTGCTGCGAGGGACAGGCATCCCATGTCCTGCTGCCCCTTGGGGGAGCCATGGAGCGCTGCGTGCCGCTGCCGGGGAGTGCTCCCGCTGCTGTAAGCGGGGTCTCGGGCCCCATGCTGTGATGCTGGACGGGGAACGGGAAGGCAGGACCGTGCTCGGCGGGGACGGTGCCCGGCCGGGTGCTTGCTTGGCAGCCCAGAGCCGGGGCAAGGCACGCACCTGCTCGAGTCTGCAAACCTGGAGCTCACGCTGCAAAGCTCAGCACCCTTGAACTAGGGCTGGGATGGTACACAACAATTGCCGCAAGAAGAACACAGCAATTAGAAACCTAAAAAGGGTGTAAGAACACCCCCGTTGTTCGGCTGAAGACCCCCAGAGACACCAAAGCTTAATTCATTCATCTCAAACTGCCGGAGCGGTTCCTGAGCTGCAGCCTTTTCAATCCACGTTATTAGGGTAAAAACCAAACCAAAACGAAACAAAACAAACCCTCAACAAAGAAGCGAACGGTGTGGTTAGGAAGTCTTTTGGAAAGAGGCTGCATCTCCTCTTTGGGGAGGGAAGCAAAGCGTGCAGGCTGCCGAGTGGCGGAGGCAGCTCGCCCATCCCACGCTTCCCCTGGGAACACCTTCCATCTTCTGGCCCCTCACGCGCTGCTGCGAGCTGCTGCGTGGTCACCTCGGTCGGGCACTTCTCTGTAAACTCAGGCTCAAAATCAGGTTGCCAGACTCCCATTTAAGAGAGAACACTGTTTTCTCCTGTGAGAGGTCTGCTTGTTAAATAAAAGCAAGAAGCCTGAAAAGCAAATGCTGGTGCACAATGTCACAACATCAGAGTTGAGAGGGGTGGGAAAACAGATGTGAGGAGGGGAAAAAGATGCTGGAGAGAAGCCGGTGTTGTGTCTGCAATAATCATAAATAAGTAGAAAGGTGTTTATGCTGACAGAGGCAGCTGAACAAGAATCAGGCAGCTTAAGTTAAAAATGAGAAAACATTTAAAAAACACATAGTGTCAGACGTGCCTCTCTGTAACAGGCACAACCACCTGCCCCTGTGCAAACCCACTCCGCGGAGCCATGCTCGCGTGCCCCGGCTATGCACAGGGCGGGTTGGCTGCGTCCCCGGGTGCTGGGATGGGTCCTGCGCTACCTGTGGGACCCGAGCAGTGGGATCTGCAGAGCAGAGGATGGCTACAGCGTGTGCAACACTGGGGCATTGCTTAAAGAAGAAAAAAAAACACACTTGGACTCTTCTTTTTTTACTTCATGGAAACTTTATAAACACTTGAAGTAATCTACGCTTTTAACATGACAAAACGGCTCCTATGGCTGATGTCTGGGGGCCCTGCCGTGCTGCACAGGGTGAATCCCCTGTTCCCAGCTGTGTCACTCCGCTGGCACTGGCAGCAGGGCTTGTGCCCCACAGCCCTCCACCAGCACAACCCAACATCCTACCATCGCTCCACTGTTGGTCCCCAGCGTTCAGCTGCGTGCACAGAGGAGGAAAAACCAGCACAGCCACACATATGACAAATGACTTTAAAATGACACAATTAAATACATTTCTAATAAGCTGCTTCCTTCCATTGTTCACAATGTCAGACTTAAAACCAAAGTCCCTTGGATTTCTTTCTTCCCACAGACCCCAGCTCTGTCCCGCAGGATCTGCGATGGGCAGCGAGCATGAGGCTGACTGTACACGAGCAGTGCGGGGGATGCAACAGCCACCGATTCCAACGGGATGAGTACTGTGGGTGCCAGCACTGTGCAGCATCCACATGCGGCATGGGGAGTGCCACCATGTGGCACCGGTGTCCGTGGAAGCCCTGCTGCTTCCCAAACTGACAGCCTTGAGGGGTCCTCAATGCACAGCCTCAAGAGCGGAAGGCATTTTGGGAAACATTGGGCTTCTGTGGAGGAACCACTGGCCTTACACCTCTGGACAGCCACACCAAGGGGTGACAAAGCCACCAAAGGGCAGGCTCGGGCACCAGTGCCAGCCCGCAGCAGGAGACCAGGGGCCTCCCCTGCCTGGCTGCTGTAGAGGCTTCCCCAGCCATCACAGCCATTCCGGGCTGGTCAGGGCACCTCTCTCCCTCCTTCAGACTCGCTGGCTCACAGCCTTACCTGCTCTCTTAGATACCTGATCAGACAAACATGATGCGCTGTTTTGGTGCTGCTCACACCTCCCGGACGCTCGCAAGAGGGTGCAGCAGAAAGGGCTCACCATAGCTTTCAAAAGCCCTGAGATGCCAGTGTGTGTAATACAGTCTAGGTGTTGATATCACTGTTTTGTTTGTTCGTTTGTTTTTTAAAGCCACTTTAATGTGCCACTGCTCAAAGCAGGAGTACAGGAACGAGCAACCGGGGCACTGCCAAAGCCCGAGGGAGCAGAAGCACCATTGACACGACATGTGTGTGTACAGTGAACGCCAGAATTACATTCAGCAATAAAGCAGACAGGCGCTAGATGCACACACAAGGCAAGTGTCCGGAGACAGCACGGGAAGGACCGTGGCAGCATCCCACCGGCAAACCCGCGCCAGGCAGGACACAAAGCGCGCTCACGAAGAGGGAGCACCCAGGAAGCACCAAATGGGGATGTTTGGCCACTGTTTTGGGAATGCTCCCAGCACCCAAGGAAAATAATTCAAAACAGGGGAAGCTGCCTTTGTGCTGGTGAGAGGAAGCAGGGAAGCTGCTCATTGCCTATTTACAGGTAAATGCGACAGCTCAGGAACTGAGCCCTAGTGTCAGCCGGTACCACAAATAAGCCTCTACTGTTAAGAGGGGTACTAGGGGCGGTCTTGGCTAGGAGAAACCTTCCGGACTAAAGGGCATCATCTACACAGCTGCTGCTGAGGAAAAGAGATGGACATCTCTTGGATTGGAAATTAATGTAACAAGCAAACAAGAAACTGGGTGCCTCTTAGAAAAATGGTGGGCTTTGACCCATATTCAGCGACTTTCAGTTCCTTGCCACCTCTGTGCTGGCCCACCAGAATAATCCCAGGACAGAGCCTTCTTGGTGGGCCTGTGGGAAGCAGATCTGGTGGGAGAGTGGCTCACATGGGAGGAGGAGGAGAACTTGCCACCTCCTTCTCTCAGCTGCACTCTTGGAGGCTGCTGACAAGATCGGGGGCTGCCCGGAAAGCCGACCCGCAGGCAGGGAACGCGTCCCTGCTCAGGCAAAGTCCCCTGGCACAGCCGCGTCTGCCAGCGCGGTTTCCCAGGAGAGGGGCATGTTTATGCCAGGGAGAAGAAGAAGAGACATCCCGCAGAGCTAAGCACAATGGTCCCCCAAATTCCGGTCCTGCCTGCCTTAGCACGAGCAGTGTTTCTCACAACATACACTGCTCTTCTTACACACTGAAAAACACACTATAGCTTACTGAGCGAGGAAAACATAACATAAAGGAAGGAAATTCTCATGGCAAGGGGTGGCCAACCCAAACTCCAGTCATTCTACCCTTGCATCCGAGCACGGGGAGTCAGCCCCTTGCGTTTTGACTCCAATGTCTGTCCAAGGTCAGCCTTGCCAAGGCGCATTTCCCAAAAAGTGAGCAGGTAAACGGCCACTCCCATCTTCCGTTGTCCCTTCCACACCCGTCGGTGCTCACCCAGCCCTGCAAACGCAGCCGGTCACCTGCAAGGGCACACATGAGCATCCTTCACAGCTTGCGCAGAGAGGAGTGGCGGAAGGACTGGGAATAGTTCAACACAAACGTGTGGATAGGGTCTTCTCTCCAACGTTATCTCCCTCTCTTCTAATTTCTTGAGCCACTTGTGACAGCATGCTCTGAAATTATCGTCCGGTAAGATAGCTGCTCTCCAGGGGCACTGGAACTGGGAAAGTCTTAGCTGTGACACATCTGTTTCACAGGCACAGAAAATCTCCTGGGTCTAGCTGGGCTGAGGTGGTTACAAAGTCTGGAAGAAGAAAACAAGCATGCTCTATGCAGCTGTGCAAATTCATCAGCGACTGCAAAACCACAACCAGAGCAAGCCCAGATCTCGGCACTGCTGCTTGCATAGCTTTCACGCTTACCCTGAGCGCTGCAGCAAGGAGGCTCAGGAAGGGCAGAGCAGGCTGATTTACTCCACCCGGCCATACTACCACCCCCAGCAAAGAGCATGGCCCACCTCTAGTCATTATCTTTCCTTCTGCAAGGTTCTCTTGCAGGAAGGACATTTCTCCCCATCTTTCTGTTGAGATTCTCATTGCCTCCACTGGACTCTTACCACCCTATAAATGCTGAGTTTATGTTACATGTGTGCTTTTGGTTTATTGTCATCAACACGTACCTTTAGCCTCAGCTCTCATCACCTGGGATCCTGCCTTGTGGTGATGAAGAACTGTATATAAGGAAGGAGAAGAATACAGAAAAAATAAATTAATGCAATAAGCAAGCTCAAACGCAGATCCATAAACCTAAATACAGGGCTGGGCAACAGGTTAGGGATATATTTTTCAGTATAACAAGTGAACTCACTGGCAACACTAGCAGACAACATTTATCAGACTTACGTGCAAACCTGCTTGCACTTTTGGCAGAGGTTGGTGATCTTTAAAAGCGGGAAGCCGAAGCTTATTTGAGCAGCTATTATTAGAAACGAAATCTGCTTCTACAAAGCACAATGCTTGCAATTCAAAGCCCTGCCATCCCAGCATAGCCCGAAGGCTTCGGTGCCCAAGCTATCGCTCCATCACACCATACCTCTCTGTGGCTGAGCTATGCCGGTGGACACGTTGTGTGTAGGACCATTCACTCTCTGGTCTCACATCTCTGATCAGCTGCTGCAACTAACCAGCCCTCCTCAACTCTCCCATGATCTTATCTCTGCTCTTTGCAGAGGCTGAGAAGCAAGTACAATGTGCACTACGCTGACTTAGATTCACGCACATGATAAAAGGAATCCATAGGTATGTTTATTACTTAGCAGATTTACATTTAACTTATCAAGTCTGTATCTGGATTCACATTTTACACTTTGTGCTTTGTTTAGTTCCAGCATTTTAGCTGAGACCCATCTTCTGCCCACAAGTACGAGAGGCAAGAGAAGTCGGGGCTGGGGCTTCCCGAGGTGACTCACTCTGCTTCAGAGGGAGACCCCTACGCAGCAGGGCTGCTTTTATTTACATGCCAACTTCCCAGTGCCAGGCTTACTTGCTTGTTCTTCGGGAAGCTGTCTCAAAGAACTTTGTCCTAGAGGCCACTCTGCAAAGAGAACGAGAGAGGTCACTCCAGTTATCTGACAAGGCAATTTGCTAATTAGATCTCATCTGTGCCAGGGAAAAGAAGAGTAGCATTAGCAGACACTGAAGATAATCACCTTCTAATGATGCCTTTTCTGTCGAGGCAGCTCCTCGTGCTGCCAGCTCCCCTGCCCTCTGCCTTCACACCGCCCTGGCCAGGCAGCCCTCATCGCTTTTAGCTAGACTACTTATTTCCATGCCCTTGCCTATAATCCTACATGCTGATTTATAAACCTGCATCTGTCACTTTTTACAACATCTCCTTCAGTTTTTGTCTGCTTCATATTTAGCTTTCAACTGCCCTCATCATAGAAAGAAAAGTTTTAGCAAGTGATTCAGGAGAGCAAAGACAAGGCCTGTTCCTGCCCTGCAGCTGCAGGGCTGAACCTCACAGCACCTTTGCTGGGCTAAGGAGTGAAAATGCCGGACTTTTTGATCATCTGCACAGTGTGGCTTTACTGGGGGGTCTCCGCAGAGAGCAGGGGAACACAGAGTGAACTTGGGAGCTCTCCCACAGCAGATGCTTCCCCCAGTAGCACTGCCGGAGAGGGTCGCTGGCTGGCTGCGTGGCTTCCACAGTACAGAGGCGCTTCAGTTCACAACAAATGTTTTTGCACCTCGTGTCACTACGGGCAGGGTGAGGCCTCGCAGGGCTGTGGCGCGGTGGCAGAGCACCAGGTGAGGGGCGTTAGCACAGACCTGGGGTGCTGCCCTGCTTGGATGGCACAGGAACGAAACGCGCATCTTTGCTGGATGTGCAGCAGCAGCAAACTCGGCTGCAGCACTCAGGTCACAGCCTCCCGACCAACCGGTCCTGGACGCTGGGCTGAGATCCCCATCTATTTAGTCACCCTTTTTTTTCTTTTTTTTTATTCCCATTGAAAGAGACGAGATTTCTGTCTCTTTAAAATCTGAAAGAAATCTGATGATGAAGCTGAACCCTGTCCAATTTCCCTGTGAGAGATCCAAGCTGGATCTTGTCCTTCCCGGGGAAGCATCTCATTTGAGAGGCTTGCTCTGAGCCAGACAGGGAGGGGCTCTCCAGCTTCATTGACATGAAAAATAGCAGAGAAGGTGATGGGACAAAGCTCAGCCCCAGGGCTGTACTTGAGAAGGTTCAGAGCTTTGTTTTTCCTGCGTGTGTTTGCCTTTGTTATGACCACGCTCCCCTCCCAGGCCCTGCCCTCTGCACAGCTTGTCCCACATCACGTCATGTTCAAACCCACGCTTGCACCAGTATTGAACGGGACGTCCACAGGCTCCAGCCATAGTACACCACCGGTGCTGGAAACCAGCATGGTATTTCTCCTCTTCCTCTTCCAAAATTCCTGGCAGGTGACACCAGCTCCTACACCTGACGCCCAGGCTGACCTCGTTCCCCCCTGCACTCCCCAAGCCCCCGGGTGCCAGCAGCTCCCTTGGGCCGAGCTCCCAATCCTGGGTACCGTGTGCCTACGGAGGACTGCTGACTTACACGGATGAAGGCATCTCTTCTGCTGTTCCTGCTATCAGATCCGGCCTCTGCTCCAGTCTCGGAGGGACAGGAGTCCTGCACGGTGGGTCTGGAGGTCTCACGGGGGGACGCATTATCACGGGTTTATCGCCATGGGATCGTGGCTTAGGGACACCATCGTACTCGCCTGCAAGGGTGAGGATTGCAAACACTGAGTATGAAGCTTTGGTGGAGGGCTAGATGTTTATGAAGTGGCACTATGCAAGTTAGTGGGCTTGGTTCTGTCTGTCTGTATGTCTGTCTGCCCCAACATCCTCTCTTTGACAGCGAGCAATAGCCAGAATTTAGGGAAAGAGTCCCAGAAAAAGGCAATTCCCATTCTGCCTGTCCCAGCACAGCCTTCCTGGCACTAGAGAGACGGGCTGACGCTGGACCCTGTGATGACAAACTTTCTATAGCTGCTGATTGCAAATATGACATTGCCTGGGAATGGCAAGTTTTCTTAAACAAAACCTGTGCAGTGCTGCTCTTCTAAAGTGAGAGGAATAGCACAAATCGGCAATCCCTGCAGTCGGGGGCTGCTTCTTCTCCCGAGCTTTTATCTCAGACAGTGGCAGTACCTGTCCTCTGCCCTGGCTTTCTGCTCCGCTCACAGGAGCTTCTGCCTTGGTGGCTTTTCTTCCCCAAGATCCAGCCGACCTCCTTATTCACTTAACCCTTGAAAGTCTTCAAGGGTTAAGTGAATAAGTGCCAGACTTTACCTGACACCCCTGGTGACCCCACACCTTCCCTCCAGCGCCCAGACCTCCAGGACACATTTCCGCAGGGCAGCAATCCCCGCGATCTTCTTGTCTGGCCATTTATATGGCTCAAAACCATCTTAAGGGCTGGGTTTCTGCCCTTCCAATTTAGACATTTCCATGGCTAGAGAGTCCTGTTTCTGACTGGAAATAAGTCAAAGATGTTTTTCTGTTTGGTAAGATAATTAATTGCTGCAACTACTTAACCACGGCTTTGTCAACCCCTTAGTTACTGAACATATTATACCCTGCTGTGCTAGCTCAAACACCAGTCCTTAACCAACTCTCTTCCATAGTTGCATTTTTAAGTTCTGATCCTAATTTTTCTCCTTGGTAAGCTGTATAACTTGCATTTCTCAGCAAAAGGCCCGTTTTCTAATCCTTCAGGCTATAGTTCTTGGTTTCTCCACATTTTCAAAATTATCCCCAAACTGTGCACGTTAAAGCTCAATACAGCATTCTAGCACTGACTTGCAAGTATCAACACAGATGTAATATAACTTTATTACTACTTCAGTGTTCTTCTGTATGCATGTGTCCAAGGATCAACACAGCCAGTGTTATTACGCTGTGTCTCCAGGACATGCTGTCAGCACATTATGTGTGGTAATGCAAAACCGTAAAACTTGGAAGCACTAAATGCAGTCAGTATATAAGCCAACTTTAAAAGCTGTCTTACTCTCCCAAAGGCAGATTTCCACCTACCATTTATGTGACAAATTTAAATTAAGCCAGTAGTGTCAGTCAGATGAATTTGATGTTAGTGCTACCCAGCCAGGCCTTTCTTCTTTCTCTCCATTGCACATGGGAGTCATTTATCACGAATGCAGCCCTGTTTTTATTTTCTAAATACAGTACTGTGAAGCTGTCAGGGTATAACAGCATCTGAAAAGCACTGGAAAGTGCACAGGAAAAGCTGGCAAATTGCAGAGAGCAATACATCTTTTATTACAACCACCGTCTCGAGTATTTTATAGAACTCAGCACCAAACACCTGCTGTTACAGCAATGCTGTCCCGCAACCAGCTCCCTGGCGTTGGAGGGGAGAATGCCTCCAGGCACGCTGATACACAAACACCTACCTGCCTTCCGCCACTGGAACGGACAATGCCAGCTGGCCCCAAACTAATTATTTCTGTAATAAATTTCTGTATAAAGCTTACTAGAACACAAATAATAATCATTATTTATATTTAACACCAACGGCTGAACTGTTGAAATAAACGTTGCCAGTAAAGCCTCGGTAAGCCAGAACCTGTCACAGGGGGCCTGACAGATAAAATGATTAGAAATTAAAATGTGAAAGTGACTTTTTCCATTTTCTTCATCTCTGCTGTGGAGAGCGCTGACTATCCAGAGTGCTTACAGCTGGTTAGACTGGGTACAAATTGCTTTGGGTTTAGTAGTGATGTTTGTATCACTACTCAAGCCTGAATTTTATGAGTCCACCGAGTTAGGTCGAGGTCTGCGTGTACGGAGGCTCGGCTGCCACACAGAAAGCCTGCTTCATCTGACACCGGTGGCCCCTGCCTGGCTCACCAGAGGAGGGACAGCACCAGCACTGCCACCAGCACCAGCACTGGGCTCTGCATGCTGCTCCGACACCCTGCAGCAGCTGCACCCCCAGTGAGCAGCAGACCAAAAGTACCCACTGTCTGAAATAAAATGGGACAACTCAGGAGGACAAGGCCAGATCAAACTCTCGGGCTGCAGGCCCGTGCACATTTCATGCTATTCTGGTCTCCCAACCCCTCTTGCTGAGGTACATCAAGAGGACTCAAGGCGAGAAGCCCCCACCCGCTCTAGCCGTCGCGGCGCGTGGTACGCAGTGGGGAGGGCTGGCTCGGGTGACTCCAGCTCTCCTTGGGAGAGCGGCACTCCTTCTGCCTCACTTCGGCTGGGACCCCACACGAGCCACAGCCCCCGGCGCATGCTCACCCTCTCTGCCATAGATCCCCGGCCGGGGAGCCGGTCTCCTGGCCTGGAGCGTGGAGGTCCTCAGGGCAGGGCTGGCCACCACTCCGTTGGCAGCCTTGCCGACTGGCTTCGCTCCTCCATCCTGCAGCCTGGCCACCAGCTTCCCCACCTCCGCCTCGGCACGCTGGTCCGGCCGGCCTTCGGCAAGGGGACGCCCCGGCTCGTCTCCCCCCGGCCGCGGCGCGGGCAGGCGGCTGCGGTGCAGCGGCTTGGGGACCTCCACGCCGACGCTGCTGCTGCTGCCGTTGGGGGTCTGGCCGTGCCGGTCTGCTGCGGAGCCAAAGGGACAGACAGCCATCGGGTTAGTAAGCAGCACAGAGGCATCACAGTCTCTGCCCCGCGGCAGTGTTGCAGTCTCTGCCCCGCAGCAGTGTTGCAGTCTCTGCCCCGCAGCAGCGCAGAACTCTGCCCGGTGCTGCGCAGCTCCTGCGGTACTGAGGGACAAGCATGCTTGCGGCATGCGGTGGGGGATCGACAGACCCTCACCCTGAGCAAAACACTAATAGCGAGTGGCTCACGCAAATGCTGAGGAATAAAGAAAACTGAAACAATGGTGGATATCACAGAATAGACTTATGGGCTTCTTTTAAATTTCCAGTTCTCTTGCTCATGAGAAGTTTTGTACCAGGCTTTTATGTCCCTCCAAAAATGATCTGTCGCATCCCTCTTGCTGTGCTAGAGACCCAGGCACAGGATGCAGAAGCACTGCTATGAAACTGATTGCACCCTGCAGCCTTGGGGCAGTCAAACACTAAGGCTTCTGCTCCCAGTTCAGAGAAACATTTAAATGCAAGACCATCTAAAACTACATGAGCAGTCTCGTGATTTTAAAGAGCAATTTGAATCAATCATGTTTTACAAGTGCCAAAAAGTACACTTGTAGTATTAAGCCTAAAACATCGTCAAAGCTCTGAAAACTGTAACAGAGAAAAAGACTTCTCATCTCTTTTGGTGATGATGTGATCTAAGGCACAGCTTGCAATGACAATTACAGCAAATTGGGTGCAGAGAAAAACATGATCTTAAATGGATGTGCCCTTCGACATGATAATAAGGGCCTTAATATTTCCTTACAATTAAATGAATTTAACAGCAGAGTTGTACTTGGTCTAGAAAATACTATCACTGGGCCCTGAAAAAGTGCTTCAGTGTTCTTGCTCTGGATGTAAAATCGCCAGCGGCTGAGCCAGCCCTGCAAACCCTCTCGGGACTGATGTGCTCTGGCGGGACAAGCCACCAGCAGCATGCAGCCACCCCAGCACAGGCACACGCGCTCCCATCCCACCAACTCTGCTCCTCACTTTTCTTTCCAAAACTTCGTATTTTTGCCTCTGAAGCTGCAAAACCTTTCCACTGGGCTTCTCATATGCAAGAACCAGTCTTAGTTTAGCTAACAGAGAACGCTGCAAGTAACAGAAAAAAGAAATCCCCATGGAGTTTGAGTTGTGAGATGATGTAACTTATGTGTGAGTATTTTTTTGCTTTCCTTTCCCACCGAATGACAGAACTCGGAGTCTGCCATGTTCACGGCCTGGGAAATGCAATCCTGTTATTGTTACCTCCATTGCTCCTGGAAAGATGTTAAAAAAAAACAGGAGGGGTGAGAGGCAGGTAAGGCATCACTGAACAGCTGGACTGACCTCCACTTTCTTCCACAGAAGCACCGAAGAAGACAGGTCTTTCCCTCAGAGGACGTTTGGAAATGGTGATAGGTTTGTGCCGCCGGGCAGCCACCCTGGGAGGAGGCACTGGGGGGGCGGTGGTGTCTTCTGGGGGACCGGAGTAGATCTGTAAAGGTAGACACATTTAGATGACCCTCCCATCCCACCAGGTTGACCAACACCCTCAGAGGCTTGCCTCGTTAACCTAGTGTCATTAAAAGGCACCTCGCAGCAGAGTATGGCGTTAGGAGGTTGAGCCACGTCAGGAGTGCAGACCCAGCTCCTGCAGGGCAAGCGGCCACCCGCTGCCTTTGCCAAGGGCTGCCCTGCTCCTCTCTGCTCTCCAGCAGGCACAGAAGCTGTCTGTGGCTCGAGTCGCCTCTGACTGACGCAGGAGGGCTGGAAAAGCCAGGGTTGCTCCGAAATACCCCGACCAGCCACAGCCCAGGAGAGCCTGGCAGGGCCCTTGTAGCCCCGCGACCCCCAGCTCCTCCAGCCTCTCCGGAGAGGGACAGCACGGTGCCCACCAGCCGCTCTGAAAGGTCGGCAGCACTCGGGAAAGCCCCATCTGCCGGGGCTAGAGAGGGGCTGGAGCTGGGCTGATGCTTTAGTTCTGGTTCTATGGACGCGTCCTGCCGTGAGCTCTCCTACAGACAGGCTGCCTGCTCCACACCTTGCACACCTACTGCAGCAACTGCAGCGCTAAACTAATTAATGCAGCGAAATCACAGATACGGACAAAATGTGTAGAAGCAAATTATCCTGGAGCAGATGAAGGAAGCTTTGAAGCCGACAGTTTCTGAGAAACATCAAGTTTTCCACACCAGCGAGGCGATACAATCTACAGAAAGCACCCGAACAAACCACCGCATTGTTTTAGATTTAACGCTAAAAACCCCTCCAGCTCTTGGCTTACAATGAAGTGTGTGGCACTCTGAAATTATCTTGGATGAAATACTGGCATAAAAACAATGCTGCTAAAGAGTTTTATCTCCTTTTCTCACTGGTCATATGGCACCTATTTGGTTTGGTTTAATTTAGAGGTTCTTATTTATGTCAATGCTTTTTTTGAGAGCTGAAAATAATTAAGCTTCTGGGCAGTCTCCTGACAATCTGAAACACCACATTAAGGACCAAAACCAACTACTCTTGTGTTTTTCCCATGGATATTAATTGAATTTATATCAGGCTTTAAAGACTGAGTTACTGTGGACGGAGTGTCAGGGGCTGCCGAGACCCGAGGCTGCGCTGCCCGTCCTGGGAGAATGTGGAGCTGGTCCCTCTCCAGCTGTTGGCAGGAGACGGCTCAAGCCCACAGGATGAGAGCTGGTGCCAGACCCACCAAGGAGTAGGGTCACTGCTCCCTCCGTGCAAGTTTTGTTACGGAAGAACAATTTTATCGTGTCATCCACAAAAACTTTTAAATGAAAAAATTAACATTCTGATTTGATTAAGTGCGCCATTTTTGTAATTTAAACCAAACGTATGTTCTTTCTTCTCCCAGCCAAAGAGCAGTTCTGGGAAATCAAGATGGGGGATGAGAGAGAAAAACACCTCCCCCCACACCTTTAACCTTCTTGATCCCAAAGATCTCCGGCTTTGGTCCTGACTTACTCTGCCCTGCTCTGCATGAAGGGAGGAGTAACGACACGCTCTGCACCTGCCCATGCGGCTCTCTTGGGGCATTTAGGGCAAAGACCCCGATCTGGTCACTTCAGCTGCTTTTCTTTCCCCATTCGGTGACATGGCCTGCCTGCTGATGTTTAATGCCAACAGGGGCTCTGCCCTTTTGCAGGGGCAATACATTTTCTCAACTCCAAAATACAAAGTCCAGTGTGTTCTCCCTGCCCAGATTCAGAGGAATTTGCTGTGACATTAACAGCCCTTGACTTAAAAGCAGCGGCTCATGTATTATTAAAATAGCAAAGGTTGACCCGAAGCAGGTAAATCTTTTGGAAACATCAACCTCATTCCTATATATTGACAAGTGTTCAATACTGTTTTTTAAAGAAAAAAAGAGTGTTAAGTTCCCCATGGATGCTTATACAGGTACCACAGAATGCTGTTCTCACAAGATACTTTTCAACATCTGAAAACCATTGCTAAAACCCACCGCAAACTACTCTTTTTAAGATGGGGGTGCAGCCTCTGCTTGGCTTCTGCCTTCTAAATGAAAATCCAAGTTAAACAACTTGAAGGTACAAAGATATTGACAGACCCTCATATTTAGAAGGTTTGTACAGTGAAGAAGGTGTTTCCAGAGCAATCAACATATTTAATTTAACCATGGCACTGAAATATAAGCTGTGGAAACTAATTATCCACAAAGTCTTCATGAATAGTTACTTTGTCCTTAGAATCTTCATATTGCACTATATAAATCATATCACTCTCTTCCTCCAGACTCATTTAGAGTGTTTGCTCATGTGTGAGCTGAAGACACTTTCAGCGCTGACACTGAACTTATAAGCTCAATCTAATAAATGGTACTAACTTAACCTTATTGCTGAAGAAATGAAAAGCAAGCAAAGAGGTGTCTGGCTTAATTAAAGATTTAATTCCAGCTCTTAGAGGTGGCAGTGTAAATCATGTGTTGACTCAGTCTGCACCACAGGCTCTACCAGAGGGGAGGACAGAGGCTCAGTTCTGGAGAAAGTTGTGTGAGGATCCCAACGCACAAACGATTCACTGTCTTGCTGTGGGAACTTATTAAAAACGTTCGCAGAGACCTACAAAGAAACTGGCATGTGATTTTCATGAGCTTCTTGTGTGGATACTCAAAAGTCTCTCTGAGCTCTTTCATCTCATTTCTCTGGTTCCAGTCCTTGGCACCACAACCGACTCCCACGCCACCCATCTGGTCCCTGTTTGGTTGCTCCGAGTCCACATCCACTTTTGCAAGAATCTTGCTCATTCAGCTTCGGCCTCCTCTTCTTTCCTCCCGAAAAGGGAGCTTCACTTCTGCATATGTGCTGCTCTGTCTGCTGGGAGTGCTACCCCATCTTCCTCACAGCAAACAACATCCTTTAAAGGATGGCTTCAAACCTTCCCTACCTCTAAGGCATAAGAGATCGTTTGGACACTCTGTGATGTAAAGTATTATGAAAAGCTGAAGGACCAAACTCACTCCTTTGAACCTAGCGCTGTTATTAGGAAAGCAATCTGGTCCCTGCTATGCTGATCTGAACGCAAACGCTGCTCAAGTTTTTAAGTATTAACATACAGCTCTATCATCCTCCAGCCACCCTGAAAACCCTAAGCCATTATATCAGATAATCATGCGGAGAAACTGCTAATACAGAAGACAGTGGAATATTCTGCTTTCCATCAGGAGACAAATTGCCACATGAGAAAGAGCTGTTCTCTACATGTGAATCTTCAGCACCCACCACAGCAGACTAATCCAGACTGTGCATTTAGGCCATGCTTTCAGACAAAAATATTCAGCAACGTCCCCTGAAAGGCAAATGCTGCTGGAGCCTCACTGGGGTGCACTGCCCCAACAGAACAGGCACCGGCCACATGCCAGAGTCTGCTCTGCCACCTCCACTCCTGGCAGCGGCTCCCCTCCCCACACCTGCCGATGCCATCCCTAACCTGGATCGTGTGCACAGCTGAATTATTTTCATCAGCCCTTCAATATTTGTCTGCTTTGGTTTTTTTTCCCTGTATTAATAGTTGTATAGTGTCTCATCTTGAACTGTGCCCGGTGAAATCAGTTATGCTCTGGTCTAGCTCTTGCCTTCAGCAAAGGAAAGCGTGAAGTCCTGTAACGTCCAGGCATAAAATAGTGGGTTTTTTTTTTCAATAAAGATTCCTGTTATTTAAAAAGAAAAGCAAAAATCCCCTGACTTAGGTTTCCTTCGGAACTAGCTAAAGGCAACAGTGAAGGACAAATCTGCTACATTTTTTGTTTCCTTCTGAAGCATTTCAGAACAATATATTATATATAAAAAATCCCAGCCCCTAAGGAGACTCCAGAAAAGGGAGCCAGAGCTCTACATTGTTTCCACAGCAACGGTTTGCACGAACATGATGGAGCAGCCAGAAGCTGCGTGGAGGTGCTCCTGGGGCTGCCACCTGTACCTTCCCAAAGTGCTCGATGAGGATCTCAACTACTATGTTTTGGAACTTGATGTTCATCATTGCTGCCACGGTGTCCTCCTGTGCTCGCATGAGCGTAGGTCCAAATATCACCCCCATGTTAGACGGTGACATCAGATTCTCTCGGCTGTGCTCACATACGCTGCGGAGAGAAAGAAAAGAAGGAATAAGGTTTGTTTTGTTTTGTTTTGTTTTGAATCAGATCTTATTCTAAGCAATAAAAAAGGATACAGTAAGAATCAGTCATTCAATTTTCTTCATTTTGTTTCAGCAGAATTTGTTTCCCAATCCTACCAGAGAAAAAACATCTCTCGCTGACACGCACATTTGCCTAGGACAACTGTCTGGGCGAGCAACATGCTGACAGCATTTTTATTTGATCCCTTCCCACTCCTAGCTCCTCTTTTAACTCTGCAATCAAAAGTCATCTGTGCAACACATACACAAAAGGAACCATTTAAACTGGAATACCCTATTTCTCTATGTCGTGTACTGACTTTTGGCTTTAATTTTTCGTCTCTCTGAAGGAGGAGGACTGAATGTAGGGAGCACACCGGAGGGTTTCAATAAATCTCTACACAGCATCTTCCTTCTGAAAGAACCACCGTTTTCACGGAACAGAGCTCGCTCTGTCCAGCAGCCTTCAAGCTCTGGAGGAACATGCAAGCCTGAGGAGCAGCACCAGTTGATGACTGAAGTATTAACCACTTAGGTGGGCACTACCTGTTTCCAGAAGTGGACCAGAGGAGACAGACTCTGATGCTGACACGTAATGAACTCTGGGTTTGCCCTCTAGCTCTGGTGTTAAAAGAGGTTTCTGTCAGCATGAAGGGGAGATGGAATAGAATTTAAGTGTAAACACTTTAAGGAATAAACAGAATGACCACAAGTACAGCGTTAGCTTAATTGGACTGCACACCAAACACACTCAGCTCTGCCACTTACGCAAAGGTTTCTAAAAACCACACAAACAGGTGCATGAAAGGCTGGAAGCGGACGGCAGGCAGGATCCCCCAACCAGCCCTTCTCGCCCCAAAGAGGGGCACGGCACCAAGGGCCAAGTGCTTACCTTCGAGTGTCAGAGTGTGACACTCCCAGATCAGCCCTGCTTATTTCTGAAACAGCCCAGTTTTGAAAATGACATCTCCAAAGGTCCGGAGCAAGCCCTGTCATACAAAAGCCATTGTTCTGCAAGCCCTGGTCCTTCCCGACCTGCATGCAGATTGCTCCCTTGCTTTTGAGCTTCAGCATGGCTCATCACAAGCCTCTCTCCCTGCTCCTCCTGGGGTGGAGAGGGCCGAGCTTCCACACTGAGCCTTTGCATACGGTGTGACAAGGAGGCAGGAAAACGCCCATTTCCCAATGCAGTGCTGGTGCCATTACCATAAAGTAACAGACTTTTTCAGTGGCTCACTGGCGGAAGCATGTGGAAGCAGTGCTGCTCAGTGCCACCAAGCATCCAACATGCCTGTACGAGAGCAGAGACTGACTCAGAGACTGAGGCTCGAGCCTTCGTGCTGCTCTAAGGGCTCAGGACATTGAAATCATAGAGCTGCAGATAAAGCCAAAGCATGCTTCACGTTCAGCCCATGGGCACAGGTCCTACAGCCGTTCCCAAACCCCAGACGTAACATTCTTGTTAACTGGAGTGAGAGGTGACAATTTATAGCTCTGCTGTCAGCGGGTATTTTCATTTTAAAATTATTTCCTGCTTGTAAGAAAGGGGATGAAAGTGGCAATTAGAATGAGAAGCATCACTTAATGCAGTGGGTAGCAAGGATAATCATACCATTTGTGCAGTCCAAACCTAAACTCCTAGGGGGACTGTGGTGGATAAAATTTTGCAAACCTGCCACAAAAAAAAACTTGTTCGGCTGATTTCATTATTCCTTTTACTTTGGCCTTGGGAAAAAACATCTGCTTACTTGACAAGGTGTTGTATGAGGAGCTCTAACATCTCTCTGTTCTTGTCAGGTAGTTTATAGACCAGGGCATGAATGGCTCCCAGCCTGTAATCCAGGTTCTCAGATTCTGGAAAGAAATAGCACAAAGAGAAGTTTGTGCCCACCGTTTTCAAAGTAAATACATATGAGAAAGATAAAGCCAAAGAAAATCTGT
Source organism: Ibidorhyncha struthersii (assembly GCA_013398815.1). Lineage (NCBI taxonomy): Eukaryota > Metazoa > Chordata > Aves > Charadriiformes > Charadriidae > Ibidorhyncha > Ibidorhyncha struthersii. The sequence continues at coordinate 810,061 of VZSZ01008623.1, read as the reverse complement.
GGGAGCTGTTCTTTCCGCAACGTAGGGCTGGCTGGCCAAACCCGGCAATGGGAAGCAGAAGGAAAGTGAGATTACATAGCAACAGGGTAATCATTGTGAGAAACAAAATGAAGTGGAAAGACGGAGAAATGAAGCTTGAAAGGGAGCTCGGGGTTACACTCTGCCTCTGAGCACGGCTGGGGAAACAGGCTGGGCATGGCCGGGTACTCCCCTTCGCACCCTCGCCCCGCACACCAGCACACCTGGGGAACACACGACCTCTCTGCCGGGTATCTTATCAGCCCAGATAGCTGTAACAGTGAACAACGTGGTAAAATGTCCTGCAGGGAAAAAAATGGAATTCCTGACCCAAAGAGGTCACCCTCAGAAGCATAAATAATCAAGAAACAATAAAATACTCGGTGTGAAAAGAATAGTGTGGGATCTTGGTAGCTGGGAAGCTTAATGGTGCAAGTTTCTGAGGGAGGGTAGGGAAGGGATTATGGTTTTGCACATACCCAGCCATCATTGGTTTAACCAGTTCTGAAACTAATAAATCTTGGGTTTGAGCACGATCAGTAGGTGGTGGAAAATTTTCCTTGCCAAGTAAGAGCAAGTGTTAGTAATTCTCTAGAGGTTCAAACTGAGGAGTGGCAGGCGCTTTCCTACCCCCCTGTTGACTGCAAGGAGGCATGGTGATGGGGAAGATGCTTTAAGCCAAAATGTTTCTGAGTGTGCCATAAATTTCCAAATGCCAGTACCCTCATGCTGAGGGACATGACCAACTCCCTTTAGTCTCCATCTCAGCATGCTGGCTCTCAATTCTGCTGGCTCTCAGAATAACTATGGCTTATTTGAAATGGCCATAACAACAGGACAGCCGAGGACTGGCTGGTTTAGCACAGGCGATGCCCTGTAAGTACACCCATGTTACTTGGCTAATTTCCGTTAATACTGGCTCAGTCCCAAGAAATGCAGCAGAAAAATGTCCTTCATGTACTGGTAGGCACTTTGGATTCAGTATCCCAGGACAAATGGGATATCTGTGTGGCAACAGCATATCCCATTCCCTCACAGGGTTTAAAATAAAAACATTAATAGTATTGAGAAACAATTCTTCTGGGACAGTTGTGCTGATTTCAGGTTAGTTAACATCACCTGACTCTCCAGACCCTCCAAGAGCATGAAACTGTCAGAGGGAAGAGCACTGCAATAGCAAAGGAAAGAAGGGAAGAAATACCACCACCTCCCTTGCACAATTAAGCACTCAAAAGAGAAGGTCACTCCTCTTTCTACAGGGGGAAGTGGCCGGACACCCTGGTCTCAGGCTGGCAGAGCTCTGTCAAGTGATTTTGATGTACACTGGTTGGGGAGGGCAGGGCTAGGGACCGTCGGCAGGGCAGCAGCAGGACTTACTGGCAGCCAGGACCAACTCTTTGTGGAGCTTGTAGGTCATGACGGGTTCAGACAGGTTCCTGCAATAACCAGAAAGAAAACTGAGCTCTGGCAGGGCAGCGTGACCCACTTGCAACTGATCTCGGAGGACCAACGGGCAGATCTGCTTGCCCTCCAGCACCACTGGTTCCTGGTGGCATGTCCCCCCTAGATGGTATTATTTAAACAGCTTTGCCCATGGGATGTGGGGTTTCTACAGCAAGCATATTTCTCAAAAAATACAAAATTAAAAAATCCATTCCTCTTCCCAAAGACGTTGTCACTTCTTTGCCCTTTCCAATAGCCAGATGTTAACATCTGGCAGTTCACTCCGCTTTTTGCCTGGGATCAGCTCCAAGCTCCTTTGCCCACTCGGGGCAGGTGTGACCTGCAGCGCTACCTGAGATAAAACTTCAGTGAGCTGGTAATCGTCTTGATGTCCCAATCACCGCTTTGGAGATCCACGTCCCCTGGACATTTTGGATCTGGAGGAAGAACAAAATGGCTTTAAAATAAGGTCCATTTTGAGGCTGTTAATAAACAGCACGCTCTCAGGGAGGGTATGCTCTCGAGACAAATGGAGCTACAGCAGCACATGAAGAAGAAAGCTCCTGATTCTCACAGCTGGGAAAAGCAGAATAACAGTACCAGTGTCAGTGTTTTGGAAAGGCTGTGGAGCAGTGCTAAATAGGGACAAAGGAAGAAGCAGAAGGTAACATTTAAGCAGTGGTGAAAAGTTAGCAAGTGCATATTCTCTACAGTTTATTTTTTCCCAGCACAGCCAAGACTGGCAAAACTGACATGTTTCAACAGATCCAAGACAAGCTTTCTGATATCCAAAGTAATCTAAGTGTCCCGCTCCAATCCCTCCTTTGCAGCCACTCCCCTGACGGCTGTTCTGGAAACATTCCCTCTCACTGCACAAAGAGGAGGGAGCTCAGAAGAGGAGGCACAGCAGCATAGAAGTACACATTGCTCCTGCCTACCATCATTGAACAACCACATCATTTCTGTGGTACGATGAAGTAAAGGACATGGTTGGAACATGGGGGCCATCTGGACTAAAGAAATAAACTGCATGCTCTATTTAAAAAAAGAAATAGGACTAGAGACCAAAAAAAAAATAATCTATCTCCTTACTGAAGTTCAGGATGAAATCCTTCTGCAGCAGTTATTTCTGTATTGTTGGACTTTCCATCATGAGTTTGTACACAGTGGGGTGGCAAGTGGTCAACCAGACCAATGCATATAAATAAAATGAAAAGCCACTCACTGGTGGGTTCAGATGGGAAAACCACAGAGCTACTCACAGGGAGGGTGAGAATCAAGAAGCAATAAAACTTAGGCTAAGTGATTAATCACCAGGCAAGCGTAACTGGATAGCTGTCTGAAGTTGTGGCTTCATGGGAATCGGGTACAGCTATACATCAGCACAAACCAGCCTTTTAATAAACAACAACAATAGTAAAAGCAATAGTAAACAATAGTAAAAAACAATAGTAAAAGCCTTTGAATACTACATTAATATCAGATGTCTGTGCAGGGAGCTGGTGCGAGCCCAGGGCACACAGGTATCAATGTAAATGTACTTTCTGCCCTGTGCTCCAGCTGCTTGGGCAGGGATGGCAAGAACAGCTTGGCCTTTGGACATGTGGGAGACGGACCCTCGGGGCTCATCTAAGGGGCTCATAGCCTGCCCTGGCCCACGTGTGCCATGGGACAGGGACACGATGGCCTCAACCAGGTCCCAGCTTGGGAATGCTGTTCCCAGCACGGAGCAATGCCGCTGAGCCCCACAACCTGCTGCAGGGAGTTTAACTGTTTCTTATATAAAGACTACCCACCGATGTACATACTTGTACGAAATACAAGATTCAGTGCACAGGAAGGCTTACAGCAGAAATGCATACATTGGCTTATTAATGTATACATTGCATACAGTGAGGTATCCCACCCCTTCCAGATGAAAACATTAAACCAGAGTAACAGCCCCACTGTGGAGGCCGCCTTCCCAGTATAGCTCTCCATGATACCCCACCGAGGAAGAGGGTCCCTCTGCACTTGTCTGCGGGGGCTGGTTTAGGAGATGGCCATGCTGGATCCGAGGGACGAGGCATGAACAGCATCGGCTGGGAGAATTCCCTGCCGGCAGCGCTGCAGGAGGGGCTGCTGGCAATGGAGGAAAGGGTGAGGGCTCATCTCTCCTTGGCCGATGTCCCACATCCCGGCCCTGTGGCAGGAACGTGTCTCCAGCACGTGACTCCAAAATGCCTGAATATTTTTAGCATGTGATGGGAGAAGGCTTGTCCCCACTGCTCCAGGGTCACTGCCTCGCTTTCTCTCGTTGCTGCTCACTTAACTTAAACTGCAGGTTGCACCACCAACAAATAAACGCAGTTTAAAGGGAGAGGCACTAGAGCGGGTTGCAGAAAAAAGTCCAGAAGAGAAGGGGAAGACGTGCCTCGGAGGGGCCACAAGAGCCAAACCCCACACGTGACATTTCTCACTGTGAAACCTGATCCTCTCTGTCCCTCTTAAACAATACAAAAGCAGGACAATCTAGTTGCACGGAATAATTAATTCTTACCAAAAAAGGCATTCAGCAACTTCTGCACCTGAATATTGCTGCCAACAGTCCGGTAGACGCCCTCTGTAGTAATCCCTAAGCAGGAGAAAGCCAAAGAGCGTTAGCCAAGGGTCTTCCCCAGCTGGTGGGAAGTCCAAAAGCCCCATCTAGTGGAACCCTTCTCCCAGCTGGCGGGTGCTGGCTCCGCAGAAACGCTTCTGCTGGACACATCCCCCAAAGGCTCTGGAAACGAAACCAGCCGCCTTTCCCTGCGGCAGCTGGGGCATCCAGCTGTTCTGGAGCGATTTATCTTCGCCTGATAGCCCACCCTGGCGATGTACGCGGGTACAGGCTGCGTGTTTCATGAAAGCACAGAAGGTGAGCTATCACCCACCAGCCTGCTCCTGTCCTGCTGCTTTTAACAAAATGGGTCTGAATAACCCTGTACCCCAGGTAACCCCTGCCTGTCCCCCCAGTACAGACAGACTTCCAGAGCTGTTCTCCTCCTGCCTAACAATGAGTTTTCTCAAAGCCAAAGATGAGAAATCAATGAATGGGAACAGCATAAAGGTGGAAATTCAATCCTAACTGAATCTGGTATAACAACATTGCAAACCGCACAGGATTTCTACTCCTCTGACATGTGTTTTTCAGTTAAAAGTCAAAGTCTCGTTTCACTGAGTCACAACTGCAGGAAATACAACGTAATTCAAGGCCAACGGAAGCACCGCCAGGACAGCGGCACCTCCTCATGCCAGGGCGAGCATCTTACCTTTCGTTTCCACTGCGTTGATGCATTTCCGTACAAACTTGAAGCCGACCTCGTTCAGCTCCACTGTTTCAAACAAGAGAAGCAGGGTTAGCTGCCTGAGCACCAGCGTGCGGCTCCCCGTGGAAAACTACTGGGAAGGCCCCACAACCCAGAGCCTGCCAAGCACACAAAGCTGCAGTGCCCCAGTGCACAGCCGCGTTCACACGTGCGTCTGCGTCGTGTACATCCCTCCGTGAAAACATAGGCATTCCTTAAATCCTGATGAGGAATTATTAGTTCCATATGTTCTCTATTTATCCTTGAATTTATTTTGAGTTACAGCATTGCTCCCTACCTCCTTTCTGTCTTTAATAATAAAAGTGTAAATCAGAGGCCTGCCACATGTGAATTTGTGTCTGATAAGGACTTGATTAATCATTTCCAGAGCACTGCAAAATCTGCGGTTAAAGCTCTTCCACATCATAGGATCGTGTAATTTCTGCTTATCTGCTTGACTAGATTAAAAAGCAAAAACAATACAGCTTGATATGCTGAGTAAAGCAGAACACAGGTTTTTGTTCCGGCCAATTAATCACAGACTATCTCTGTGCCTGTTTTGCAGGCACCACAAAGCAGGGAGAAAGTCAGGATTTTTTTCTATACACATATTTCAACTTCTGTAATCACACTACTACTTCTGCTAGTTTTTCCGGGATATCTGGAAGGATTATCCAAGTTATAATGTGAAATATCTTTCTGTTCAGTGCAAACATTTATATTGAATTTCTCCTAAATGACCATGCTGTTGTTGGCTTGGAATTTGGGGGGGGTGGGTGGGTTATCTGGGGGGAGTGGAGGTATTTGGTTTTTTGTTTATCTTTTTAACATAAAAAAACATTTTAGTGGAAAAAACAGCCACAGGACACATCTGGATCAACTTCAGTCACAGCACAAGCCATGCTGGCGAGTCCTATGAAATCACCAAGCAAGCTGTTTATAATGATTCTCTCTTCTCTGTGCAACAGCGATGAAAAGCTCAGACGTATCTTAGCTCTAACATAGGAGTTAAGACACCCTTAAGCACAGACCCACTCGGTACTTGATACTGAGTGGTATGATATGATTTGAAGTCTTTCTAGCTCTAATCTTTTAAAAATAGAGTGTATTTACTTTTGTGAGGCACTGTGTCACATTCTTTCCAGGCACGTAATGCAAACACAGTCAAACAACAGGTTTCATGCTTATGTCTCTGATAATGCTAACCTCTGTTTTCATTAAAGTCAGCTAATTAAAGTGCTGATAAAAGGAAGCTCTAACACACAGAATGCAAGTTTTTCCCCAGCTAATGAAGCCCCAGAGTTTTCCCCAGCACGACGCTCAGCCACTGCAGTGACGCTCTGTAAAAGGCGAAAGGGAAAGGGGCAGCAGGGGCGGTGGGTAGGGTACACCCTGCTTGTGAAAGGGGAGGCACGGGACAAGGTGGTGGGATGGGAGCGCCAGGGAACTAAACAGCGCCTCTTATTTTCCTATTATAATCTTTGCTAAGGGAAATGCCTTCAAAATCTCTCACTGATCTTTTTTCCCCCCTGTCATTTTGGGGTTTAGAGGTGCAAATTGAACTCTGCATCCTGCTAGTTCTTGCTAAATAAAAACTGTACATTGCAATTAATAACTTTTACTGTTCGTAAATTTCTTATTTGGCCTCGGTATCAGACACTGTGATGAAAAGGAAAGAAGTTACACTGCTGCCATGGAGGGAACACACAGCCTACTCAGCAGAAATCGAGGACGAGTGTATCTGCAAGGAAATACACTGCCCAGACCTCCGGACAGCTTCGACAGCTCAGAGGAACAGCAACAGAAATGACTCACTTTCTTCCTGTTTCGTGATGGGACTGTGGTAGATCTGAAAAAGAGGAGGGAATGGAAGAGGAAGAAACAAAAACATGAAGCAATGTGATTCGATATTTATTTTCAGAAGAAAATGTAGCACCCCATAAATCACCCAAAGCCAATCCCAAACAGTAGGACAATCTCCCAAAGAAATGTCATTTTATAATTAAGCCAGATACCACGACGTACACAATAAACGAGTTTTTGCTGACTTTCTATATTTCACTGGAGCACCTATCTCTAGGAAACAGGTCTCCCAAAAACCAAAAGGAAACTTTGTCCTTTAGGTGCCCTATAAAAATGGCAGCTGGACATTCTGGCACATAGGGGTTGTGGTTTTTTTTGTTTATTTGCTTGCTTCTAAAAATTCAAGTGCCAAGATATTTCTTCATCCCATAGAAAAATACAGTCTGTACTTTTTTATTAATAATAAACAGCAGATGCCATCCTTCATACATAATAACACATCATGTAAAGCGAGTGGGTGCCAGACATCCCCCTAAGTGACTGGCTGCCCAGCACGAGCATGCTGACCCTCCACACTATCCCATGGCCTTTTCTGCTTAAATCAGCAGGAGAACTGTGCTGTGGAGGGTGCCCATGTCCCATCTCCCTGCCTCCGTATCCCACCTCTGCATCAGTGGCCACGCAGCCCTGAGCTACCCTGTCCAGCGAGCGCACTCACTGCCAACCCTCTTCACCGAGCCCACCGAGGGAAAGGCAGCTCTCCGAAGGTAAGGGGAGCTGCCAGAAATGGGGTTTCCTGTGCTGCACATTGTGCTGTCCATTTACAGGACATTCGGTAAAGTGCAGGAGACTGTTTTTTGCTCAGACCAAAGGAAGGAAACGCCAGGAGGCACAGGCGAATGCTGGTGCAGGGTGGCCACTCCCACCGGCCAGACTTCCCAAATGCTGCTCAGAGCAGGAACAGACAAAAAAAATCACCTCCCGCAGGTTGGAGAGTGAGTTGTGAACAACAGAAAAATCGAGCGTTTCAGACCCAGTAAGGCCACAGTCCTCGGGCAGTCTGGCACAACTAGGGAACGTACCAGAGCTTTAAAGGGGGAACAACAAAATCCCCATTGCAAGCTGTACCGCAGGCAGAACAGCACGAAATCCCATTTCGGCTGCGCAGTGGCTGAACTGATGCCCTGAATAAGCAACAGCAGTGAAGCGACAGCTGTAACAAGGAGCCTGCCTGTGTCACTGCTCTTCCCCAGGACCTGCCGGCAGAGGACACTGCTCGGCAGCACATTCACGGCTGTGCAGGAGCTCCCTCAACACCTACCGGCTCCTTTCCGTCCATGGCTTCCATCCACAGCCTTCGATTGGCTTCCGAGAGCGCCTGCAGTGTGATGGTCCCAGACCTGTGCAGAGTTCATCCAGGGACAGGCAGGAAAATGAAGCAAAAGTCGTTTTCAAAAAACAGCAAAGAGCTATTTCATCCAGGTTTACAGGGTCTATCTGTTTAGAGGCCATCTGAGTATTAAGCATCTCACCTTTCGTTAGTTTCAATGTCAAAACAAAACCTTTTGTCTATAGAGTCTGTCTTTCTCCTTACACAGGACTTCAGTGTCAGGTCTAAGGTGCCCTAGGAGAGAAAATGAAAACCGAGATTAGAGGAAAGAAGCATAGGAGAAGATTTTGGGTTCCTCAGCACCCTTAGGCTGCAGCTCAGCACAGCACTGCCTGTAGAGGACCAGCCTCCCAGCGGGTGCCCTGCCAATCTGATGGCATTGGTACCGGGAGCACAGAGGGTCCTTCCTACCATCAACTAAGACAGAGATCAAAGGCTTTGTGAGCCAGGCTTCCTCTCCTGAGCCACAGAATGTTCTAGACTTCATGGCGCTACCCTACAAACAAGTGCTAAATATCTCAGCAACAAGCAATATGCCTCCGCAGAGCAGGAACGCTGCTATAAACAAACTTCATGAGGCAGTTGCTTGGTCTTTCAGGCCAGGACCATGCTTGGCTGTTATCTGACACAGTTGGGTCCTAATATTTATCAGGGCCGATCAGTGCTACCAATGATCCACAGCAGTCATGGTCCGGACAGCTTAACACAAAATACGTTGCAGAAAAGGAATGTTAACTGACCAAATCTAGAGTAGGTGCACTCTGAAGAGAGGCCGGCACTGCAGGGCTGTGCTCTGGCCCTTTGCGCTCCTGCCCCTGCACCCCACGGCAGGGTCATTTTGTAATGTGATCGTCAGATCTCCACATAGTTGTAGGAACTCTGAAGAAACACTCAGGAGGCCTTACAACCAACCGGACCCTAGCGTTGAGCCTGCAAACCTGGAACATGTTTATCACCCCGACCGTCATCGCCACTGTGTCTGCAAGACCTCTGGCAGATCGGATCAAGCAGATCCAGGACAGCCTGGCAGCAAGGACTGCCTCCTCCAAGATTACATCCAGCTTACACGCAGCGATGATAATCTCCTGGCTGTGTTTTGTGTGTATGCTGGTTGGTTGGGGTTTTCAAGACCATTCCTTGTAATCATGGCATTTGAAGCCGTGTGGGCAGCTGCAGCCTGAAGATGCTGACTACCAGACTGCAAGAGTTTGGGAAGGGGACTAATTTACATTTTTACAGCACCTACCATGCATTAATTTGCCTTACTAGACATGTTTACGGCATAGATGACAATAGATCTCTCCAGTCAATGTTCTGGGCATTCCTTTGCCAAAGTCTCTGCCAAGGGCTTCCAAAAAATATATTTTGTTTTATTGCTGCAGCGTGCAGAGGGCTGCCAAAGAACAGACCATGAGATCACGAACTGGAGAACAGCATGCCTGACTGGGAAGTCCCCAGGGGACGTCGCTCCATGGCAGAGGAGGGCGGGTGGACTCAGCTGGATGCAGTTGCTGTACTCTGAGCCATAGTCCGTCATCCACACCCGCATCCTACCCCTCCTCTGTCACCCCAAGGAACTGCAGGGAACTCCCAGACACATCACTCACTGGTAAAAACCAAAGCATTTTGTGAAAGAATCAGTTCCCCAAATCATTGCCTTATTGCAGTTTAGAGCTGCAACTGCTGCCCTCTCCTCCTCTCCTAACACCGGTCCCACTCACACGTAACCAGTTCTGAAAAAACAGAAATCAAAATCACAAACTAGTGACTGCAAACACACAAAGGCAGAGAAACACTGCTTTTGGAAGCACTCATCTAATAATTCCAGTAATTCAAGTACTCGCAATCACTGCCAGAGGCCTACGTGCAAACCAGGCTGCAGGTTTACCACCTATTTGCATGGATAAATACTAAATTAGCTTGTCTAGCAAGGCAGAAATTTCACACTAGACCAAACTTGCAAGTCACCACTGCCCAAGTAACGCTCACATTACATGAACCCGCGTCTCTGCTGCCAAACCCTGCAGGACTTCGGGTCGTTTGGGAGAGAGGGAGGTGAAACTTCTCTTCACAGAGATGCTTCCTTCAGGTTGCACCAAACCACCCGCCTGTGTGGCCAGGCAGGGAGAAGCCACGAAGCACACCCCTCTGCTCTGTGGCCAGGAGCCCTTCCACAGCTGCAGCATTGGGACCAGCCCACTGTCAGCACGTCTTGAGGACCCGCGCTGCCAGGTGACTGCTCCCGACAGCGGGGTTGGCCTCTGCTGCCCTGGACATGGCATCTGTACGTCTGTTTGCTTAAGGAATGAGATGACGGGGGCAGATTGAAGGTGAGACCTGATGCCTGTGTCAATGTTTGCAGACATCCCTCTGAGAAACCAACTCACTTGCTTAGCCCCAGGCTTCTGATCCATGGGCGTCATCCGCAAGGTTTTTGCCTCTTTTTCATACTGGCAGTAATATTTCACCCAGGAGATGCCCAGTGCCCCTGCAGAAACACACAGGAAGCTGGAGTTAAGAGATGGCGCCGGAGTCAGAGCTGGACACAGCTGGCAGGACACGGCCACTATTTCCCGCATGTCTGCACTTCTCTGGGGCAGACACCACTGGCCCTGTGGAGACATCTCCCTCGCCAGCATCTCTACTGGCAAGAGCCAGGAGGAGGAGGAGAGGAGTGCGGGGCCGCAGCCACCTCCAGTGCACTCCCAAAATGCTGCTGGTGAAAGGGCGTTTGTGGGACTCTGGTTGTGAGCCAAGCTGGTTTGGCCAAGTCCAGCCAAGACCTACACTGGCAGGATCCTACGTGTCTTGAATGCTTGTTTCACACAGACACCACTGGTTTTTCCCGTTGATGAAAACGTGGCAGTAAAGACAACAGCATCTTTAAACCACTCTAAAGTTCCTACTTATATCACACTGGATTTATTGTCACTTTTCTTTGTTGTCTTACCTGAACCCCTTTATATAAAATACTTCAACTGATAATTTTTCTATAATTTTTTCTTAAGTTGCAGTGTCAGGAGGAACAACTCTCTTCATACTCAATTTACAGGGGAAACATAAATAGATGCAGCAAACACTCACTGGCATGCAGGAACATGCAACATTTGTTTGTGATCTACAATTACTGTCTATGTGTTTTCTTTTAAAAGCAGGATAAACATACATACAAATATAAGTATAAATACATTTGTATATACAAACCAAAAATTAACTGCTCACAAAATAAGTTGTCTGTAGACTCAGAGGCCACAGCTCTGCATACGGCTTTTGTCCCCTGACTGTTTATGCTTGCATGGCCATGGAAAGCTACAGTGAGTATTTGTAAAAGACTGAATTTGGTTTGATTTGATTCCACACAGAATCTCAACAAGTTTCGCTCTTGGCAGCTTAACTCTCCTCGCTGGTTAACACTTCAGCTGTGCTCAGATGCCCTCAGAGATGCTGCGAGAGGGAAGCTGGGCAGGACACCAGATTCATTCTGATAAAACACAGCCAAGGTGCAATCTGCCAGAGCTCTGGCCTCTCCAGTGCTACAACAGAGTAATAAATCTCATCTAATTTGAGCGCAGGGCAATTAGTTCCTTGCTTACACGGCTCATGTAACCCGGAGAAAGCTCTGTGCCACCACTGAGAAAGCTGGCAGCTAAAGCTGCCGGTGATTCCCTGGGCACCCCGTGCACTGGCAGGCGCTGCTGCCCTGTGCAGCACAGCCCACAGTGAGACCGTGGCTAAAGCTGGCTTAGCCACAGGAACCGGGCGTAGCCCACACAGCGCGGCTATGAGCTCGGCAGCGCAGGCTTACACGTTCTCTAAAGTATTCAGGTGCTTATAAAAGCCATTACATTTCTCCTGAGTGTACAGATAGCCCTCAATGGTCGGCTGCCCAGGTAGCTTGCAGGTTAGGGGGGCTTCCTTCATCCTCTTCTTCAAGTCTTCCAGCTCCTCCCGCGTGCTGGAAAAATGATTCCTTGTCTGTTAAGAGAAAACCAAAAGAAGCACATTTGAACATGAGCAAAGAGCAAGCTTCAGGTATTCCTGGTCAAAATTTAGGTGCTCTGGCAGAAATGAATTGGTCCCCCATGTACAAAATGTGGAAGCCGCTCCACAAATTCACATGAAAACTCCAGCTAAAAGAATGACTGGACTCTTAAAGATGATTGAAGAGACAAGGTTTAACGTAGCGTACATGGCAATGCTGCTGAGGAGTCATAACAGGGAGGACACTTGTTCTTTCAATAAAAGAAACTTAGCCCATTTTAAGGCTAGGTGGAGCAGAAGGAAGCACCTGAACTCCTCTTTACACCATTGTTTAGGTTAACAGGCGTATTCTCCTACAAAACTAGGGCGTTGATTCCTCAAAAGATCATGCTACACTGCTTGGCATGAAATAATTTTTCAACAGTCACATCAACACAGGGTACAAAATCAAGGCATTTTTATGGAACACCACTTAGACCAATTAATGAGCCAGCAGCACACTCTACTTGGCACAGATTTATGGCTGTTGTTCCATGAGAATGAGGGCCAGCTATGGAAGACTGAGGATAAAAGAAAGAGGACACATATTTTAGCCCATGAGCATACTTAGCCAGCAGAGGAGCTTACCAAAGCACGTAGTAAGCCAATACCATTAAGATCAGATTGGAGGCCTTTTTAGAAGACGTGTACAATTTTGATCTCATGAAACTGGAAGACATTCTCAGGCTTGTTTATGCACAAAGTTAAACGATACAATTGCAATAGCCCCTTCTAGAACGAGAAAAACACTATAATAGCACCTGCAGACTCTTGTGCAGGAGAGGAGAAAATACATGTGAACTGAGAAGGAAATAACTATCTGCACCTCCCACAATGTAAACATGGTCAGTCTGTTTTGTATGGAAAAGCCTTGCCACCAGAGGCGTTTAAATACAAATGAGAATAGAAGTCACATGCAAAAAATACTTCAGCTGGGCAGGAACTCACATTCTGCAGGCTGAGCTGAAGCTGCTGTTTATAAGGGAGGAAATCCTGCGTGAGCTCAACTGTCAGGTTGTTGTAAGTAAAGAGGCTGTGGAGAAAAGCCAGTACCTGCAAAGGAGCAAAAGGACACAGATTAAACTTCTCTTCTATATTTCTAATGAGAGGAAAGTTAGACAGGAAGTGGGGTTTCAGAAATTACATATACTTTTTTTTTTTTTTACAGCTTTGGAGTGAGGCAAATCTTAGTAAGACTCATCCACCACAATGTCCCTAAAGCCCAGGTCTACCACCCACACATCTGTCTTAATAAAACACACCCGAAATGAAAGACCCTGCTGGGAGAGTAAGAGTAGATCTGCAGATTGCTTGTCCCTGAGACCTACATGATCCCACGCTCAATGGCATCTGCTGCCAGGGCAGAGCCTCCCACCCAGGGCAGGGTCCCCGTACACAGCCACGAGCTGTAATACTGCAGGTGGTGCCGTGACAGGTAAGCGGACCAGAAAACAACTCTTTCCCTCTGAACAAAGCTACCATTTACCAAACACAACATGTCCAAGATAATTCATAACAAGATCTCCAGCTACCTCCAGTGTCTAGCCTGTTCCTCAGGGTCAGCTTATAGACAAGAGAAACAAGTCTGTGGCTTCACAGCGCTCCAGCAAACACCACTGAGGCTGTCAAGTCGCAGCAATCCGAGTGTGCAAGGTTAACTCCTGCTCCATCACGAGACTCCCCAGGACCGATTCCAACCTGGTAACTCATTCTTTCCTGCAACTGTTAGCAAGTCAGCATATCCAAACATCAAACAACAAAGCCTGAAAGAAAAGGAAGTTCCTACCGGTTCAACAATACTGAATTTCTTGCTTTCTTGTACTTCCTGGATCTGGTACACATACTCGAGGGAGGACTCAAAGAAATTGTGTCTCTCTTTGTCAACCTGAAGGTCAGCCTGAAAGAAAGAGGGAGAGGTCAAAAAAAAAAATACTTCACATCTAGCTTGACAATATTTGACTAGCATTTGCCTGTCAGCCCACAAATAGTTTTGTCCTCACTTAAGGAAAAGCCTGCCAAAGGTGTCCCGCCCAGGTTTTGAACACTTTGCACAGAACCAGAAGACTGGAACATTGGCCACCTTTCTGAGGTCTGGCCTTTTCTAGCTCCCTTTCATTTACGGATCCAGAACCTCACTCCCCTCTGCAAGGACAAGGCTTTCCCAAAGCATATTTGTTATTTTAGCATAAGCTGCTTCTCTACCCACTGCCCTGCACCGGTGAGGACAAGGCTGCTGTCATGATCCTCTTGCCTGACTCCTGCTGTGACCTGAAACCAGCAATTCCAGAGCTGCAGAACCAGGGAGAACAATGTGGTATGCCATGTTACTGCAGCTTCCACAAATTTTGCCATGCAAAGATGCTTGTAAGTTGATCTGATGACGGGTTTGACAGATCTGATTCGATCCAACTACTCTGATGTGGGCTGGAACAGCTGGGGCTCTCCTTTCTTCTTCCAACATGTTTGGTGGCAACATCAGCTCGAAGAAGCACCATCCCTCCTCCACCTGCTGCTCACTGCCACTGTGGGCCTGCTGCCACAACTACTCCTGCAAACACCAGGAGCTAGGCAGGAGACTAGGCTACCAAAAATAATAATAACCAGTTATTTTTCAGCCAGGTCAGTTCCCCAAGCCAGTTCAAAGGGTGGCCTGTCCCCAGCTGTGCCAGTATAACTGGTCACTGCCCTATACTACAAAGGTGAGAACAAGAGATGACAATGCATAAAGGCACTATTGCTGCTTGGCACTTTATGGTGAACTACCACCTCGATAACCCTGGTCTCATCCATGTGAATGGGCTTTAGGTAGATTTAATCGCTTATCAGTTTCAACTGGTTACTGAAGGGGATGATTTTTTCCCCCTTTTTTAAGATCTAGAGCAGCTGGTGGTGTTGATTCTGGACCCAGTTGAAGAAAAGTCCATACACACCTCCTGTAATTGGGATTCCTTCTTTTTGGAAGACAAATGCAAATGGCGATCCAGCATAGAATAAAACTTCTCACCATCCTTCTCAAACTTTTTCTTTCTTTCCTGTAGATGCAAGAGTTGAAGCAGAACCAGTTATTGGTGTTTTCCAGATAAGTGCATGCAACAATGCCAAGATCTTTTCTGCAATTCAGTATTCCCATGGAAAATTTCTGGTCAACCCACCAGAACAGGAGGCCACTTTCCATTTGCTCTGCTTTCACAGTCCATTGCTTACACTGGATTTAGTTACCCCTCAGGACCAAGCTCTGGCAATACCTGGTGGCATAGACACTTGAAGTATTTTGTCATGCCAGCATTGTGGCAAAAGCGCCACCGATGAGGTATTGGTCCCTTCTCAATCTCTTCAATGTTGAGTAAACTTGAGACATACTAAAACATATTCACCATTTGCTAATGTGCCATTCACATGACTCGGAAACAACCAGGTAAATACTTTAATAACAAAGGCATGTATGGGATAAGAAAAGATTTGTTAGGAGTTTGACCATTTTCTGCTTTGAAGCTTTTATAGTGTGTTTCTGAAAATCATAGAATCATAGAATAGTTTGGCTTGGAAGGCACCTTTAAAGGTCATCTAGTCCAATCCCCCTGCATGGAGCAGGGACATCTTCAACTAGAGCAGGTTGCTCAGAGCCCCGTCCAACCTGACCTTGAATGTTTCCAGGGATGGGGCATTGACCACCTCTCTGAGCAACCCATTCCAGTGTTTCACCACTCTCATTGTAAAAAATTTCTTCCTTATATCTAGTCTAAATCTACCCTTTTTTAGTTTAAAGCTATTTCCTTGTCCTATCACAACAGGCCCTGCTAAAAAATTTGTCCCCGTCTTTCTCATAAGCCCCCTTTAAGTACTCAAAGGCTGCAATAAGGTCTCCCCAGAGCCTTCTCTTCTCCAGGCTGAACAACCCCATCTCTCTCAGCCTGTCCTCAGAGGAGAGGTGCTCCAGTCCCCTCATCATCTTTGTGGCCCTCCTCTGGACTCGCTCCAACAGGTCCATGTCCTTCTTATGTTGTGGGCTCCAGAACTGGACGCAGTACTCCAGGTGGGGTCTCCCCAGAGCAGAGTAGAGGGGCAGAATCACCTCCTTTAACCTGCTGGCCACGCTTCTTTTGATGCAGTCCAGGACACAGTTGGTCTGCTGGGCTGCGAGCGCACATTGCCAAGTCATGTCCAGCTTTTCCTCCATCAGTACCCCCAAGTCCTTCTTGGCAGGGCTGGCCTCAATCCCTTCATCCCCCAGCCTGGACTGATACCACGGGTTGCCCCACCCCAGGTGCGGGAGCCTGCACTTGGCCTTGTTGAATCTCATGACGTTCACACGGGCCCATTTTTCAAGCCTGTCCAGGTCCCTCTGGATGGTGTCTCATCCCTCAGGCATGTCAACCACACCACTCAGTTTGGTGCCATCTCCAAACTTGCTGAGGGTGCACTCAATCCCACTGTCTATGTCATTGATGAAGATATTAAACAGTACTGGTCCCAGTACAGACCCCTGAGGGACACCACTTGTCATCAATCTGGACACTGAGCTGTTGACTGCTACCCTCTGGTTGTGACCATCCAACCAATTCCTCATCCACCGAACAGTCCACCCATCGAATCCCTATCTCTCCAATTTAGAGAGAAGGATTTGGTGGGGGACCATGTCAAAGGCCTTCCAGAAGTCCAGATAGATGACATCCATAGCTCTTCCCTTGTCCATGGTGTAGTCATCCCATCATAGAAGGCCACTATGTTGGTCAGGCAGGACTTGGTGAAGCCATACTGGCTGACTCGAATCACCTCCCTGTCCTCCATATGCCTTGGCATAGCTTCTAGGGGGATCTGTTCCATGATCTTCCCAGGCACAGAGGTGAGGCTGACAGGTTGGTAGTTCCCAGGGTCCTCCTTTCCACCCTTTTTAAAAATGGGCGCAGTGTTTCCCTTTTTCCAGTCACCGGGGACTTTACCTGACTGTGATGACTTTTCAAATATCATGGAGAATGGCTTGGCAACTACATCAGCCAACTCCCTCAGGACTCTGGGATGCATCTCATCAGGTCCCATAGACTTCTGTATGCTCAGGTTCCTCAGGTGGTCACAAACCTGATCTTCTCTTACAGTGAGAGGGACTTTGCTCCTTCAGTCCCTGTCTTGTGGTCCATCCACTTGAGAGGTGTGGGGAGAGAGGTTGTCAGTGAGGACTGAGGCAAAAAAGTTGTTAAGTACCTCAGCCTTCTCCTCGTCCATTGTTAGCAGTTTGCCAGTCTTGCTCATCAGTGGGAGTACACTTTCTCTGACCTTCCGTTTCTGGCTGACATACCTCTAGAAGCCCTTCTTATTATTCTTTGCATCCCTTGTCAAGTTCAGCTGCGCCTTGGGCTTCCTGACTCCATCCCTACACCACTGGGCAGCATCCCTGTATTCTTTCCCAGGATACCTGTTCCTGCTTCCACTGCCTGTGCATTTCCTTCTTGCACTTTCGTTTGACCAGCAGATCTCGATTCAGCCATGCTGGTCTCTTGCCCTCCTTTCCTGGTTTCTTACACATGGGGATCGAGAGCTCTTGCGCTCTACGGAATGTGTCCTTAAGGATCTGCCAGCTCTGTTCTGCTCCCTTGTCCCTGAGGGCAGTTTCCCAGGGGGTTCTACTAACTAACTCCTTGAACAACTGGAAGTTTGCTTTTCTAGAATTCAGGGTCCTGACTTTACTCTTCACCTGACCCATATCCCTCAGGACTGCGAACTCCACCGGTGCATGACCACTGCAGCCCAGGCTGCCTCCAATCTTGACATTGCTGATTAGCTCACTTGCATTGGTGACCATCAGGTCCAGTATCACATCCCCTCTGGTAGGGGTGTCCATTACCTCGCTTAAGAAGTTATCCTCAGTGCATTCCAGGAGTCTCCTGGATTGCCTATAGCTCTCCGTGCTTCTTTTCCAGCAGATGTTGGGGTGGTTGAAGTCCCCCAGAAGGACAAGAGCCCATGAGCACGATGCCTCCCGTAGCTGGAGTAGGAAGGCATCGTCAATAGGCTCCCCTTGAACGGGCAGCCTGTAGTAGACACCAACCCCAAGGTGTCCTTTGTTGCCTTGGTCTCTAATTCTTACCCATAAGCTTTCAGCCTGCTTGTGGCTATTCTTCAGAGACAGCTCTTCACACTCTATCCATTTCTTGATGTAGAGGGCAACCCCTCCACCCCTCCTTCCTCGCCTGTCCGTTCTGAACAGCCTGTAGCCATCAATAACTGTGCTCCAGTCACAGGATTCATCCCACCGAATTTCAGTAATGGTTATAGCTTTCTAGCAGCACAATGGCTTCCAAATCCTCCTGTTTGTTGCCCCTGCTGTGCACATTGATGTAGACGCACTTCAGCTGGGCTGTTGGCCATGTCACCTTCTTAGAGGAACACATCTTAATTCCTTTGAGGTATTTCACTGGTGTTTCCTTCTTGGCTCCTAATACCTCAGGAGCCCCTGGCTCATCTCTATAAGACTTCAAGTGTGCTGCAGTGTAGCCAGCATGTCTCAGAGCAACAGGCTGAGGGCCCTTGTTAGCACCCCATCCTTCTAACCTTGTCATGTCGTTCCACAGCTTGTCACGGGCAAGCCTGATATTATCCCTCTCCCTCTTCAAGCCTAGTTTAAAGCTCTGTCAATGAGCCCCGCTAGCTTGTGAGCAAAGACCCTCTTACCCCTTTGAGAAAGGTGAATCCTGCCTGACGCCAGCAAGCCCGGTGCTGTGTAGGCCATCCCATGGTCTACACAATTATCAGAACAAAAATAGAAGACAAGAAGGACAAGATGTGGGAGGTAAATCATTGTCTTGTTATTAACAGTGGTGGAAAGAGAGATCACAAACCTTGCAGTCAAAGCTTACACAAGTTTTACTGCGTAGTGCCCAGACCAAATACAGCCCAGGGGAACAGTGCCTCAAACATAGCTCTTTTACAATACACAATGTGAAAATTTCACCTCTTGGAGGTCCCTTGCAGCTGGGCTGGCTCTTACTGACCTATTGTACATCTCAAACACTACCACAGGCATGCAAACATGAAGTGTGGACTGATTTGTTAAGAAAAAAAGATTTTGCGAAGGAACCACTATAACAAAAAGAGTTGTTTGCACTGGCAAACCTGAAAGGGGAAACGTCTAGAAGGAGCAAAAAGGGAGACATTTGAGAATGAAACCCAGAGAGAACACGGGGAGGAGTTGAGCTGAGGACCAGGCTGTTTGCTTATGCCTTACAATGACCGTGAAACCACAGAAGACTGTGGCAATCAAGAGACAACCATGAGTAGAAGCCAGGTTGACAAATACCCACATCAGATGGTAATCGAGCCATCAGTGATTGCTGAGAGGCAGTTAAATTGCTAAAATAAGGAAATTCCAGCCTGGCAGCAGCCTCAATGCCAGGTCCAAGTAGCTGAGGACTAATGTATACATACTAAAGGGTATGTATAAGATACCCAAATCCTCTGTCTAGCTTTTGAAAGCTCAAGGAAGTGGAAAGCAGAGTTAGGAAATCCCAGCCTCCTGTGGAATTAGTGGTATCTTTCAACAATTATCTCATTCTCATTATCAATTCAACAATTAAAATACCTGAAATCCTGTTCTTTTGTCCCTATTCAGAAATTCATGAATAAGCCAACACACACCAATGCCACCACAGAACAGAGCAGATGGACTCTGCCAGACTGGTGAATATTAGTTACTTTCCTCAGGATTCAGTAGTGACCGCAAAGTTTGAAGCTGTGTTTCCTAAATAAAGTTCTTTCTCTTTCTTTAGTCAGTTCTCCCGCCATGAAGTTTTGCTTCCCCATTCCACTTGCACAGACTATCCAGTCTGTCTAATGGGATGTTCTACGCAGTGGATGCCTGGGGGCTCCCAGAACTGGTACGTTGGCCCAGCATGGTTAGCCAGTCTGCTTTCTTCTCAGCCCCTCACATCATGGCTACTGCTGTATTCCCTCTGGAAGAAGAAAGGTTATTTTCTGGTGGGCACTCACAGGGAGACACTTGTATGTTTACTGGAGCACATGAAGCTTGCGCAGCTCCCCACGTTACCCATCATGGGTAGCATCTGTTAGAGAAGGGCAAAGGCACTCATATTCAACGCCTGGCAATAGCCATCTCGGCCTTTGCTGGAGGAGCAGCTTGCCACCAGCACCCAGGCTCGTGTTGGAGAACACCAGCTCCTGAGAGGCACCTCAGACAGAGCAGGGACAAGCGTTACTGCCGACTGCCTTCCTACTAAAAGGATTTCTCACCCCACACAAGAGTCCTGTTTCTCTAATTCTTGCACAAAAGCACAATTACTATGGGAAAATGCCGTAACGCTTGCAGAGGCACCAACTCAAATATCCCCACTTATATTTAACTGTCTGGAGTAGGGCAGGCTTAGACCAGCAAACCTTTTCACCCCAGTAATTACACCTACTGCCCTACAGAGACCCTGTAATCACAAGATGCCTGAAGAGAAGTATATCTTCTGGCATCAACCTCTGCAATATCAGGGATACTGTAACTCCGCGTTAGCAAAATCATGCCTCAGAATAAAAAGAGATCTAGCCATCAAATCCAGAGGAGCAGAGAGCTGTCCGAGAGTGAAACCTAATTTAAGCAGTGCTGCAGCTGCGGGGCCGATGCCAGGAAGGGCTGTCAAAACAAAACACCACCCTCGTGACTAACAACACCCTTGATAAGTAAATCCGAACCCAGAGAAGCAAAAGCATTTGCGAAGCAGCGATTACCATGTCTGTAAGGTCACACTTCTGGATTGTCTGTCTGTGCCGTTAGATGCCATGTCTAACGCAGCTGGGAACCTAGGCTTGTTTTCATTTCTGTAACGAGGAGTCACCAAACCCCAAGGCCACAGAAGTGTAGGAAAACACAGCTGTATAGAGAGCACCAGCGGCCGATGTGGCGCTGTGGGTCGCAGCTCACACCTCTCCTGCTGACGGCTTCTTGCATCTCAGAGAGGATGGCTGTGCCAGCAGCAGGTCCCGAAATGCCTCAGTGATGGAAAGCTAGCTCCAAGCCCAACCAAGAAGAGCTCAGCTGTCCCCACGGAGGTGGCACGCAGAGGTGGTCTCTCAACACAGCAAGGGATGGTGCCAGCCCCACTCCGTCCCACAAGTGAGGGGGGACCCACAGGCGAGCAGCTGAAGGTACAGCAGGAGAAGGGCTGAAGCACCCTCCAGCACTCGAGGCGCCGCTCCAGCCATCCTCTCCTGCCTCTTGACGCCAGCGAGAAGCACACGTAGGTTGACTCACCCATCCCCACGCTGTTGGAGTGTCCACACGGGACGTCAGCCATGCTCCAGCCCAGAGCAGGGACTAACTTCTCCCACACTCGGCCATCCGCTCTCCGGCTGGGCGGCTGCGTCTGCCCCAGGAGCTGTGGGAGGGCGCAGGGTGAGGGAGCAGGGAGCAGCTGCCCACCGGAGCCTGCCGCCACCGTGGCTGGGCACGGCAGAGCCCGCGGGCAGGGGAGCGGTGCCAGGCGAGTCAGGGGGACATGCCTCTGGATGCAGCAGCCTGGGAGTGCATGGCTCCTGGCAAGATGAGCATCTCATCCCCAGAAGAGGCAATGTCACTGTGGGTGGCTGTGGTGCCTGTGCACATAGCTGTGGGACCATGAACCCACAGGGAGACCACAGCTGTGGGTAGCCATGGTGCCCATGCAGACGGCTGCAGGACCATGAGCCTGTGGCCACAGAGAGACCATGAGCTGGGACCCGCACAGCAGCTCTGCCACCAGCTCGCATGGGTAGTGCCCTGCAGGAAGACACAGCCCGTCCTGCAGCAGAGGGTCATCCCTGCAGCAGCAAAGATAGGTCAAAAGAAAGAAAAAGCCTGGGGGAGCAATGGAAGAGCTGTGTCTGCAGCTGGAGTGCAGAAGCAAGACAGCAACTCCTTCAGGGAGCACCTCCTCCTCTGCCAGTGCCCACGGGCAGGCGGAGGCACACGGCTGTGCTGGGGGAGCAGAGAACTGAGCTCTCCCCAGGGATTGAGAGGATTGGGAACGACAGCAGAGACGGACACCAGCGTGCGGAGCACAGCTCGCTCCTGCAGGACAACTGCTGCCATGCCGAAAGGAGCGCAGCACAGAACAGCATTTTTGGCCACTAAAAGGGAACTTGCCAATCATTTCCCACTCTAGCCAATTAACATATAACTGAAAAGCAGAAGGATGAACTACAAATCCCTCCTGACTGTCAAGCCAAGGCTTCTAACAGCTTGTTGGCTGCTGAACAGAGCAAGCCAAGACAAAAAAAACAACACAAAAAACCCACCCAGACTGAAGAACAATCTGGAAACACAAGCGCAAATTAGTTCCTCATGAATATTCAGCAAAGGACAGCATTACCTTCCCATTAACGTTTGCCAAGTCCAAGAAGCCACCCAGCTTTCATTTACGTGCTCACCAGGAGAAACCGAGGCAATTTCACCCGAATGCGGGCAGAGTCGTGCAGCAGTGAAGGAGGGTGCTCTTCGAAAGCTTCACTCTCTGAGCTTCAGCAGATGCTGCTTTAACCAGAAGTGAGCAGGAGTCCTTGGAAAAGCACCGGCTGGCCAGTCCACCAGCAGCTCTGGCTAGCCTTGCGTGTGCGGCATCCTGCCCTGCACACCGGCTGCTGCTGCTGGGAGCAGGGCAAAGCCAGAGCCCTCGGCGGCCGCTCACTTCCAGCCTGAGCGAAAGACAGAGCAGCCGATGATGTTGAGGAGAGGGGGGCAAACGGACTTGCCAAAACTCTTCCTTAACCATCCATTGATAATTAGGATCCTCTGAAACTCCCATCCTAGAAGAGGCAGAGTGATCTGCAAGCGAGGAGTCCAGCTCACATGGCTACTGCTCTTCTTCTCACAGAAAAACAAACCAAAATGAAACGAAACACACTTTGCCTGCCGGGACCCTCCACCTCCGAACACACCTGCAGGGGTTCGGGTGGAGGGTCAGCACCCAGCAGGACGTGCAGCCGGCCAAGAACAGGAGATGGGTGCGCAGCCGGCGCTGCGTTCTCCCGGGCTCCCCCCTGCCTGCCTCTGCCCACACGTCCCAGTTCCTGCTGCCTCCTCAGAGCAAAGCTGCAATGTGGCTCTGAGCAGAGCCTGGGAAACACCGCAAGTTGAAGCCTGTAAATATTAAATGAACCCACTTCTGCTGCATTTTCCGCCCCAGTACGCTCCTTTTTGTTGAAAGTAACAATAATCCTGCTGAAATCGCAGCAGAGCTACTGCGCTCATGACATGGATGCCCAGTAATGAAAACAAATGGTGATGCATTCAGCATCACTCGATAAAGGAGACAGCGCTTAATAAATTCAAACCCCAAATCAGTTTGGGGAAATCGCAAGCTGTTGCTGAAGGCACAAGGAAGATGGGTGGCAGGTTCTGCTTCAGCTTGCAGCCTCATCTGGCAAATGACGGAAGGAAGAAACAGGAAAAAAAGAAATACGTTCATATGGAAAAAAATACTTCATGCCTGAGTTTAACTAATTTTTTATGATGCATCAGCAGTTAATACAAAAAAAAGATAATTCCTAAAAAGTAAAATGCTGTTGACGGTATAGAGCTTTTCCATAAAACCACACCCAATTTAACCTGGTCTTTGTTCCCTCACCCACTGTGTTCTCTGAAATGCTCCTTAGATCTCGCTCCCACAGACATGAAAACAAGTAGAAGTTACTGTCCTCCCTTTCTCTGAAAATTATTGTTACTGAAATATTAATAACAGAATTAACAAAGTGCTTTTAGGAATACATCTTATCTCATATATAAGAACTTTTTGAAAACCACTGTATTTATTCAGCATCCCAGAGTGTAGTTGTCCTGGTTTCATCTGGGATAGAGTTAATTTTCTTCCTAGTAGCTGCTGTGTTTTGGATTTAGTATGAAATAATGTTGATAACGCATATTGTTTTAGTTGTTGCTAAGCAATGCTTATATTTAGTCAAGGCCTTTTTCAGCTTCCCATAGAAGCTGAGGGAGCATAGACAGGACAAGCTGGCCAAAGGGATATTCCATACCATATAGACGTCATGCTCAGATATAAATGCGGGTTGGCCGGGGGCAGGGATCCGTGATCGCTGCTGGGGATGGGCTGGGCAATCCATCGTTGGGTGGTGACCAATTGTATTGCATCACGTTTTTGTGTATTCTTTTACCATTATTAGTATTTTCTCTTCCATTATCGTTCTATTAAACTGCCTTTATCTCAAACCAAGAGGTTTTTTTCTTCCTTTTGTGTCTCTCTGCTCCCTACCCTGCTTGGGGGGGGCGGTGAGTGAATGGCTGAGTGGTCCTAGTTGCTGGCTGGGGTTAAACCACAACAGTAGTAAACATTCCTCCAGCAGCTTACAATGAGTCCAAACAAGTTTTTCCCCTCTTGACTTTTTTGTTTTGCTTTGTGTTTTCATTTCTGAGTTTGTTGTTTGTTTTTTTTTTTTTTTACAAAAAAAAAGCTGTCTCCTTCCAAGTGGAATTGGAATTGAATTTCTGTTCAAATCCTCCTAAACTTAGTGACTGCAGCAAGGCTCTTAATGAAAGTACCCCAACCCCAGAACAGAGCTCGCCCACAGCGTGTGAACTGAAAGCCAAGGGCTTTGCCAGGAGGCTGCCGGCAGGGAGTGAGGGACAGGCACCCTCCATGTGCGAGGCTCCTGCGGCAGCGCCCCGAGCTCAGCCCCAGCCCCACCATGCCGAGGGGCTCTGTCCTGTAAGAGGGCGAGGAGGGACTCTCCTCGGGCTGCTGCAGAGCTGCATCTGCTGCAGCACACACACATCACTCTGCTGCATGGCTCTGTAGGTCAAGAGGAACGTGCACTAAATAACATGGTGCTCATTTAGGGATTCGGGCCACAATCCGTCCTAGCATCCTGTTTCACATTCCCATGTGCGGTGAGCACATCCTTCTAAATACCCCTCCTTCCCCTGCGAATCAAGAACTCCACCACGCCGCATGCTACTCTGCTCCTTTTCAAACCACACGGTCAGGCACAGCTTCACCAGGCATGCCTGGGACCCAGCTTCTGCTGAACAGAGACAGCACATAGCACAAAATCCACCGAGTTCACAGCCTGCATGGACCGAGCGCACACAGGTTAGCCTTCGTGAATATGATCTAATGTGAAATGAAAACACAGACCACCTCACACGCCCTCTCCCTTAAGCAACACCTGCGCCTCCCTGATATCATTCGTGCCCTTCCTAGTGCTCGCAGCGGTCTCGATTACGCCGGTTCGTTTACATGCTCACCAAATCAGTGCTGCACCCCCAGCCGTGAACTCTCACCGGCTCTATAGCTTTTGAGCAGATTAAGGTTCCATGGCCAGGGCTGAGAAATGGGTCAGCTCAGAAGATCTTGGATCCTCCGCTTTTATTCTTGATGTCTACACCAACATTTACCAACAAGTCACGGGAAGAGCAACAATGCCTGCAGCTAGCAAGGGAAGGTGGCTGGAGGGGGGCGGCTGCGGCGGGTCCAAGTGACACCCCAGGGGCTCCCCTGTGCGGAAGCATGCCATCTGACTGAGGAGACTCCATTCATCCCCGGGAAAACGGGTTAATGCAGACTCAGATGTCTTAGTCAGACTGACTGGCTGCTCTCCAGCCAGAGTCATCACAAAGACCCAATTCAAAGGCTCTTCCTATCTGGCTTCAGCATCTTGCAAAGAGAACAGAAAACATCTCACAGGAGGCGACTCTGCCAAAATACGGGAAACGAAGCAGAGGGCACAAATTCTCTGTGTCATGTCTCTGGTCTGCTCCACAGCCTGGCCCCAGCCTCTCTCCCCCTGGTGTAAATCAGGAAGGATCTACTCGGGTGATGCCAGCCAGCGGAGGCACAGCAGAAATGGAGAGGGACAGAGCACTGTTGTGAGGAGTCCTCATTTGTATTTCACGCCTTCTGCTGAGCGATGCGAGTGACCCAGAGGAGCTCTGCAGGCTGGCAAGTGAAGGAAGGCTTTGTGCCCGAGGCGATACCCAGAGGATGCAGCCCAGTGGGACACGGGCCAGCGGTGTAGCGCAGGCTCCTGCCAGGAAAGCCTCGGAGGTGAGGGCAAGGCTCTGGAGCAGGTGGGGGCTCGCTCCAAAACTCACACCCACTCAGGGCTGCAGGGCAGCGGCAGAGAAAGCGTTACCTCCCCATGCATCCCCTGTCAGCGCGGGCGAACCTGCAAACATGGTGGGGTGCAAAGCGCTCCGCTGCAAGCTCCTGCATGCGAGCACTTCTGCTGAGCTGCGGCAGAGCCCCGTTCTCACCAAGGAAGAGCTGTAAGCTCCCAGGTGAACCAGTGTCAGCACTTGGAGCCACCCTGCTGCAGGGTCTACGGCACCAACCGTGCTGAGACACGTCCCTGTCAGCTGGGCACCGGCCAGGTCCGGAGCAGGAGGCAGCGTACGTGACCCGCGGGAGGGAGGTGGCACGGTTCTCGGAGCAGAGAGCGCTCCGGACTGTATACGAAGTAATCCCTACACACCTGAAGGGCTACTCGAGAAGAAAACAGCCTGAAGGACACTTTAATACTGTCATCTTAACATTTGCAGACCATTGCCCTCTTGACTTAAGTGTTCCATAAACACAGAGGGGAAAATAAGCTTGACCTCATGACTCCTTCCCCATGACTCTTCTAAATATGTGCTGGCCCTATTGTTAATGCAGACAGATAATCAGGAAGGATTTTTTCTTTCAGTCCTGGGCACATCCATGTCCTCCTATCCATGTCCTCCTAACACAGAGGCATGCCGCAAAACCCGCCAGCGAGGAGGTGAAGAGGCTCTCCCCCTGCACCCGGCGGGAAAGCGCAGGCAGAGCCCAAAACCAATGGCCGCGGCTGCTGCCTTCACCACGCTTACGCTGCTGCGGCTTCGCAGAGAGGCGTTCTACACACACAGTTGTACAGGGGGATTCTGAAGGGCAGGATGGTGATCAAGTATCGTTTCTCAAATCCTGTATTTATTAAACGTCAAAGACTCCAGATGGGCTGGGCTGAATCCAAGCCCCAAGTGTTCTCCAAAACATCTCCATTTCTGAGCTGGTTCAGAGCCAGCCCCATTTCAAGCTGCCGCCGAGTAACGTGGAACCTGGACTTCTTGATAGCAGACAAGGGAAAAATAATCTTTTCTGCTCAACATGTGCAGGATTTGCTTTTTATAGTTTGTTTCTTTAAAAGTTTGGTCCATCTGAAAGGCTCGTTAGATGCTTTATTTAAATATTTCATAACAAAAGCCCTATGACTATAATCAAGTTCTGACTGCTGGCCTCTGCTGCTCTTTCTCCCTCCCGCTTTAACACACACTGATCTAAGGAAAGTATTTAATTCTCAAAAGCACTGAATGAACAAAGGGGAGAAGAGAGAAAGAAGTAAGGGGTATCTCCTGACCACCAGTCGAAACAAGCACTCCTTGCTCAGGATGGAGACAGTGTTGGAATTAGGCCAGAAGAGAACCCAAAGAATTCAGGAAAAGGTTTTGGAGCCTCTTATGATTGAAAAATCAGACTAAAAGTCACAGCACAGACTCTCTCGCTCCAGCAGCTAAAAGCCAGCATTAAATGAGGAAGTTTCTGAAAGCATGAAGTTGAAATGTAGTACAACAATTACCTACTTTTTAAAACCACCAACAAAAAAAAACAGGAGAAAAAATGAATTCACATATAGTAATAGAAAACAAATCTGTTCAAATTTAAAACAACGAAACAAACCTTACCTTGGTGAACCCTATTTGCTCCTTCCGAAAGTTTTCCAAAGGTTTGATCAGCAAGTCACTAGCGTTCTGTACCTACAGCACAAAGAAAGAAACAGTTTAATTACAGGATGCAGATTAATTTTCTCCTAAATAGAGACTGAACAGGGCTAGAAGCCAAGAACTCCTAGATTTTAATGTCTCTGACTGCAAACTTGTTCTGTGTCTGCAGGTGAAGTCACTTAACCTATCCGTACCCACTTTTCGCCATCTTTAATACCCAGAAAACCCCAATCACAACACACGAGGCTTCGAGGACATCCTGTAGATGACAGTCAGGTTTCCCCCAGCCTGCCACCTTCCCTGCAGTGCTGTGCAGTGAGCCATTGCCCTCTGCCTGAAACGCTGTGTTACTCCCACCAAACCCCGGGCACCAGCCTGCGGAGCAGCAGCCCTCTGGGACACCAGTCCCTCCACAGTCCCGCCTGCACCAAGGCAGACTGTGTTCCTGCCTGTCTCTCCAGCCTCAGAATAAAGCTGGGATGGACACACACAGGTCTGTAATGTGCTTTCGCTGCACAGACCCAGCTGCCCAGCCCAGCCCTGCGCTGTGTCGCTGGCACACTGCAGAGAGTCCCTGAGGAAGCACAGCCTGCGTGGCCCCTGTGCCACAAGCAAGACTATCCTACCAGTGACAGCATCTGCTGCCCATCCCATTTTAAGAGAACCACTGTCCCTATCGGACATGGGAAGGGCTGAGAGAATTGATGCTCAAAGCGTGCTGGCTGCTGGGTGAGCCCTCACTAGCAGCAGCCCCAGGAGGCAAGGCTGTTTGTTTATCTCTCTGAGAAGCACAAACCAGAACCAAATATATTCTCAAAGCACATTAGAGACCACTACTTACTTGTCAGCTCAGCTGGGCCCCTGCCTGCAGCGAGCTGCCCTGCTTGCTCTAAGGGGAGGGAAGGGAGCAGAGAAGATGTGCTGCTGCAGCTGCTTCCCCTAAGCTGCTGCTGCCAGGTCCTCTGCTCCGGACAACCCAGCCGCACTCCCTCGTGCCACCCAGGCACAGCACTGCACTAGTCCTGCTCTCCACAACAGCATCCGCCCTTGTCTTTAATGCAAAGCTGTGATGGGTAAGATCCCAGAGGCTGGGACGCGTCGAGTCGCTAGCATCTCCCAGTGAACGCAGCAGATGCCCATCCTGGTGAGCACACTGCCAGAAAGCTGCTGCTGCAGTCCTGAAAAGAGCTGTTTTCCAAAGCAAAACAACCCACAAGAGCTCAGCAAGGCCTGATGGGCAGGAGCCGCTTCTCAGAGAAGGTGTGATGAAGGCCCCAAGCTCATGAGAGCAGAGAGCAGGGCTGGGGCAGGCTGGGGCTGGCTCCCTGCCATGGCCTTCTCATGGTCTGGCATTTCTCATCACAGACAGCACTGGGTTTGATGGCTCCAACAACACGCTCTCAACTAAAAGATGGACTTTCCTTCTCCTGAGATCCAGCCAAAACAGGAATGATGGCAGGTTATCTATCACAGCAACAGAATAACAGTAACAGCTAGGGAAAAAGGAAAGCCTGCCTGCGCCTCTTCCAGTCCCATCAGATGTCTGAAAGACACTTTCCTGGGACATGGTCTGTGCTCCCTCTCCATGAATCCACAGGCAATCTCACTCCAGCTCGTATCACTGGCTCCTGCTGAACCCTGGCACTGAGACACGACCTATTGTCTCTTCCCATCCCCGCTTCTACTGTGATAGGCTCTGTCCTGTGCTCCAGAGAAGGGAGAGGGGAAGAGAAGGGGATAATGACACCACACTGCCACAGCTCTTTCAGGTAATTTAAAGCTGAGCAACACGGTGAGACTGTGAAACCTTCTGAGTGAGGTACTGTAAAGAGACTGGCCCTGCAAGTGGAAGACAAAAAAAAAAAATTTAGAAAGTTGGACAGCATCCCTAAAAGCATCCATGATCCCTGAAATGATCCCTTCCACCCACTTACCCACTATAAAAGGAGCCATTGTACCTTGGATGTAATTCATAAAGAAATATCTTACTGCTTTCCTTCAGCCTCTTACTAGTTTCCTCCCGATCCCTGCCTGCCTGCGGACCCGCAGAGCGGACGGTGGCGTCCCACCGGCACAGCCACCCCTGCGGTGCTGGCCCAGCCAGCAGCCTGGCACGAGCTCTCACTGCTGCACGAGGCAGAGGAAAGCAGAGCCAAGCAGCGCATTCCTGGCATGCTGTAAAAGCTCTCTACCAAGCCTAACCTTCATGTTTTTCCTGGAATTAGGAGTGAAAGGGGAAGCCAACACTCGCTCTGCAGGAGCTCTGGAGGGACAGAGGGCACAACATAGCGGGATACCGAAGGCAGAGCATCCCCCTGCGGGAGCTGTCCTGACAAAGGCAGGGGCACAGGGGGACCTGCGTGCTCGCACCTGGCAAAAATGAGGCTAAAAACACATCTTGCTTCTTATTCTTTAGCACTTTGTTTCACCACCTTGTTGCCAGCTCAGGCACACCTGGCTCTGCAGAGCAAACCGGCTGCAGATGGCAGAGTCCTGGGGCTCTGTGACTGCTTGGCATGCAGGAGAGGTGTGGGACATTGTGTGGGACAACCTCTCCCCCTCCCTGCCCAGCATCTCCCCTTTGCTGCTCAGGGCACCGGTGCAGCGATGGCACCGTGGACAGACGTGCCAAAAAGCACAACATCCTGGTGCTCCCAGCCTCCCTCTGATAGGAAGCTTCACACCAAGGTCTATGGTGCCGTTCGGCCGTGATTTAGCATTTAAACTTTGCGACGAGGTAGTGATTACCAGAGCACAGTTCAGATCATCTTACCATCATAGACCTCTCCAGCTCTACCTCCTGGAGCAGCTCTGCAAACTCCTTAAAGGACTCGGCTGTAAAGAAAAGAAGAGGCTGGTCAGTGGAGCTGGGATGTGGCACCGGAGCATGAGACACACGCCGGGGTACCCAAACCTGGCTGCAACCCCAGCATGGCTGTCTAAAGGCTTGCCAAAAAACAGAGAAGAGGTGGTCCCTTTTGGCAGAAACTGAGTCAGGCAAGGCCATCGGTAAAGGCTGGCCAAGACAGGTATCTATTTACGCAGTGGAGAGGAGGGCCTCCTGCTTGCAGCACTGAGGGAGATAACGCCCTGGGAAGGGAAGACTTAATTAGCTTTCATTAGGAATTGTACTGCAAAGCCGGTAAGGCGGGCAGCAGGGAAGAGGCACAAGAGGGGAAGGGGCAGCTGCCAGCACCAGGGACCACAACAAGACGGGCTCTGCCACATCGGGGAACTGTGGGCAGGACAGGGCTGCCTGTCCCGCCTGGACGGCTGTCAGCAACACCGGAATGTGCCTGGCACCTCTGCCCGAGCTGGGAAGAGCTGCAGGTGCTTTCTAGGGCCAAGACAAGTCCATAAAATGAAAACAGTCCAGAATGACAAAGATTACACTCAGCGACAAGAAGCACAAAGTCCATACACCTATGAAGGAAAGGCAGCAGGTGTAGAAATGTTCATAGACATTGACACCACTCCTCAAAATGTTAAAAATTAAACAAAAAGATCTCATTGATACGCACTTTTCTGGGAGTCCAACTACAACAAAAATAACATGAAACCTTTCCTCGAACAAACTGAAACAACAAGGTTTATTTAGCCCAGTGAAAAAAAAGAGACTAGGTAAGAGTAGTTGACTCTCCCCACACCAACAGGGTTACCACCAAGAGAAAACATTCAGCCCACCGAAGAAGAACACGGGAAGGGGCTGAATTTGTAGCAGGGAAGAAAAACTCTCTAACCAGAAGAGCACTCACAGCACAGAAATGAGGAGGACTGCAAAAGTCTTGGTTCTCCGGGAGGCTGTAAGACAAGGCTGAGCAAACATCTGCCTACGCGTACAGCGTGGCTGTGTGCTCAACGCCTGCGGGCAATCATCTGATTGCCTCACTGTACCTGCGAACTACCTGGGAGTTAGCTGGAAAAGGTTCCCACAGTGCCACTCATCACCTTCCAGCTGTGGGAGCAGCACCCTGCTCGGCGCACAGCTGGCCCTGCTCGGAGCAGCGCTGGGGAGAGGTCCAGTGGGCCCTGTGCTCACCCTACCATTGCCACGTATAAAGCACAGAATGGCTTGCTTTGTAAAACTTACGGGAGTTCTGGTGCTTCCAGTTCAGACCCTGCGCTCACTGCAAAGCACGTGGAGGCACTTGACCGCTGCTAAGCAATTTAAAGACCATCTGAGAACGAACCAAAGAACTCAGAAGCGCCTGGCTGACAGCAGAGCTCTTGAGCACGGTGACACCCAGACCTCTGGCACGCCTGGCATGGCAGGGATAACACGTGAAGAAACAAATCGGGGATATAGCAAGGCACATACAGTAATAGCTCATCCCACAGATAAGGGGAGAGGATGCATTTGTGCTCTGCAAGTTGAGAGCCCTCTCCCCTCATCCACAGGTGGTACCTTAGGCGAAGTATCTGTCCTGCTAAAAAC
Organism: Ibidorhyncha struthersii; assembly: GCA_013398815.1. Classification (NCBI taxonomy): domain Eukaryota; kingdom Metazoa; phylum Chordata; class Aves; order Charadriiformes; family Charadriidae; genus Ibidorhyncha; species Ibidorhyncha struthersii. The sequence continues at coordinate 777,902 of VZSZ01008623.1, read as the reverse complement.
CAGCCGTAATGCTCCTGCCCAGCCAGTGAGTATGAGCTTCCAGTGTTAGAGGATTCACTCTGCAGTTGCTGAGACAGACACAAAAGGGAAAACCCACAGCCTCGTGACACAGTCCCTCAGCTGGCATCATCAAAACATAACCTTCTTGATGAGTCAGTAACTTCTGCATTCTCTTCCAGAGTGAGGGCTTCAGAGCCCGGCACATGCAATGTCCTAATAGTTTATTATGCTCGACCACAGTGCCGACACGCTGACTCTCACTGTGGTTACTCGGGACAATGTTAAACCTGAAGTACACACAGACACCAGGAGTCCAGGCCAGGAAAGGAATTATCGTGGGGAGAAAGAAAATCCAGCTCTGAACTTACAGGGAAAATATCGGCACCTAAAATTTTCAATAGATGTTTTTTTGTCTTGCTCTACAGGATGAGTGCAGGCACACATTTCCTGGCTGTAGTCGCAGAGCAACCCACTGAATTTGTCCTTGCACCACAAACACATTGCTCAGGCTACCAGACCCGCGGTGTCCAGGGGCACTGGGCTGGACCCACACAAACCCTCGCAGAGCAGAGCAGGGAGGCTGCCTGCAACCGCTGCCTGCCAAGCCATACCTGGGGACTGCCTGGGAGTGACTCAGCTGGTCACAGCCAGGAGCATGCCAGGAACATCAGCTGCTTAAAAACAGAGGATTTCAGGTTCCCGTGCCTGGGAGGGAGGAACACTCCATCGAGTTTCATTACTCCGTTCATCTCTGAAGGAGCTGCTGATTTGGGTCCCGTGTGGGTGACTGGTGGGGCGACCACAGCAACTGTGTAACACGGGTACGTCTGTAACAATTAACGTTGCCAGGTCAAAGCACTGCTCACGACAGACAACATCAACCCAGCGCCTGTGTCCTGACTCACACTTGCAGTGTTCAAAGCCACCACCTGACGTGCAGGGGGGTCAGCCTGCTCTCTGCCTACATAAAAAGAAAGAAGTGCGCCATTAGTTATATTTACAGATCAAACACGTCCCCTGAAGTATGATAAGAAGTGCTTGTGAATGTTTTGCTTCATTCCCATATCCTGCACATCAAATGAGCTCCTACACTCCCACGCAGTTCTCTGGCACCCTTGCAGGAGATGGAAGCTGTTACGGAGATGTCAACGCCCTGCTGCTGTTTCAGGAATAAGGCAGCCTTGCAAAGCAGCTCAGCCCCAGCAAGCACTGGAGGGTTTGGGGCAGGAAGAGTAACACTGCACAGGCTTTTTCACAGGGTAAACCAAGGACCTCTTCTTGAAAAAGCAAAACAAATATTCCCCAAGAAAAACAGAAGTAGGGAAACGCGCTCGTTTCACCACAGACTGTTTTACGTTTGCTGTGATCTCTTCCTGCTCTACTCTGCCCACGATCCCCCCATTCAACCTCTGTCATTTCCAGAAGTCTTCCTCACCCGCCGAGTGGTGCGGCCACACCGCAGCGGCTCACCGCAGCCCTGCCGCACTGGCTCACCACGCCGGCTCGCTGCCGGCAGGCTCCGCTCCCCTCCCGCGGCCAGCACACGGAAGCAGGCAGAGAGGCAGTGCAGGGGCACGGGACCTTGGAGCTTTGTCCCTTCCAGCCGAGAGGAGGGACGCTCCTGACCTTGGTCAGCTGTTTGCTTCAGATCCCTCTGCTCCCAGAGGGGCATTTATAAGGCAACGTTTCCCCCGCCTTTATTCAGATGAGTTTGGAAACGCAGTACTTCTATTGCCATTAGACTTGGAGGCTGACTCATTTCCAGCGGGTTTCACCTAGAGACTTTCCATAAAGGAAATCAGATTTTGAAGGGCAAGCTGCAATTTGCTTTAAAGTGCTTTAAATAAAACAGCCCAAAGAACACAATTTACTTCCTTCCCCTTTCAGCGATGGCTGAGAGACCTGACATCAGCAATGTCACACTTGCAGCCGCTCTTCAACAACAGCCTGACAAAAGCTTCGGGTTTTGTTCTCCCTTTCCTATGTTCAGCCTCCAGGAGCAGCCTGGCTAATGCTCTGTGCCCCCTGCCACGGGCAGCCCCATGCCCTCAGCGCAGGCAGGCGCCCCCAGGGTTTTGTCCCATGGAGCGGGGTCAGAGCCGTGGGGGGCTGGAGGATTGCCTGCCATCCCTCCTGCCGGCTGCCACCCCTGCCACCACCGCAGCACCCACGCCCCTGCACCAGCCATTCAACAGCACTAGCTAAGCCGAAAGCAGGATTAATTTGAAAAGCACGGGGTTTAGCGCATTTAGGCCATTCGGTTTAGCTCCCTGGGTGCAGCTGGCAGCTCTGTAATCTGCACAGTTGCACCAGGCTGGCAGGGAAGTAAAATGGTTTCAGGATTGCTAATCCCAAAACAGATGTGCGGAGAGTAGTATGACATTCGTGCCACAGGCTTCCCGGCCGCAAAGGCAGAGACTGCTGATTATTTTCCACACAACGACACATCCAGCAATTCATTTTTCCCAATAGTTTGCAGCCTGGTCCCTTTTTCAGGGCAACGTAGGGGCCACTTTGTTTTTGTAAGGCGTTTTCAGCGGAGAAAAGGCAACTTTAGGAGCAGCGCCCGTCTGGATCAGGAGACGTGGCCAATGCTCAGCATCACGTGTGCTTCCACTCCACCTGTGGCACCGGGATGTGGGACTTGCTGGGAGGCCAGTGCTGCGCTGCCATCCTCCCCAGAGCCTGGCAGCACAGGGCACAGCTGGAGCCGTGGAAAACCTCCACAAATTATCTGCTGAGTTGGGAATGTGAAACTCTATCCGTGAAAGTCTGACTTTGTAAAATACGCTATGGAATAGCTGACTGGTATCCGATGCTGTTTAAAAAACATTAGTGCAGGCAAATTCCTAGAGAAGGAGCGACTTTCTCAGTTACTGAAATTTTGAATCAAAAAGAAGAAAACTTACCAATATTAATTTCATCGTCCGTTAGCGTGTCACCAATAAAGTCGAACTGAAAGGACTGCAAAGTCTGGGAGAATTTCTGTACTGCCGATGAATAACCTGGAAAAGGAGAGAGCAATAAGGCTGTGTATTTTTGCAATTGTTATACAGAAGCAGCAAGTCAGCATTCTTAGCCTGAATGGAACAAAACTATAGTGAGGTGGTTAGAAAAATCCATAGGCATCATGAATTTAAGCACTTCAGAAGGTGTTGCAAAGTTAAAATCCATTAGAGGCTGCAGAAAGCATGTGTTTTGTTTTGTTTTGTTTTCTTTTTCTTTCTCAATGTTGTTGAAAATGCTTCTGCAATACTAATGGATGCACCGAATCGTACAAACGGCCGATCAACAGCCTCATGTCCTGCTAAATGCAGGAAGAGACACCGACACATTTCCCCTGCAGGAAAACATGCAGCTTCAAATGCAGCATTCACCACCACTGCAGGAACGTTTTCAGAGAAGTAGATGTCCCCGGTGCCATGCATGCATCGTCACAGCTCCTAGGAGCATGGAGGCTGTCAGACCGGCTCTTCACTGTCCAAAGTAATTTTTTCATTATATGGGAGAAAAATCCATAGAAATCAGAAATTAAACATGGGAAAAAAGATAGGACTCAAAATAACTGCTCCTCTTTAGGGGGTCACAGACACAAACAGGCCCTAAGAGAAGTATGACAGTGCTGCAGGCGAGCGCAGTGAGCCAGAGGGCTCAAGCTGTGCTTGTCAGAGTGTCCGCAGATGGCCCTGGGACCCGCTCCTGCCCTGCTGGTGAAGAAATGTTCACTCTTGAAGCAAAGACACTTCCTGATGGTGGTTGGTAGCTCAGCCCAAATTATTTTTGGACTTTCCAGAGGAGTTTCTAGCCAAAAGAACCCTTTGTGTCTTTGCATCCTGTGCGGCTGCTTCACAGCTTCGTCAGTGGCTCTGTTGTTGTGAAGGCATCTGCTGACATTGGCAGAGGAGCTGCAGCCGGGACGGGGCAGCGACGGCGCAGCAGACCCCAGCACCAAAATCACCCACCTAGTGACAGCTGTGACAGCCACAGGTAACACTAAACCGCAGGAAAAAAACAAGTCCTTCTCCCACTGGCAGAGCACAAGAGGGAGATGCGACAGATCTGACAGCCTCACATCAACCACATCTTCCTGCACAAACTTACACACTTTTTCGGGGTGTTTCTCCAGCAGCAAATACCCAAGATACAAACAGAAGGAGGCTGAACTTGCCTGACCTTGGGGAACAGGATGTAGACCATAAAACAAAAGCAAAGGAAAAATTTTACACTTTGATTTACGTTGCTATTTTCCCTAATTTTGGATTCCAGCTATAAGCACAGGCGCAGGCTGGATTCCTCTGTGCGGGCGCACAGGAGCTGGCGCTTTCTGAAATTCAGGAAGCTGCAGGTGTGGAAGACGCGATGGCACAGACGTTAACGTGCAACCAGCTCACACACCCCTGCTTTGGCAAACCAGGGGAAGGGCTGCTGTAACAGAGCAACTCTCTGTACATGGTTTGGGTTTATTTTTTTCAATTTGTCTCTTTGTTTAAAGAAAATAAGACAAGTGCAATCACTTTTGGCGTCAGTTGTTAAAATCCGGGGGGAAATAAAGCCAAAAATAAGGTGTGAATTAGTGAGGAATTGTGTCTGCACAGTATAAGTTACCCCCTGCATTTCTAGCCTAAAGAAAATGGTGATCTGGGTGTATTTTTGTTTGTTCTTTTCCATTGCAGACTCAGTGACAAAAGCACTTATCACCACAGTGGCAAACATGGGGTTTTCTGAAACACTGCAACGAAGGGGAGAAAAAATTGGACAACATTGAATTGGATGTTGGGAAAAGAAATCAAGTGGCCCCTGTGGGATCCCATCAGGTCCCCGGACTGCTCTGCTTCCTCCATCCCCAGGCCAGGAGCCCCCCGGAGCCCCCCGGCCCTCCCCAAGGCCCCTGAGCAACCGTGGCTTGCGAGGACAGCCGGGTCCCCGGCTCGGGGAGGAGCGCGGCCTCAGAGCGCACACAGTTCCCGCTTTCCCCTCAAAAGCCTCGTTCAGCAGTTTCCTCCGACGGGTCAAACCTTTGCTCCTGAATGGGCAGATTCAGGCCTGAATGTCGCTATTTAAGCACAGCTGCCGGGGGGCTGAGAGCGCGTAAATGGGTGAACTCCAGCACAGAATGATGTCATTGATTTGATGGAAAACCTCAGCAAATAATTCACTCTCAGTCCCTGCAGCGTTCGCTTCAGGCCGGGGCTGGAGGCGCTCATTCAGTGGTTGCTCAGGGGAATCTTTGTCTCCCCGCAAACACTCATCGTCTTCCCTGGATGCGGCTGATGGCCCTTGCCCAGCCCCTCCTCGCACCTCAACTACGTTTATTAGTGGGTGCACTTCAATCACCCCGTTTAAATGCCCACCCTGACCCTCCGAAAGCCAGCAGCACCCGAAACGGCTCCTCACATCCCACTCTCCCACACCCCCAGCGCAGCACTGGATCCATCGCTGTCCCTGCCTGCCCCGCTTGGTGCCTGTCCCTCTGTCTGGCGTCTGTCCGTCCCCCTCCACATGCACGGGTGACAAGGCACCGGCCAGCTCCAGCTGCGTGTGTCCCCGTGAGCAACCAGCAGCATGGTTGCACACACAAATCCCACTGACAGCGCCTGCGGGACGGAGGGCTTGCACGCACCATTTTTCCATCGCACGTGTCAGCACAGTGTTTAGCCCCAGCATCGGAGAAACGGTCCTTGGCGAGCTGCTTGCCTCTTGGTTTTTATAGAAACAGGGGATAGGGCAATGGCAGAGACGGGTTTGAAAAAGCCAAACACAATAAATTTTAACCAGAAAAAAAGAAAAAGTATAGCTGATTGAAGTTACATTTTCCTTTCAAAACCGTGTCTAGCCTGAAAGTTTATTTTCCAATTTTCTAGTTGAAGGAAATTCAGGTGGACGTGCTATAAACCACATTTCACATTAGCTTAACAGTGAAAAAAAAAAAGCAATCCCCTTAATCAGTCCAGCCCTGTTTGGTTTCGCTTGGGACAAGGAATTTTTCTCATTGTGGGGAGCCACCCTCATCCTCACCTTCAGCAAAGTCGGGTGTAGGAAGCCCCGGCTGCGAGCAGTGACCGTGTGCATTCACCCCACCGTGCTGCCCTGCTGCCCGGAGCTAACGCCTGCTGAAGGCAGCGGCCATCCCCGCTGTCCCACGCCAAGGTGACAGCCGCCAAGGACATCCCTGGGGTGGCCAGGGCAGCCGGCCAGTGCCATGTGCAGATCCCACCAAAGAAAATCAACGGTGGAAGATGCAGAGTTAGGAAAGGAGAGGACAAGCTGGAGGGACAGCCAGTGCTGCGAACGCCTGGCGTGGCTCCTGAGCAGCATTTAATGGAAACCAGACTCCTACGGACCAACGTGACTCGGCCTTGTACACGTACAGAGCCTTGGCTGAACACCGGCTTCTGACAAATCCTATACATACACACAGGACCGAGAGCATCGGGTACTGCTATGGTATTATGGGTGTTATCATAATGATGGGGTGTTTATTGGGAAATTAACCTAGGGATGCCTCTGGCAGCTGACCCTGCCGCAGCAGTGCCTGCTGGCACCAGCCACAGAGGGAACAGAAGATGCTCACGCCTGCGGGACTGCGTCCCTGCGCGGTCCAGCAGCCAGGACAGCACCAGGGCTCGATGCAAGAGCATTGCCATGCACTGCTCAGCGACACTCGGTGGGAGGTCACCCCTTCCCTCAGCAGCTCCCGAACGGTGGCATGGTGACACCAGGGGACAGGGACAAGGCAGGGGGGGCCGGGAAGAAAGGGATGAGCCGGAGCCGCGGGAAAGCAGTTTGACAGCAGGAAGGGGCCACTGGGGTCAGCAGCTGGAGCTGGGCAGGAAGAGATCAGCTGCGTGGAAAAACAGGGCTACATCTCCACACTGGGAGAGATAAGCCCATATTCTCCCTCATTTTAACAGACACTCGGAAGATTTTTTCCCTCTGATACAAACACACGGCTGCCAAATGCCCCCTGCTTTGCAAACCCCGAATCCTGGCAGCAGGGAGAGGGTGCAGGCTGGAGAGAGGCGGCTGCAGGGTCTGCCCTGCACACACAGCACCAGGAACGCATGCAGAGAGCCAGACCATCGCTGAAGGAGTAACACTGCGCTTCCAAGCCAGGGGTATCACTGCAAATAGCAGGCAAAGTCTCCCCACCTCCAGCAGCCCTGAAGGACCCTGCCTGCTCTTGGTACAGCTCAGCCCATTTCTGTGGAAACACACCAAAATGAATTCAATCAGGAATCCTCTAGGACTCTTCTTCCTTACAGCGTTCAGTACGTGATGCCAACTTTCACAATCTGCGGTCACAATAATTTACTCTTCTAGTAAAAATAAAGTCCCATCTTTCTGCACAGAATAACCCCAGCCAAGCTGTGGCTGGCTGGAGGGAGGGAAGGAGCGCCAGCTACAGCCTCGCTACAGGCTTAAGAGGTACACAAAGAACTTTCTGGTTGGATATATGTATGTATAAACACACCTCCAGGGACTACAGCTATTGAGGGATGTGCCCCACAGCCTGCTCAGCAAAGACCTAGCGAGGATTCTTATTTCAGCCTTTCACAGCAACCAAATAGATAACTGAAGGCTACAAAAAAAAAAAAAAAAATTGCTATCTTTGCAAAACCCATGGGCTTCTGAAAAAGCACGGATTACAACCAGGAGCCCTAAACCAGGCTGTGGTGCTGCTTCCCCCCCCCCCAGTGCTTAGAATTCAAAATAGAAGGAAAACATCACCCCAGGACAGACCCCGCGGGGGGATGCTGCCCTGTGCACAACCTCATGCTGCCACAGGGATGAGCAGATGGGGCTGGAGAATGGGGCACGGAGGTACTGCTCAAGGGTCTGCGATGCTCAAGATGTCACAGATGCATATCTTTAATTAGCTTTGCAGTCCTCAGAGGAGGGATGCACTCACTTAACTTTCTATCTGTGTGATTGCAATGGTCCCCTGTTGCCGAGAGAGGAAAACATGTCCCTGAGTACATGGAAATAGAAGTGCCGGTGACAATATGTTGGCAACAACTACAGGGACCAGAAAAGGAGGGCCATGCTTAGACTGCCTCATCTAATACCACAGGGACACAACGTGATGTTGGGTGTCACAGAGATGCAGAGAGAAAGCAGCAAGATTTTTAGAAATAAACACTATAAAACAACAACAAACCTCCTACTGTGTAGAAGAGCAGTCACAGAGCATACACTTGACATCTGCCAGCACCAGCCTGCCCATACCCTCACACAGGTTACTCATACCTAAACATCCCCTCGTTAAACCAATTATTTTACGTTTGTTAGCTGTGCAGCAGTTGGTAAAGCCAGCACCATCTCTACTTCTCCCTCATAAACAGGCAGGCAAGAAGCACCACCTCCAGGAGCTCAGGGGCCAAACGGGCAGTGGGTTCAGCAGGTCTTTGCCTAATCCTCAGTCGCGCACTGCTCCCTGCTCAGTGCACGGCAAATTAAGGAGAAAACAAAATAAAAATTACAAAACCCCTCACCCCACCGTCATAGCAATCATTGGCCAGTGACACTTCTAGAGTAAAGCAGTGCTTAATTTCACTTGTCTCCAACCGGGCTAAATACAAAGAGGCAAAAGCACGGACAGCTGAACCAAAACAGCCTGCAGCGTCCCCAACCTGTCCTGTCCCTGGGGAGGGGATGGGACAACCCTGCCCACATTGGAAGGCGAGAAGTGACTTTAACTGGTTTCCCTGCCTGCAGTTAGGGAAAAAACAGCCAGCAGAGACCGTCAGGGGAAAACAAGCTGCTCCTAAGCTTCTGCACCCACCAGACCACAGCACGGAGGGGCCCTGCACAGCGCAACTTACCAACGCCTTCTACAATCCACCCTTGAAACTATTTGTAACTGTCAAAATATTACTTAGAAGTTGGAAAATAAGGAAAACCCAAGACGATTTTGAGCTACAGCAATGCAAATAAACAGATCAAATGTAAGGAGGAACTCCATTTTTGTATTTTGCTTTCCTCTTCTCCAACTTGAAAACAGAAATATCAAAACCAGCCACACGCTTTTTTTTCTTTCAAATAAGTAAACAAACAAAAGACAATAAAAGTTCATTCTGTACTTAAATAAGAGCATTTTAAGCCAAGGACAAATTTTAGGGTTAGGAACTGAACTCTGAAAATCCAGTTTTTCAAAGGAATGTTGCAAGACCCTGATGCACAACAGCTGATGATGCACCTACATTTCTTCTCAATGCTCGGTCACTACGGAACATTTTCTACTTCCTCATGGAGAGCTGAGCAATGGGACATGCAGAACATGAGAAATACCGTTTTTTCTTCCAGCATGCAAAAGAGAGGGCTGTGATCCCTGAAGGGAAAAGAATGTGCCCATTGTTACCAACTCCCACTGAAGAATTTCCCAGGGAGTTGCATCATGAAGGAGACAGAGTTCATCCATGCTGCCATCCCAGAATGAGGTTCTGGACATAGTACCCGACCCACCATTTCCAGGGGATTCTCTGTATTTGCAGCAAAGCTTTATGAGCCAACACACAATGTGTTTGGCCAACGGGCTGGATTCAGCTCTGAGCTGTTGTATTTACGCAGCATGTACTAACTGCATGAAGTCCCCAAACATTGTCCCACCAAAATACCTTAACTCTGAATCAATGAAGTTACCCCGACTGAGCCCAGATGTGCCATTAGGAACGTGAGTAATGAGTCCTGACTCACTGAACACTCCTAAATACTCTACAGCTGCTTGAACACAAAAACATGTTGATTTTTTCAGATGAGGGAAAAAAAATAATCTTCCGGTAAGTCTTCTAGGTAGTCCCAAATCTACACAAGGATCTTGCGAGGAAAACAGCACTCCTGTTGCTCCATAAACGAGAGATGATTACCATTAGGTAATTAAAAAACAGCCCAGTACAGTGTAGACAGTGCTCTGCATTAACCCATGGCAAGTTGTTCCCGAGTGCCCCTGAAGGCTTTCTGGATGCTGTGGGGATTCAGAAATACTGACATGTTCTACAAAGGCCATTTTTCACACACTGACAAAGGTTTTCCACTTGCCAGAAGTAAATGGCTAGCATGAACTTCTAAAAATAACTTGCTATATTTAGCTGTACTTTACAAATCTCTTGCAAAGGAATTTACTGAATGTCTAGTACTTCTGTTATATATTTATCTTTTCTAATCAGTCCTTTATTGACAGAGTCTTTTATAAACTGCCACACCACTTCTGCAGTCGATCCAGCACAGGCTCCAGGGAGAAGAGCAGGGCTGTGGTTCAAGTACAAATATATTTTTCAGTAGCTCTCCCTACCCAGTGGACTTTTGCATTACAAGCTGGTTATCTGCCCTCTGTACCATTACCTAAACTTACATATCACCCTCCCACTTTTCCCCCACCTAGTTACTGTTTCCTGTCATAAGCCAAATTTTTCATTCTCATGAATTCTCCTCCTTGCCCAGGCAACCTTGTGGCAAGTGCACAAACTTGCTCAACAGGCTTATTGTCTTTATTGACTGTTTAATTAAAAAAAAAGACCAACACAGCAATTCTTGACATTTATCATATGTTCCTTATACTTACTTGTCTTATCTCCCTTATTGACTGACGGAAACCTGCTATACCATACCTTTCACACTTCAGAAAAGCTGGCAACTCTTACTACGCTGGATCAAAGATCAAGGAAGTTACACACACAGAGAGGTTTTTCTGGCTGCCACAAGCAGAAGGAGACTGCAGGTCTCCTCATCAACAGCTCAGAAGTTAGGTAACACATCAGCTCCAAAAATCAACTAAAACAAAAAGCAAACAAGCAAGGTTGGAAGGACCACAAAGTTTTGGGGGTATACTGGTCTGTTTTGGAGAAAACTGGAATTGAGTGATGCAGGTTACAGCTTCTGGGGAGAATGATGCATTCTTCCCCTACCCCTGATTAAGTGCACACTAATTATCTTGTGTAACTTTTCTTCCCTAAACCTTCATAGTGATAGTACCACTGAACATGAAGAAAAGCACGCAGCAAAGCCACATGTTAAAGAAAAGACACAGAGAGACCATTCTCCCAGTGACACCCACTGGCTTCTACTGGTTTCCTGGAGAACGGTATTTGAGGCCGTATTTTTAATGTTTTTATAAAGGACAGCGTACAGATTTATTTCTTACGATTTTTGCTTCTGAAATACCAGGACAGCCATGATCTTAAATTCCCGCAAAGCAGAGGACCTTCCGCACAGCCTCCTCCCTGGCCAGGCAGGGACAGCGGGCACACAGATACCTGCATGCTCTCCCCACCAACAGCTGCACGACAAAACCACCGCTGGCACCAGCACTTCACTTAATGCTCCTCATGATGAGCAAGAAGTAGAACTATGCTTTGAATGCCTGAACTCCTCAAAGGACAATTTTTCACCTCTGGCATTTTTCTGGCCTTTCAAACCGATCTCGCAGCCCTGCAAAGCTGGAGGAGTTCCTTCAACAAAACTGGAAAAAGACACGAGGCAGACAGCCCAGAACACGTGGCTAACTGAAATGAAGTTGAAAAAAGATTAGCAGCCTCAGAAATCATCAGAAATGTTGAAATGCGCATTAAGAAAGAGTACAACTATGATTTGTTCCAATTGTATATGTCATGACATCCATCCAGTATGTCAGAGGAGAAATGACCAAGTTTTCTCCATTACTTTTAACCCCAGGTGAACAGATAAGTTGCATTAAGAAGAGCTCGCACTGCCCCAGAAGACCAAAGGGGCTGGCAAACACCCCTCTGCCGGCAGCGCGGCTGCGGTCAGCCTATCTTATACATTATTTCACCCCAAACTCTCACAACAGGAATTCCTTCGTTCGCGATTCAGCTCCCAACAAAGCCTGACCATTAAGAAATCACTCTTTTTTGTATTTGAGTTGAGTTAAGGTGACGCAGAGGAAAACATGCTTCATGAAGACCACATGAACACAACACCCAAGGGTGCCATGAAGCGACGCCTGTCGACACCGGGCTCAGCACAGCTCCAGGACAGGGGTGACACAGCCCACGGTCGAGCTCCACGCCTCGCTGATAGAAAAGAGAACTCACTCGCAAATGAGTGCTGCACAGCACTTTTCCAATAAAAGACTCAGTTTCATCACTCAGTTGATCTCCAACAGGAACAATAACTATTTTTTGGACAAATGCTCAAAGGGTTGCAGATACATAGAAGATTCCCCGAGGAGAAAACGCCGCCGCAGCCCTTTGGTCCACCACGGACCAAACCCCAGCTGCGGGGGCTGGCTGCTGCTACACCTGCATGAATTTCAGACCACCTAACGTCCAAATCCAACTTTCACTACAACAGTGAATTGCCCAGCACCACCCTGGAGTGTACTAAACTTGAGTGAACAAAGGAGAGCCTGCTGAGAGCCGTAGTGTGAGGGGAACGCTGCCTGGCTCCCCGGCTCTACCGGCACCAGCGCCGCAGCTGAAGGTAGTGCCAGCGTTCCTGTGCTGGGGCGGTCAGCAGCTCCCAAATTTGTTACAGGAGGGCTCCGAGGGCAGCAGCATGGGGATGCTTTCCTACCAAACTTCAAGTGCAGAGGCTGCTGGACGCCTGGGCCCTGCAGCGGAGCACGCCGAGGCTGCCGACGGGCGCAGGGATGGCAGTGCCAGGTGAGCCGCAGCTGTGGCAGCTGGGCATCACCGCGGGGACCGGGGCTGTAATTCAGGCAGGCGGCCAGATGGAAGCAGGGTGAGGCTAGCAGCTGGCTCTGTCTGCTGCACCTATTTGTATACGTATTTATATCACCATTCCATGGAGGCCAGTTGCCTTCTCTAACAGCCTTCCCCAACCCATGGGGACAAGGTTTAGGGCTGCTGAATAAAGGACAGACTCTTTGAAAAATAATAAAAAAAATAATAATAAAAAAAAAAAACCAAAAAGCTGAGCCATGGAAAGCAGATGAGTTTTCCCTTCCCTCAGTTGTAGCAAGGTGTCGAGGAGGGGCTGAGCAGCCCAAGTCCCCAGGGCATCAGCAGAACCTCATGCAAAGTGGCTGATCAGTAAGGACAGGGCAGAGCTGCACAAATCCTTGCAGTGCTTCAGGCTGCCCGGAGCTCCCCGGCTCCGAGAGCGGCCGAGCAAGCTTTTGGCACGGCTGCTTTGGCGTAAGCAGCAGGAGAGGGTGTGCTCCAAGAGCCGTGGCTCCCTGCTGTACAAGCAGTACGAACAGAGGGAAAACAAACATGAAAACAACAGACTCTTATCCGGGGCAGAGCATTAGCAATCCCCAAAGAGATATCTTATGATCTGCAGAGCCATCAGATGCATCTCATTTCAGCTTTCCAGCAGCCACCCTTCCCAGGCAGGGGCAAGGCGAGTTAAACCCAAGTGCTTTTGCAGGCGGCTTCAGCGAGCGAGCGAGCGGAGCCAGCGGTTCACTCCCCCGGCACGCGATGATTTCAGAGTTTCCTTCGATAAGGGCGCAGAGAGGGCCAGGCAGGAGGCCAGATGAGTCACACACAGCGCAAGGAGAAGACTTGCGAGTAGCTTACAAGCGATCCGAAGCGGTTCAGCGCAGGGAGGAATGCGCATCCCTCCTGCTGCAAGGCTGGGAGCTGCTGTCAGTGTGGACATGGCCCGTCCGGCGCCAGCCAGCACCACCAGGGTACCCCCTGGGCACCTTCACCTGACCAGCACCAGGACAGCCCAAACCTACCCACCCTGCAGAGCCCCATTAGGTGGGCTTTGCCGACAGCTACTCCACCTCTGGGCACCTCTGCAAGCCCCACATCCCACGAGGACTCGGGGGTCTGGCTCTGCGCCTCCACCACCGAGAGTCCCCCGATGCCCTTGCAGGTCCCCATCATTTGATGGCACAGGAACAGGTCATGTCTCTTGTTCTCCATTTTCACAGCTAAGAGGTTTAGTAAGATAAATAATATTACTCTTGTTTTAAAAATATCTAGCCTCAGCACTTCATAATCAGTCTTGGCTGGAGGAACAGGATAAAAAAAAGGAGAGAGAAGAGCCTGCAGAGAGCAATGTGAATTGTGGGCTTTACTTATATTTATAAACTGTACCACAGGCTATTCAGCCGCTCTTATCATCATTTGAACAACTCGTGACTGCACATTCACCTGCATGGAGAATGCGGTGACAAAAAAAGACACCAGCCACAAAGGCAGTTTTTGAACATGCCCCAAAAAGGAAAAGCCAGCACGACGTGGGGATCGCCGCTCCCAAAGGAGGAGCTCAGCCGAAAGCGGTGAGGAGTCTGCAAGGCAAAACAAAACTCAATGAGGAAAAGTCCACCATCACCAAAACAAAAATGAGAAGTTTCCAAAAGCTTTTCTCTGCAGAAACTCAAACAGAAGGTTTACAATTTTGAAACACTGATTTAATGCTTAGTAAGAAAAATAACTGCCGCCTGCTAAATTTCACTAGCAGTTTCAAAGGAGCTTTCATTTTGGCACATTCAACGTCTGTAAAATAGCACTGCTTGTTTGCAGGATAGAAGTTTCTCCCTTTTTCCGGCAAACCTCACAGTTCTACAAACTGTGTAGAAACTTTGTACTTCTCAAAGGCTGTGCTGAAGGGCAGTGCTCCTGGCAGCGAAGGTACCGCTTTGGCAGCGCCCAGCGCCGCAGCCCAGCATCCCCGGCATGCTCTCACCCCTTTCCCCGCCGGAGGAACGGGCCATCTTGACAGCCCAGCTCCTCCTTGCAGACCAGATCCACAGCCGGGCAGCCAGAGATGGGTGCTAGAGCCATGTTCTCTAGGCAGGTACAATGCAGCACAGGGCCAAGGAGCAGCACAGTCAGCACTGTGCCACAGGGCAGTTTCCAGCTGCGGAACGAGCCGGGATGCTGTTGCCGCTTCCCAAAGCTGGGCTGGCACACAGCAGGACAAAAGCCACCCGTGAAAAGCTTGTGGGCGAACGTCAGATGCCACATGTGTAGTTACCAGGGTGCTACCAACAGAATTAATAAATAAAATATTCCAAAAATTTCTCAAGAAAGAAGTCCAGAAAAGCTGAGTCTTCACACGGTGACTCAAGAGGAAACTCTGGTCAGCAGCAGTGCTGCTGTGAGCCCGTGGGCTGTCAGACACATTACAAAACATGGATAACACCCACATCCTCCCAGGGAAGGAGCCAGGAAAGGCAACAGAGGATGGATGAAAAGCTCTCTGTATGTCTCATGTGTGGCAGAATAAAAAATATACTCAAATACATGAAAACAACTTAACCTCTTGTCCTGGACCTTTGTGCCCACGTATGCGGGAAAGTTCTCAGGAAGATTATTGGGGCGCTGTTCAGGCTGGAAAAAGCCATCACAAAATATTGCACATTGGTCTGTTTTAAGCTGGACCAGGGCTGGTCCACAGCGCATTCACCCGCCCCTGCACTAGGCAGGGAGAGGGGTGGCGCGTGGTGCTGCCGCAGCAGGGGCGGGGGGGGGCGGGAAGTGATCCCAGCTGATATTTCTGCCTTGGGCATGCTATCAGCAAACCAAGGCCTGGGCACCTCTTGTGTGGGTGACAAGGACATGGACAGAGCAGCTGTAATCAGCAGAAGCCAGCAGTCCCTGGGGAGGAGGCTGGGGACCCCACCGACCCAGCTGCGGGGGCAGACCCGGCTCACGCAGGGAGGGGAGCGAGGCCGCCTCGGCACTCCCCGCAGAGCCCGGCACCGTGCAGCTCACGTGGGAGCCACCGCTGTGCAGCCACCCAGCCTGGTGCGTCAGCCACATGGCAAAGAGAAAATGACAGCACCAACACACCGGGTAAGCAAATCGCTCTGGCCTGGAGCAAAATCTAACAACCACACATCAACGAGCCCTGAAACACGGGGTAAGATACGCCTTGCAACCAGAGTGGGCAGATACTGTGCATGCTCCTCATCTTTCCTGCCTGCAACCGAAGATACGGCTTCGGCGGTTGCGGGGAGGGTTGGCTTTTTGGAAGGTTTTTTCATTCTTTTTTTTTGCTATTGTTTTTTAGTTTCTGGTTAAAGCACATCTGTTAGATTTGCACCAACTTGGGGCCCTGGATTCTGTGCACAGTGCCTACAGCCCGGGAAAATGAACTGCTTCATCACCTGCCGGCTGCAAAGAGACTCCCCTCTTCCTACCTGTCCTGAGGATGCCTGCAGAGCGCGGATGCTTGCCAGAGAGAGTGGTGCTGGTGGCACATGAGCTGAAGTCCACTGCGTTGACATACAGGCCCAGAAACGTTTTTTGCAAGTTCAGCATTGCTTCAGAGCTGCTGCAGGGGACAGGGAATTTGAACTCCCACTCCACTCAAAGGCAGAGACACATGCCCACAGAGCAAAAAAAGGTTATGTGATTTTATGCAGTGGAAAGAATCACATTTGGTGGATACCATTATGCACATCCTATTAGGTCAATGATGCCAGAGTACTTCCAGTATCACTTCTGTAAATGGTATTGTATGTTACCAGTACTGCAGAATACTGCGGTCTCTCCCACGCACAGATATACAGTTTATCTACTCAAGGCCTCCCAAAGTCTCTGTGTGAACAGCTTCCAGGTGTTCCTCCTACCACCTTTGCCATAAGATGGTTCGAACCACAGCCTGCAGCGCCGCAGCACAGTGATACTCAGGAGCGCATAGGCCTCCAAATCCTCAAGAAGACATTTTCATTCTATTACTACATGCTTCTCTCTTGCAGAGGATCCCAGTTCCTGGTTAAATTAGCATGTCCTCAATGTCTTTAACTTACTGAGTGTAATTGGTTTAGATCTACAAGGTATCTAGGTGCGCACAACATCACGCTAAAGCTATCGATTGTTTCGATATAGGTCTGACGTCTCTTAGACAACTTGAGCTGAGAAGTTAGGAGAAAATTTTAAAAGTTGTCAGCAGTAACTGGAGCTCTTACTGGATGAAACCCCCAGTGAGGACAGAGAAGACCAGCAAGGAGAGGACAAGTACAAGGAGAATACATTATTGCTAGATGGGAGTGATGTATTTTCCAGAAAGTCATTTTTCCCCTACTAAAGTCCAGAAACAGCTTAACACTTGCTGCTATGGTGTAATGTGCTCCAGGAGGAAGGGGGAAGGTACCCCTTCAGCAGCGAGCCATCCCTTTCTGGAGAGTCAGCCCTTTCTGGAGAGTCAGCCCAAGGCAGCTCCTTCCAGCACCACCAGCATGGGTGGAAAAACGGGTCCACAGTGAAACAAAAGACTTTAGTGATGCTTCAGTAAGAAAGCATCAGGGAACAAGCAACAGATCCGCATCTGTGTTTCTTCTCTGCGATACCTTCCCCAATGTCCTTAATTCAGAAGGTGACTGACAAGGCAGTGGGGCTGATACCCAGCTGAGCTCAGCCCTGCTCCGGGCAGGAGTGTTCAGTCGCTTGTTCCATCTGTGGCTCTGGGCTCAGGTTCCCCCTAAGCTGGTGTAATGACAAATGCCACGTCCAAATGCAGGGACAGCAGACCAGCCAAGCTAAAGAAGCCGCCGAGACCTTATTCAGCTGATTATACCCAGCCAGGGCCAATTTGTTCTGAAAGTCGTGCCTACTGGTACAGGGTCTGATCCTGCATCCATTCAAGTCAAGGCTTGGGTACTGACTGTTGCTGCGGTGAAGCATTAGGAGAGTGCAGGATACAACCAGAGGAGAAAGAAGAGGACAGACCAATTTTCAAGAAGTCAGATCCGCTCAGCGGCAGCTGCATTACCGACCTGGGCACGCGAGCAACCCCTTCACACTTGCCTAGCCAGTGGCATCAGAGAAACTGCTTATACAAGTCTTGTTTGGACTCCAGATTCCCCTGGCTATACTGGGCAGTTTAATGAGCAGCCTTCCAGGAGACAGAAGGCCTCTGTGCATCCACATGGACAATTTCTATGCACATCTTCATTAATGTGCCACATGCTGGCTCACAACTAAGCTGTCTTTGTGGGACAGGATATTTTTAATGCAGACGCCTCGATGCCAAGCTCTGCCTGGAGTGCAGAGCTAATGTTTGCCTGGAGAGCTGCAGTCTTTCTTGTGCCAGCAGAAGGGCATGCGTGGGACAGACTCGTTCCTCTTCCTGCTTTTCCAGAGGAGTTTTAGGTTTGTTCGGACAATGGCAAAAACCAGTATCTGGGTGTAACATACTGTAGTAATAGATTCAAGGCTTTGTCTCTACAGACTTTACATGAACCAGCACACAGGCTTTCTGCAGGAACTGGGCAGACAGACCACTCCCAGGCTGCTCTAATCTCATTAAAATACCACGTTCTGTCAACATTCTGCTTTCTACACTCCAAAGAATTAAACCCTCAAGCACCACCTCTAACAACAGGACAGAAACTTGTCCAGAATAGGTCTGCCACGCTGAGGCTGAAGAGTCCCCTGAGCTGACAAGCAAATTCCCACACATAGCACCATGGTGCCAGACCTGCTGGGAAAAGGATGATGTCAGGACCTTCCCTGGGTCCCCTATTCTCACCCATGCTAGGGGAAAAGCCCACCCAGTCCCTTTTGTTAGACTGCTGTGTGCTTCGCAGGCATACACGCCTCTACACATTCCTTTATAACGTTAGCCATCCAGGATAAAACACTTGCACTGCCTGGGGAGGCTGGTTAACTGACATGCAAAGTCAGAAGCAATCTGCAAAACTTTATGCAGTACAGAAATAAAGTTCAAAACCGTGTATACAACATTTGCATGAGAACTCAAAGCTCTTCCAGCTTCAAAGGACAGTTTACACCCTTGCAGCACTTGTACATTAATAAAAAAAGCCTCAGCTTGACATTTCTCAAACTCCATTTGATATATAATTGCAAGAGAAGATCAAAGACCAGGGGGAAATACATGGGTTTGCATTACCACACACATAGCAGAGTGCAGTGAGCAGGAGAGATTCCAAAAAGACCAACATATTGAGCCACAGAAAGAAAATGCTGTAAAGAAGCCATTCTTTGATGCCACACAGTCACCTGCTTCCGACATTTCTTGCTTATGGCCTCAAGCACGCAGCCTGGGGCAAGTCTTGTCTGTGACGCCAGTGCTGGCCACCACGGCATGGGGCTGCGAGCTCCGAGACACAAACAAGCTGCTGCCAGCCACAGATCCCCAGTGCCCACGCCGAGCCCTGGCCAGCCCGAGGGGACGGACTCCAGCCCACCATGCTCTAAGCAAAGCAGACCTCGTAGTTTCTGTGGGGACCGGAGAGAAGTGCCGAGCTTGGCTTCCAGGGGCGAGTGAAGCAGTCCTGAAGCAGCACTGGGCTACAAACTGCTAAGGAACCACGCCGTCGGTGAAGATGCCGGCCGGCCAATCCAGCCCTGGGGAGGAAGGCTAACCTCCCAGCCCCTCTCCCTTCCCCAGCCAGGTCCAGGCCACAGCGGGCTTCAGAACTGCCAGTACAACGTATGGGACCAGCACCATCACTTGGCACTGCCAGCGACTCTGCGTACTCCTGGCATAGAAAAGAAGGGATGCAGCCAACTTAACAACAAAAATAACTCACATTTCTGTCTCAAAGTAATTTATTTGCTATCACTGACTTTCATGCCCAAGATTATTACAAATGACCGATATTTCTCTCTGCTTTAGTCAGTTTAATTTCTCATTTGGCACAACCTTATACTTAGTCATCTTACAGTGTCCCACGTGCACTCAATTGTCAGGGGTTTGTCAGTAGCAAGAGAAAAAAAAACGCACTTAAAGGCAGCAACTGTGTGACTGTAATTGCCCAAGGATCCACATCAGAACATGGGGAACTGCACAGCACTCGGGAGGGCTTTACTGATGGTATTTTATTTATTTCAGCAGGTAACATGTCAGAGGCAGGTGGGTGGGGTGGAACCAGTTTCTCTTGACCCTTTGAAAGGCAAGAGAAGTTTAAGGCACCAAAGCGCACCCCTCATTTGGGCAACAGCCCCCCACTTCAGACAAAGCCCTGAAGCACTACCTGCTCTGTGGAAGGGGAAACCGAGGCACGTAGCAAACAAAGGGGAGCTGAAGTTTCCCCTTACTGCCTCCCTCCTCCGCAGAGCAGGGCAGCACAACTAAAGCCACAAGCACATGCCTTCCTGTTCGTGTGAGCTGGGCAGGGGCTTTCTGCAGCCCCCAGAAAAGCCTCCTTCAACGTATGTGCTGTGGAGCACTGCAAGCCAAGGCTGTTGCTGGAAGCCCTCCTTCAGCCCTGCTCCCCAGTCTGAGCTAACCCGTGCGGGAGCTGCTCCTGGCTCTGCCCCACCGCCAACCCAACAGAGGCAGGGCTTTCCAGGGACGGTTTCCAGTGTTGGCCCCTGAACAACTGCGCCGGGTACAGTACTCCCTCCTGCTTCTCCCTGCAGAGGAGCAAGAGGCAGGTAAGCCCTGCTGCCTGGGAAAGCACTTACCCCACAGCCCTGGCTGCGCTTCCAGCTGCTCCCCAGGTTGGGGAAGGGAAGGGAATGGGAAGGCAAGTTCAGCTTTTCATTAGAAACATGAAGGGAAGCTGAAGTCGGCAGAGTCCTGCAGAAAAGCAGCAGGTCAAAAGCAGATTAATTTCTTCACCAAGGCCCAAGTGCCCCTGCTGTGGGTCCCCACTGCCCTTGCCTCCCCATCTGGGAGCTCAGGAGCTGCAGTTTCAGCTTGGGGGCCAGCAGGAGCAACGCTCCTGAGTTGTGTTGACAGATGGACTCCCCAGCAGGGACAATCCCCGGCAGATCTCTATACCATGGCTTGTCCCGCAGGAAGAGAGGACTCGCCTCTCCTCCTCTCCAGGATAGCGAGTGGGCACCCACGAGCAGGGTTGCCCTGAGCTTTCACTCGTCTCCTTGAGAAAGCACTGGGCACCTGCACCACTTGTGCATCCCACACGTGGGAATCACTGAGGGAAGGGGATTAAATGACACTTCATCCAGATCAACAGGAACACTCCTCTGAGGAAGGGCCCAGGTCACAGCGAGCCTCGAGACCACTGGGTAGAAAACCACCAGTAAACAAGTCGGGAGTAAAGACGTGGCTGCCTTAAAACTGCTCCCCGCAGCACATCACAGCCAGGTCACACTCACAGTGATTCACCGCTTGCCGTCACTGACCATCACCACAGACGGGATGGAATGGACAGGCTTAAAACTGGGAAATGGAAGGGAGTACGTGCATTTGTAAAACAACCAATACATTTAATTAAAACAGCACACCTACCAGCTAGACATATACCACTGGAAGCATTTAATATTATGCATTTACAATTCCATGGTACTTGAATAACTTGTTTAAAAAATTTGCACTCAAGTTCACATATTAATTTGCTACAACTATGATTATGGTGAATTAATCTACCAGTAAAAGGGCTACAAAGAAGAAAAAAGACATCCAGAAATCTCCAAATAGAAGTCACTGAAGTAGCACTTATGAGACAATGGAAGCCTAGCTTGTGGTGTTGACATAATAAAGTGACACCAAGTGGGCTTTTTCTTTTTCAGCTTCTAGAGACTCTGCTGGAACGCTCCTAATATTTTACTACCCAGCAGGTAGGCTGAGACAACTTTAACTGGCTGGATACTTTCAACAAGAACACTGCCAGCATCCAAGAAAAGAAGAACATACGTGCTCCCCGTATTGCAGACAACTAAAAAACACACGGCTTCACCCAGAACACGAACTGATGGTACTGCAGAACTCCACGTAAAGTCACACTCACTTTTTTCCCCTATTACTTGGCAAATGGAAAATAAAAGACAGCTTCAGGCAGTCTCAGCTTTTTGAGTCTAAGCGTGGACTGTGTGTTTATGGCAGATCGTGTACCCAGCAGATCCTATGTTTCCTGCAATGGAGAACTGCATTTATTTTCTTAGTAGCTTGCATGAGCACTGCATAATTCACATGGGTACATGTGTTTGTGTCCAGACTGTGCTGCACCCGAGTCTTTTGTTCGGCCATTTCCATCACCACGTCAGGCTGAAGAACCCGCCAGCTGGAGACAGCAGGTGTTTGACATGTCTACAAGTCTGAGCAAAACAGGGGACTGATTTGCTTTAAAACTTGTGTTGGAGTTTATTCACTAATTAATCAGCAAACACGCAGACAATATATACATCTGTAAAGTCACCAAAGGTCTGTACTCAGTGCAGTGAGTCAATACCTTGGAACAGTTTGGCCAAAGGTTTAACTAAGAGGGTGCCTCACCCATTAAAAGAGTAAGGCAGAGGACAGGACCTCTGGACAGATAACAGGTCCAATCGGAACAATCATCATAATTAACCCTTTAGCCTTGACGAAGAGATCTCACACTCTCTCCTGGTAAGACTATCATCACCTTTGCTTCCCAGCTGCTGAGGGACAGATCCATCCCACAGCACTGCCAAGAGGCAGAAATGAATCATCAGCCATCGCTGTCCCCAGCCATCAGCCCAAGGTGTTTAGGCAACGGACAGTGAGTAGCCTCAAATTCCTATCCACAGTCCCACATGGACAGGATTCAGAGAGGAAGGCCTGGATTTTTTTTTAAAAGTTACCTGATAACTGAATGGCCACCCTCCTGCCTGCTAGTTCAGCTGCACTCAAAAAAGAAAACGGCACAAAACCACCCCCCACAGCATTTCAGACAAGAAATGTGGGGTTTCCTTAGTTCTGGGGGGTTATCTGTGCTGCCTGAGTGTACTCAGTTTCCTCCTACTTCTTCCCTTCCTCCTTGACCAGTCTCACAGGGCCGGGTCTGCTGACCCAGCAAAATCCCCTCACATCCCTACTCCAAGGCAGCACTAGGGTTTACAAACATTAAAAAGGGAAACAGTTTTGACCAAAGTGATGAAGAAAAAGCAAAGTATTTACATTAGCAAGCAGGCTTGTTAAAATCACTTTGGTTTTCATTTTGTTGTTTTTTTTTCCCTTGGACTAAGTAGAGATTTGGGGTTTTTTTGTAGTACGCTTTAGCGTCTTACAGCGCTGTGACGTCTGATGTTTCAGTCACACTAGCTTTTGTCTTCACTGTTTTCCACATGGGCAAACACAGGCTATTCCAGGCATGGCCTTGGTAACAAGGAAGCTCTGAATTATTCCTAACAAAAGGGCAGCAGCTAAACCTATTAATACCAAGTAAAAACTAACCAGCTGGCAAGAAAAACAGTGCATGATCAGTCTGCCCCGCTAATTTTTTTTATTTATCTTCACTTGGGCTGATACAAACGCAGCATTCATAGCTGCTGTGCTGTCATACACCTTTGGCCATATTTTTATGCACATTTATAAAAGCAGAGAAGATGTGAGAGACGACACAGGAAAAGTATATCTGCAGCTCTTGGAGGGGGAAAAAATCTAAGCAGAAGGACAGGTCAGTAAAGCGTTAAACATGCAGGACTATGTGGTTTCAGATGACACAACCTGGTCCGGGTACCTCTAATGGTCTCTGTCAGTACCTCTGAACAAGTGATTCCTTTAAAGTCAACACTGGAATAGACATTTAATTGTAAAAAATTCTCATCGTTGTTAAAAAAAGAATAAACCACTCACAACAAAAGAAGGACTAAGGACTACCTCTGGACAGAGCCCTCTCATTTTCACAGCGGGCCACCCCAGGGAAGCCAGGCTGGGTGACAAGTTTACCCGTGCTGCCCCTGCCACGCTCCACCCTTCTTTGGTGAAGCCAAACAATCGAGCATCTTCCCCAAACATGAGATTATTCTTCTTAAATGAAGGTGGTGCCTGGGAGAGCTCAAGGGGCACAGTGGCCGGTGCCCTGCGATGCTGGTGGTGTCAACCCAGCTCACCCGAATGATGGAGTCCAACCTGTCCCTGTGCAGGGCCAGCTCCGGATGGACACCCAGGCGTGACGGGAGGCAGAGCTGGCTGCCCATGGCCCGCCAGCCCACCCCGATGCGACCCCGGCGATGAAGGGAGCTGCCAAACGCCAGACTATGGGGACAGGAGGCAACGAAGGCAGCTGCCAAGCGCCGGGGTACGAGGGCATGAGGCTCAGTGGGAGCCAAGCCGAAGGTGGGCTCCCAGAAACACGTCTGCAGTGTTGCGTTCAAGGAGAAATCCCATTCAGCCCAGGGCAGAGAGGCACCGACTGCTGCCGGAGCAGCCCTGGAGAGGCCCCATCCCCGGACCAGCTCCGGCACCGCGGTACCAAACGGCACATCGCTGGCGGTGAAGGGTAGGACGCGGTCCCCGGGCCCTTCCCGCTCCCCCAGAGCTGGAGGCCGCCGAGCCCCCGCCGCCGCCGCCCCGCTCACCCCGTATGGCGGCGATGAGCGCGTTGCCGTCCTTGATCACCTCCTTGATGAACTTGTTGGTCCGCTCCAGCTCCTGCTCGTAGCACTTGAGCCGCTCTCGGAAGTCGGGGCTGTCCAGGTAGCAGTCGCTGAACTCCAGCGGCGGGTGCCCCATGGCTC
>VZSZ01008623.1:725030-747730 GCA_013398815.1 Ibidorhyncha struthersii | reverse complement strand
TTTTGCTTAACGCTTTTTATATAAGGGCTGGAGGCTTTCTTCTCCAGTTCCCTGTAGGTGCACTTATGTACCTTGCCTGGAGAACCATACACAGGTGTACAAGTGTGCCACTTATATTTCAGCATATGTATTGAGACCAGAAGAATTGCTTTTTGAAAACTGTACAGAAATTATTTATGTTGTCGTTCAGTAACCAGTCAAAGGGGAGAGCTTTGAAACATCTAGCAGTGAAAAAGCTGCTGTTAAAATGTCACTTTTCCTGAAAATTAGCGTCATATTTTCTTTTTTCTGTAGTAATGCAGATAGACCTGAAACTGATGTACGTGGGTCCTGCTGATGTGCAAATATGCCTAATTTACATTTATGTATAAAAGTGCGGTTTCTGCTATAAGCACTATAAGTATTTGACAGTTGGGATGGAAATTTCTAAGTGTGCAGCTTAAAAGTACATTTTTGCATTTCTGGGAGTGTGGAGAAGGAGGAAAAATCAGTTGCTGTCTGCAGGGACCCAGCTTTGCTGCGGAACAGTTGTTATCAGTGAGTATGTGCAAAGCTGAGAGCTGTTCTTGCTGCCTTCCTTACACCATGGTCTGTGGCTGTTCTAAGGTGCTGCGAGAGTACCTGTAGTGTTTCGTATACATGGGTATAAAATGGAAATAGGGAATTTTTAAACCTTCATTAAATTATTACTGGTATGGAATGTGATTTTTCTTTTAAGTGCACAGTTTTCCATTTATTTAAACATTAGTTTAGCTTTATGAAGCTGAAAAGAACTATTCAAGGGAAGTAGACAGTAAAGCTATTGATCGCTACAGTGGAATTCTTTGAGCCAAATCTTTCTTTCCTACTGCAGCACAATAATTTAACCATACTTCTAGAGAAATCCTTGGGATTCTATCTCTGTAATGTGACTTAAGCTGGTATTATATCTGAAAGATAATTGGAGTAACTTTTAATTGATCCAGTATCTTTTTGAGAAGGAAAATTGTTTTTAAGAGGAATTAAAATCCCAGCTTTTTCCTTGCTTGTTTTTGACTTAGATGTAAGTCTCGTGATGGTTTGTTCTGTAACGTCGCTCTTGGCTTATACAAGAGAGAAGAAAATTATTTTTATATTAACTAGATTTACTTTTCAACTGGTCACCGAAGTTTTCAGTTGAGAGGTGTTTTTAATCCGGAAGAATAGGCAGAAATATAGTGATTATATGGTGGAGGTGTGGTTGGTTTGGTTGGTTTTCGACTCATGGCAATCCTTCTTTAGTATGGAAGCCATCATCTTCTAAAACCGTAAAATTTTTAAGTGGATTTGTATCACTAAAGATGTAACTTGCCCTAAGATTTTAGCTGGCAGGATGCAGGTAGGAAAGTATATTTTCTGAGTTTTCATGGCTTCAGTTGAATAAAGTTACGTCTTATGTATGGTGGGTTTTTTAATCGTTGTTTCCTCTAGCAGAGAATAGAGGACATTAATGTCCTCAGCAAGGAGTTCTAGTTGTAGCTCATTGCCTGATTCACCTTGCTTCTCTCAGCTTTCCGTTGTGTGGGATGTGCAGCTTGCTTAAAAGGATGCAGTATATCTTGTCAAAAATGATTTCCCCACTACAACGTTATAATCTGTTCTGGAAGAGCTTCAGTAAGAGTGGCTTGGCCTTCAACTTGAAGATGATAATCTATTGAAAAAGCTTAGCCCTTTTTATAACCAGAATAGAGTCGCTTAGAAAGGCAGAGAGACCAAGAGCTGTGCACTAGTGGAAATAAGCGTCAGATTGATTGATTGAAAATTAACTGTCTTATGTGACTTTGAAGCTAAAACTGGAATTTGTTCCTCAGCCAAACTGATGTTCTGTAGAGCCACCACTTTTAATCAGTTGGCTTGCCCCTCAGCAAACAGGTAGTCCCCAAAGTGAACTAGATACGGGCACATTAAAGCATGATTGAAAAATTTCAGGGTTAGGCAAACGAAACAGAATTAAGCTTATTTGATATTCACAGACTGCCTAGAATTCATGTTGATGATATTCCTTTAAAATGATGGTATTACATCAGAGCACTGAGAGTGCCTGTTTGTTGAATGGTACTTTGTTTTGTTCAGCCAGTTACAGAACACATTCCTCCAAAAATGTACCTAGATCCTTATAACCACAACACGGATTTTTAATTTATTTTGAAAATGTATGTGATAACTCAATTCTTGTGCTTTCGAACGGGGAAAAGTCTCTTCCTTTTTGTTTAAAGCCGTCTGAGGGAAGGGTAGCAAGGAGAAAAGCAGATGTCTTGCCTTTAATGAAGTGTTTTAACTTTTCTGTAGAGAAAGTGGATGATTTTCTGATGCATAAACCAGGCTTTCTTTCCTACTAAGATTTTTTTTAAAATACTGTTTATCAACTGAAGTTGTATATGTTTGAATCTGAATTTAATTTTGATCTATTTAATACCAGTGAAAAGAATTTATTTGTTTTAACTTCAAAATTTATAAATTAAAACACACTGAAAGGCATGTGGGCAATCGTATGTGTGGATTAAAAGTACTGTGCATGCTGTACTTCTGGTTAGCGGTGAGGAATGGCCTGTCCCACAGGAGCTCCACTGGGCCTGGCAGCACCTTTGGCTGGCAGAGCCTCTCCTGAAGCCCGGAGGCACTCCAAAGGGATCCTGCCAGCCAATACTTGGACAAAGAAAGGCATTTTATATATCGCCTGGGAATTTGGAGTGAATTAAAAGAGGGTGGGGCAGAAAAACAGCCGAATTCTCTACTCCTGTGCCTATGGGATGCTTTTAAGCATTTGATTTGTGTGTCTGTGCATCAGTGAGTTAATAGATGTTGGTAGAAGCACCAGGGTGAGGTGTAAATCCTTTTTCCTCGTGCTAGAGGAGCATTGCTGCTATTACGGATACATGTAAATATTTGATGTTCTTACATTCTAGCCAGTTGTGCTAATGTTTTCTTGGAGCGAGGACCAGAGCAAGCATTGATCTGTATATGCTGGGCTGTTGTCCTACGGTGGGCAGTGCCGTAGGGGATCAGGACTTCTGCATTCTGCAGAGGGAAAAAAAAAAAAAAAGCCCTGAAGTTCTTGTTACAGGTCCATGAGAGAGATGCCCAAGTGCCAGTAACCCTCAGGTCCTGCAAGGATGAGACACTGAAGGGGAGCTGCGGATCGCTAACAGCAGCAGGACAGAAGGGGGAAAGCCTCCCAGTTCCCTGCCCAGCACTTCTCCATGGCCCGACACCGAGTGCTCTGTACCCCAGAGCAGGACACGTCAGGCACGCTCTGCCAGAACCCATCGAAGCTGAGCCATGACATCAGTTTCCTCATGCTTAAATCTTGGCTGTACTCCCTTCTGGTCCCAGATTCTGCTAAGGGGAATGAACAAGTGTGCTGGTTTATCTCTAAAACAGTATTTCTGCAGGCAACACCTGCAGCTTCAGGGGAGGAAGGTCTCGGCAACCCTCTAATGGACACAAATCTGCCCAAGGGCTGCTTACCAGGACTCCATGCACCCTGGCTAAAATAGGAGGGGACTACATAAGGCATGGGTAAAGAGAGAGCAGAAACTTGGTAGGAAGGTGGCCTAATAAATGAATGGCAATTAAAAACCATCCTGAAGGGTGCTGGAATTTGAGGCAATCGCCTGAAGTATGTCCATGCTCTTGCACAGTGGGGACGTTCCTGCAGCAGCCTGGCACCTTGGCTGAGGAGCCTTGACTTGGGGGTGGTGGCAGCAGGGACATGGCTAACCGTGCTCCAGGGCCCTCTGTTGTTGGGCTGGAGACGCCCGAAACGTCCCAGTGGTCACAAGAGGGCGGCACGACCTTGCTGTCCCTGAAAGCTTGGCTTTTTCTCTCTTTTTTTTTTTTTTTTTTTTTTTTTTTTTTTTTTCCTTTTTTTTCCCACCGCTCCCCTTGGCTTTTTCTGTTCCATCGGAGGAGATCTGGCATGCGGCAGTCTGTTTTTTGTGTCCTGTGTTTAGCGAGGACAACTGCTTGCAGGGAGCCTTGGGGAGGTGAGTTCTGAGCTTCCAAATTTGTCCATCACCGAAGTGGGAAGAGACTCGTACTTTTGTGCCTGACCTCCTCATGCTACAGGGTCTCTGCCTCGTCTGCTTTTTCAGAAATATTTATGCAACTTTGAGCAAGAAGTTTACTTTCATTGGACAAGGGGTGTTTTTTTTTTTTTTAGAGCCTATTTACTATGGCAGTGGGGAAATGATTAAGCATGTCTTTTTTTCTCCCAAGATGGTAACAATCAAGATATGCAATAAAGTAACTTCACTTGGAATTGTGAGTAGAAAATCAGTAAGACCTTCTGGATTATTTCCATCTATCAGTCAGTTAATGTGTTTATGCTCTGAAGCATACCATCCTCTTACACTTCTGCATATGACAGAGCAATTGCTCAATGAAGTTTCTTTCACCCTTGCCCAAGTCATTGGAAAACCGAGCAAATTTTAGGATTATTTTGTACAGTCATAGTCAGGGCTTATTAGATGCTTAACATTTTAAAATTGGTCTTGTGTGAGCGCACAGCAAATTTTAGGATAGTCTTGCTTTTGGAGCCATGCTAGAGTAATGCAAGTAGCTTGCCTTGCGTATTAGTAGAAGAGATGTTATCACAGGTATCAAAAATGGCAGAAAACCTGACCTTTTTGCAGCAGCAGTGTGTTGCAATCTATTTAGTTTTGCTCTTGGAAACAAAATTGTTGCACCTGAAAGAGCCGTTCTGAGACCACCCTGGTTTGTCAGCAGTTTGCACGTGGTCCATTGCTGATGTTGTTGCTTCCTCCTCCTTGATAGTCTGCGTGAGCTTTCCTGTCATTGGTGCAAGGGGCAGGACGCTTAGTGAAGAGTATAACTTAAACAGAAGTGCAGACTGACTAGTAATGAGGGACTTAAATACTGAGATTTTGCCAGTGGCTGCAATGATGTGTTTTCTGTGGGTTTGGGGTTTATTTTCTGGAAAATTTGTGTATCTTTAATGTTGGTCAATGTTAATTTTTTTTGCAAGGTTACTATAGACAAAATGACTTCACCCTTTAATGTAATTTTTAAGAATTGTAAGTAATTTAAAGTCAGAAGATCGAGTGTTGGGACAGCTGGGTGACAGAAGAACCAAGGGGCATAGTGGAAGCTGCTGCACGGGCGTATTTGAGCCTTGGCTATAAAACAGACTTGGCAACATATGGTGGTGGGACGCTTTTTAGTAGCAGATGCTGGATTGAATGAGAGTTGTCTGTTATGTATTTTAATAGCTAAAACACAAATAATGGGCATATACCCATTTGTTAATCAGACTTTTCTGAATACACATCTTCAGTCAATCGGATCATCTGAAATGTTCCCCTCCATCCCCTGTGTTCTGTTTCCAGCCCCCCAGCTGGGAAGGAGCCACCTTTGCTTTCTCACACCCAAAGGTTGTGGCGCAAGAGGGACCTGCCCTCCTGCGCTGTGGGGATACGGATGCGCTGCGGGGATACAGGTGCGCTGCACACCTTCCTCCTTGCACGCAAACTGCAGCAGAGGGGCAAACTGAGGCAGCCCAAGCCCCTCGCCCCCGGACCATTCTGCTCAGCCAGGGACGGGTGAGCCCACCAGGAGGGTGCTGTGCAGCCGGGCTGCCCCGGGGCAGATAAGGAGCCCCCAGCTGTGCTGCAGGGAAGGGGGAGACCCTCCACCAGCGAAAAGTACGTGATGTGACTGGGCTGAGAAGGGCTGGAAACATCCCACCTCCCTCGGCTTGGCAGCCATGGCCGGCTGGTAGGGCCTGGGGTGGCAGGGGAAGTCCCTCAGCAGCAGCTCAGGGGTACCTTCTGCACCCTCCAAAGCTGGAGGCTGCGGTTTTACCAACACATTGTTTAGGATTTTGTTTCTTTGTTTTGTTGTGGGTTTTTTCTTCCACCTCCAACTGATGTGTCAGAATGTTCTGAAATGAACATTCATGTCCCAGAGATGAAGGGTGGTGGGTTTTGTTTTGTTTTCCCCCCGGCAGAGACAGGCCCTTGAGGTCAGACAGAGCCAGCTCACAGCCTGGGGAAAGGCGAAAGGCTGCGCCCTGAGCCCTCCCCGGGAAAGCAGCGGGGCCGGGATCCCTGTGTTCTCCGGGCTGGCAGGAGCGGGCATGGCTGAAATCCTGTCTCGGAGAGGCAGCAGCTGGTGCTGGGGAGGGTCCGTGGTTCCCGTGCGCCTGGGGCGGATTGGTGGTGGTGAAGGGGAGCTGCTGCCCGACGCAGGCAGGCAGGAAGGAGCATGGCTTTATCCCTGGCAGCTGCTGGTGCCGACAGCTCTGAGCCGTGGCGGGGATGCTCTGCAGGAGAGTGGGTCTGGCCTCTGGTCCTCCTGCACGCTGTGGGGAACCGGCACTAAAAATGCAGCTCCTCCTCTCAAAATAAGGTGTTCCTGGATGCAACTCAGTGGTTAGTAATTACACTTTTTTTGGATGAAGCTCGAATTTCGAGTTCGTGCGGAAGGGCGTGCAGGAAGGGCACCTCTTTGAAGGAGGGACGTTGCACTGGCTGAGTGAGCGATTGGAAGGACACGTAACCCAGCAGTCAGGCACTGTTCTATGACCATCTGCACAGGTCAAGGGCACTCATTCTACCTGACCCTTCAAGGCAGAATGGTGGGCACTCGTCACAGAGCAAAGGCCACAGCTCCAGCTGGGGGGTCTGCACCACTTACCCCAGCGGTGGCCGATGTCTCCCCTGAGACGGAGCTGCTGAAAGGAGAGGCTGTGGTGCAGACCTCAGACTGCAGGAGGTGCCTCGACCTTTCTCCTGGGGCAGGGATAGGTGGCACACCTGCCTGCAAAAGGTGTGCCCAGGTGGAGGACCTCCTGCAGCAGGTGGCTGAGCTGCAGGAGGTGGTGAGGAGGCTGCGTAGCAGCAGGGAGGCCAAGAAGGAGTTAGATAGCTGGTTCCAAGCACAGTCTGCAATGGACCAGTTGAATCTGGAGAGTCAACAAATGGTTACAGGACTGGTGCCACAGGCAGGGGTTTGGCTACTTAGACTGTGGGACTCACTTTGAGTAAATCTGGTCTACTGGGGGCTGGTGGGGTCCATCTGTTAGAAAAGTGGAAGAGCATCTTCAGTCTAAGGCTTGCCAAGCTCGTGGAGAGGGCTTTAAACTAAAGTTGCTGGGGGAGGGGAATCTCAGTCCATCCCACTTCAATGCCAGTGCCACCGATAGATGCCCAGAGCCTGGAGAAGGATCACAGGTCAGCAGGAGAGCAGCTGCAGTACAGCGCAAAGGGACTCTGTCAGGTAATGTAGTGATAGGATGAGAGGTAATGTTTTTAAACCAAAAGAGGGTGGATTTAGATTAGATATTGGGAAGGAATTCTTTACCGTGAGGGTGGTGAGGCACTAGCCCAGGTTGCCCAGGGAAGTTGTGGCTGCCCCATCCCTGGAGGTGTTCAAGGCCAGGCTGGATGGGGCTTTGAGCAACCTGGTCCGGTGGGAGGTGTCCCTGCCCATGGCAGGGGGGTTGGAACTGGGTGATCTTTAAGGTCCCTTCCAGCCCAAACCATTCTGATTCTATGATGATTTTTTTCTCCCAAGGCTAATCTTTTAAGGCTAATATTCTGTATGCTGGATTGTACATTATGGCAAATGAATGGTGCAGGTAACAGCCAAGGGAATGACTTTCCCAGTAAAATCAGGGAGTAACTCATCCGGTGAACTTGTTGGCTACCAGCACGGTGAACCTACCCATGATTCCTGACCTTTGCCTTTCTTCACAGGTGACTGATGAAACGGCTGCAGAAGCTGGAAGTCAAGCCAGAGACTGCTAAATCTTCACGTCGTCTTTCACTCTGCCCAGAGGCAAGGCTGCGTGCTGAGAGCGTGTGTGCAGAGGTTTTGCTTTTTGGGGTGCTCACTTCCCCGGGAGCACAGCGGGGCGAGCCTTTCTGCGGGCAGCAAGGGGAGCTGGACGGGGCAGCTGCGCCGAGCAAGGCAGGTATCACGGCGGAGACGCTGATGGGGAACGTCGCTCATGGGAACGATGTGGCAGGGAGCTCATACACATGGGGCTGCTGGTGTTGACAGACATAAGGGTCGCTGCATTGCTTTGCTCTCACCTTGTTTGGGGAAAATGCCCGTGCTGTGTGGGGGCTCGGCGTGTGCACAGCAGGGGAGGGGTCTCTGAGAGACAGGAGTAAGGAAACCCTTGTTTCCAGGGTTTGCTCTAGATTTTGCTCTCAATCCCAGTGAGAATAAAAA
The DNA here is from genome assembly GCA_013398815.1 of Ibidorhyncha struthersii. Classification (NCBI taxonomy): domain Eukaryota; kingdom Metazoa; phylum Chordata; class Aves; order Charadriiformes; family Charadriidae; genus Ibidorhyncha; species Ibidorhyncha struthersii. The sequence goes on along the minus strand of VZSZ01008623.1, from coordinate 739,513 downwards.
GCTATTAAAAAATGCACTTGCCAATGTGGGTAGGATAGCTTCGTTATTTCCGCCTTGGTTATTTTCCTTGAACCTTGTCACCCTCTGCCTGCAATTCAGAGCTCAAAGCCAGTCGCTCGTACAGAAAAGTGAACAGGGACAGCTTTGTTCAGTGTGTTACAGCCTCCCTGTGCCTGGCACCTCAGCACATCTGGCTCTCTAAGCTTTCTGTGTCTGATAAGCTGCTGTTTGTGCTGTGGACCAAAGTGAAGGAGCTGAATGTCAATGCCTTGGGGACAGGAGGCAGCTGCAGGCGGGCAGCGGCTGGGCAGACTCCTGCCACCCTGATGCTCCGTTCTCGCCCCAGCATTGGCGGCGTGGGGGGTGAGCTCTCCCGGCACTGCTGCTGTGCCCATGCCTGGGCAGGAGGAGATGGAGCGATCACCATTTGTCTCAGCTGAACTCCTCCTGCACGTGCAGAAGGCATGGCCCCAGATCCTCCTGGGAGGCCTGAGGCAGCATCTCCTGCGCTGCACTGGCTTGAAACAAACCTTCAGACTGCTCCTGGGCCAAACATGTCTCTATGAGACCCCATCTCTTCCCCCAGTGCTGTGATGCTGACAGTGGGAAGAGCATAGTGTGAAACACAAGCTCCCTCTGAAAGGGTAAAAGGAGTTGTCTATTTTCAAAGAGAAATGAAAAATACAAAACAAAGGTGGGGAAAGGCTGAAGAGCAGCTCCAGTGTGGTTGTATAGATAGCATCTTTTGTAGAAGGTGTGTTAGTGAACAACATACAGGGAACTGCTACAGAACAGACAGCTGTTGCTAATTACTGTTGTTCAAAAATGTGTACAAGGTATTTTAAAGCACCTGCTGACCTGACTGAAAGTTAGGTCTGTGCAGTGTGCTGCAACCGCAGAGACAAGTGGTGCAGGGTCTGGATGATCCAGTGAAGCACAGACATACCTGGAGTAAGGAACGTTACATCCCTTTCTAGTCGAATGGACTGGAAAGAAAAATGTGGAAAAGCAAAATAAATGTTGTTTTCTGGGAGGTTTTTGTTAACAAGTTATGTTTTTGTGTTGCCAGTTTTCCCTTTGTCGGGTGGTGCTTTCTGTCCGTGGACAATGGAGATGAGGAGTGCTGAACACCGAGCAAAGCCACCTGCACGTCCAGGCCAGCGGGATAAGCTTCTGACCTTGCACTGTTCAGTAGATAAGGAAGGCGTCTATGGTTTCTTCTGTCGGAGGAGCAGCGAGCGCAGCACTGAAGATGAGCCTGACTATGCATCGATAGACGATGACTCCTCACCCACCCTGGGTGGATCTCTCCCCAGGAGAACCTGGGGGCACCATCCAAGATTTATCAGCCTCACAGAGGATTGTGCAGGGCACAGAGGGGATGCTACGGGCAAGAATAACATTTTTGCCAGTGGTGAAGTGTTTGCCTTTGAACTTTCTCAGACAAAACACAGGCATGTGCTCGAGCATGGTGAAACAGATCCAGTGCGGCCGCTCGAGCTGCTCTGGGCAGACCTGGGGAGAGACCACGACAGCCCAGACTGGGAGGAAGATGAAGTTAATTCCTTCTCTCTTTCCCCTGGGGAAATGAAGACATGGCCCAGCCAGCTGGTAAGTGTATCTGTCTTTCAGGCATATTCACAACCAGCATCAAGGTGCTTCAGAGCAGTGGTGACTGTGGGTGCCCATTACCTGTGCCCCATTACCTGCACCCTTGAGTCACCAGGCTGGTCCTGAGGTTGGGATGCTCTGGCAGATTTTGAGTGTTTTCTCTGTATCTGTAACTCCTGCTTCAGGCTGGTGAAGTGCAGTTCAAATCCAGTGCATGAAGCTGACTTTGTACCCTTTAATAATCAGTCTTATGCCCTAAAGTGTTTCTACCCAAATAGGAACCAGATGCCTGCTTGTGCTGGGGCAGTGGTCGAGGGGAGCAGGGAGAACATCAAGGGACTGAGGGCAAAATGTGTCCCCTGAGGGCTTGCAGGAAAGGCCATTGGGAACAGCAGCTCTGGCCGGAGGAATCAGAGCCGGCTGGTTTCCTTTGCATTTGGGTCTGTTTGATCGTGGGCTTTGCTCAAGGATTCTCCTGTAGCTGTGGACCAGCAGGCTCCTCAGTGGGCTACCCTGCTTGTCAGGCTTGTATTCCTTGTGCATTGTTTCTGTCTGTTGGGGTCCCAATAAGATCTCTGTCCCCTCTTTTAAGTCCCTGTTTACAAGAAACTCACACGAACGTAATTACCCTCGAGGCCTCTGGATCTCTGTTAAATTTGGTTGCAAAGTGCTGACAGGCTCCGCAGCCCTGAGAGCAGAGCGGCCGTGCCTGTATGTGGGCGCACACGGAGCCATCGGACAAGCCTTGTCCCTGCAGCTGTCCCCAAAGCACAAAGCAAGCGGAGGGGCTTCAGGCAGCTCCAGCCTGACCACTCCTGGTCCCAGCGTACGCCAGGCTGGGCATTCTGGTTTGCCTTCCCGTGCAAAAGGACTCTGTTTTGTTTCTCTTGTAACTGAAGCTACATGAAGCTGTTGGACCGGGTGCTGATGTTAGGACTGCTCTGCCATTGCCGAGGCGGCTGCTGGAGCGCTGAGCGGTTTTCCTGCCCAGCCTCAGCCCTGTTTCACCTTTGCTGCTGGGCAGGTTCATTGTCAGGCAGGAGCACGTCCTCCTCTGATGTGGTTCTGGTAAGAGGCGTCTGCTCCTGCGCTGAGTCAAGTGGTTATAGCCGTGGCCGGGCAGTAAGGGTAGCGGCTGTGGCTGCTGCTGTGTGTCCTGCCTCACCCCTCCCTTGAGTATGGCCAGGAGTTAATCTTCCCTGGTTTTCCAAAGGAGACTGCGTGTCTCCTGCTCCGCCCCATGCTGGGTCTGCTGTACCAGGCACCGGGATCAGCATGGCCCTTGATCACTCTGTTTGTGCGGATACGGTGGCTGGGACATCCTCCCGCCTGCTCCTGCCCAGGGCAGCTGGCTGGCTGCAGGGAGCCGGGGGGCAGCGAGCTGCCGTTGGCGTAGCTGTGAAGGGCTGATCGGGATCCGGGATGCTCTGGATCTGCTCCACCTGCGGCACATCCAGCCTCCGTGCAGGCGGGCAGCTCTTTGAAGGTCCTTCTGCCTCTGAGGGAGTGGGGAATGAGATGGCTGGGTCTGGCTAAGCAAGTGTTTTCTTGTTATCTGGAGGCAGACGCTGAACTGCCTCGCTGACAGGAGCTGGCAGGGCTTACAGGGCTCTGTGAGCAAGGGCTTACACCAGGGCTCCTCGCTGCGAAAGGAGCCGTCGCCTCCTGGCGAGGTCTGTCTGGAGGAGCGGTCCATACTCCCTCCCTGATGGAATAGGGATGCTTGCTTGGTTTTTCTCCCATGCAACCCAAGAGGCAGGAAATCCCTCCCTTGGACCATGCCCCCCCATATTTGACTTCCTGGCAGGTGCCGCTCCTGCCCAGAGGCGACCTCTGCCCATTGCACTTTGCTCAGCGAAAAGGAAGGAGAGGAGCTGCTGCTGGGCTCCTCGGTGCTTCTCCCGCCATCCCTGACCCTGCCCCATGCAAGGCAGGAGTCTGCGATGAGCTCATTGGTTTCTACAAGAAAAAGGCAGGGGGTAAATTTCAGAGTTCAGCAAGAACTGCTGTATTTCACTTGAATTGTGTTTTCTGGTTCTTTTCAAGTCTTATTTGGGTGTTTTATGTTTCTGTCTCAGGTTCATAAACAGACGGTGCAATTATTTATACCATGCACTTGTTTAAAACCTGCCTCTCCCCATAATTCAGTCCTCCTTTAGGAAAACAAATGCAGCTGAGAGCTGGGATGGGGTTGCTGCCTATTTCTTTCTCAGGGCTTCTGAATTCTTCACAGCAGCAGCAGCAGCAGAATCCCAAAACAGTGCAACCCTGCACTTGGCATGGGGACAGCCTGGTCTGGCACCCAGCCCGTGGCCAGGATGTGTCCTGGTGAGACGGGGACCGGGGTGAGTGCAGAGATGGGGCAGAGGCTGCTGGCTCCTAGGAGATAGCTCATGCTCAATAGCCTCAAGGCATCTTTGTAATTTGGAAAGGAAAGGTGCTCTTGTTCTTGTTTTGTTAAGGGACTTTTAACCTGACGGTGAAAGTTTGGCAGAAAGGCAGGATGCTCTCGCCGGGATGAGCCTGGCAGCCCCTGTGGCCGTGGGGAGCCGGGAGAAGAAGAGAATTTGCTGCTAAATAATAATGCTTTTGTGTGCCTGGGGGTTTGCATAAACTGTTTTCTGAAGCTGCCTCTGAGTTTTTCTGGCATCCCCAAAGAAGGTTAGCAGCAGTGCACATGGCTCCTGTCCAGGCCTGGAAATACCCCTGGGCTGTGGTGCCCATGGGGACTACACTGGCACTTGCTGTCCCCAAGCAAGAATTGTCTCTCCTTATTCATGCAGGCAATGGCCTGAAGAACGGGCGTCTTTACGGCAGCAATTCTGACTGAAAGTGCCAAGAGAAGCTGTGCCTGATGCTGGTTTTCGTTTCAAATGTCTTCTGCAGTGCCTGAATGGGAAGAGCCACAGCAAACCTGGGCTCTTGAGGATGACCCGGGAGAATTCCCGGCCTCTGGGCTCAGTGCCGTGGTACTTTGGCGAGGAAGTTTTCTTGGCCAGGCAGCCCTTGGCTCGTGGTGGCAATCCTCCAGAGACCCCCCGAGTGCTGGAGTGTGATGGCAGAGCCCAGTAAGCCAAACTGGACACAGGCTGGCTTGCAGAAACTTTTGGATCCTGTTGTCTTCGTGCACCCATGTGCTCCAGGGATGTGCATGCTGATGCTTGGATGCATCAAAGAATTTTACTTCTGCCTCCACACTGGGTGGAAGCAAATGTGCTGCATCCAGGGGCTGGCATCCCATGAGCAGAGCTGCCACATCCCTGGCACCGTGCTCTGCATGAGAGGCTGTGCCAGACAGTGTTTGCCTCTGAATCCGGCGTGCTGAAAATTGGGTACGGGGATGGTTCAACCCCGCGCAAGTGAGAGGAGGCTGTATGTGAATCTGTCACATGGGGTTAAACTTGCAAAGACCTGGGCTCGCTTGCTGGGAGCAGAGCACTGCACCTGACTGAGATTCCTCTGTCTTGTTAATTAATCCCAAACCTCGGCCAGAATTAGGGCTGGGATCTTCCCCAGACAACAGCTGTCGCTACAACTATGTGTGAAAATACACCAGTAGGTCAAATCTAGTTTATTAAATGGCATTTAATTGTGCAAGCCTGAAAGACAGATGTGTGTCTGTTGCCTGCGATTTTGGGGTTTTTTTTTGCTGCTGAGTGTGTTGGCTGTCGAGGCAGGTAGCCAGGCACGGGCAGGAGTGTGTCCCTCGCAGCCAGCCAGCTGCTCTGTGTGTGTGTATGCACGCGTGTGCTGGTGCCCTCTCATGTGATGCCAGCCCTCCCCGTGCCGCTCTCGGGCAACCCTGCCGCAGGGCAGGGTTTAGCTTTGGCAGGAGGGGGATTAATCTGCTTTTTCTGCCCTGTGGCTGCCGCTCTGGTGTGGGCAGGAGAGGCTGGCTGCGAAGGGGAAGGGCTCCCAGGCAGCCCCCTGCTAAAGCAGCTGCATCTCTGTAGCCTGAGCTCGTGCGGGGAGCGCGGGCGCTCGGGACTGTTGCTCTCCATCCAGCCCCCAGGACAGAGTCAGGCCGAGCCCCTGGCTGCCCTCTGGCTGTTTATAGCACAGCCCTTTGCTTTTCCTATACATTTGCCATAGGAGCCTCCCTGCTCTTGCTAATAATAAGAGATGCTCGCAATTCCTTGTGCTGGTCTGGCGCCTGTGTTCGGGGGCAGAGGATTAGTGTCCCAGCCAGGCTCTAGCAGCTTAGTAAGATTCCCATGGGGAAGGGAAAGCTGCCTTGTGAGCATTCTGCTTATGCCACTCTTTTCTATGTAAAAATGTGCCTGTTATAGTTCTTTTTATCTCCAAGGTGCCAATATGAAAACTATGGCACAGCAGTGGGTTTCTGCTGGAGTTCTGCCTTGCGTGGGAATCTTTGTAGACTCTTCCCAGACACACACTTTTAGGTGCTTGAATTTAAACAGAGTTAAAATTGGTTAGGTATACAAGTCTCCAAAAAAAAGCCATTTTCCTTCTGTATCTCTTGGGTCTGTTTGTAATTTGTGTAGCTTGTATATATCATCTCAGAAATGTTACCGTATCAGTTATGCTCATTTAAATAGTGTGCTTCCCTCACGCTGATCAAAAGCCCTGGGCGCTGTGGCCTCAAATGCAGAGAGCGCGAGGGGTGTGTGGCGAGGAATGCCCTGAGCTCGTGTGCTGAGTCAGTGGGTTTGGAAGTGTTAATGTAAAGGCTGAGACCAAGTGACCCCTACGGATAGTAGCTACTGGGGGTGGATGAAGATGGAGGAGGGATGGAGCCAGGCGCCTGATCCTCCACGATGCCCTGGCTCGGCGTGTTCCTGGTGGTTGACCGCTGCAGCTGCATCCCGCAGCAGAACCCTGTTTGCCAGCCGAGAGCCTGTGCTGCCTGCAGGTTAGTTCTGCTGCACCCACTGGGGTTGGGGGGCTTGTTTTTCACCTGTGGTGTCACCACCCTCACCCACAGCCTTGGCGGGGGGGGGGGGCGGGGTATCGGCAAGCTCCAGGTGTGCAGCAGCTGGCTTCAGGGAGGGAGGGCACTCCGCTTCTGGGGAGAGCCAGGACACTCGTTTACAAGGCTAACATTTTTATGTTAATGGAATTTACTGGTGCAAGCCTCCTGTCGTTGAAGTCTTAAGGTTTCTGGCTGACAGCTGGGAGCTTATAGATACATAGAAGCCCCAGTGAATCAGGGCAGGAGCACTCCCCAGGTTGTGCATCAGATATTCCACAAAAACATCACTGACTACGTATTTCAATGATGTCATCTCCCATTTAGTGAAACTGGCGAGTTTTGCAAGTCTGTGAGGACTAGTCCTCTGAAAAGTTTATTTGGCTTCTATGTGTATACTAAATAAATCAGTATTTTGTAAACACATTCGCTAGTATTTACAAACCAGACCATCCTTTGCAGGGAAATGCACAGATTCAGCCTTTGCCAGGACCTTTGGGAGGGCGGGGGGGCTTCCTGCAGCTGTGGATAAGGCAAGGGGCCCTCGGGTCACTCGGGTTGTCCAAGGGAGTTCAGCGTGTGTCTGGGCTAGGAAAATGTACTCGGGGCTGGAGGGTGAAGCATCAGCAGGACGCAAGTGGCACAAGTGCCAGGAGAGGGTGACGTCTTGTTCCTCTGTCTCAGCCTTCGAGAACAGACTGGCCGAGGGGATGTCCGTGGGACCAGCTGGCTGCTTTATTGCTATGAGATGGGGGATTTGCACCTTCAGCCCCAGAAGGGTTACAGGGGTGCTGCCCTGCTCACCAGAGTGTTTCCTTTTGCAGCAGGAGCCGGCACGTGGGGATCAAGCAATTGCCTAATTGTCCATCAGAGAGGGAGGCTTTCCCACCGTGCCGGGTCTCCGGTGCAGCTTGTGGCAGCGTGTGGCATCCCGGCAGCCGAGTGCCTGCCCGCGTCCTCCCTCGCAGGCAGCACCCATCCCCAGCACGTCCCGCCTGCGCCCTGGGAGCCAGGGCCGAGCACGCCGCAGCCTCCTGCCGCTGATGCTGGCTCGCTCAGCAGGAGGAAAACCTCCCCAAAGGCACCAGCGTGGTGCACTTGGGCAGGAGTGGACCCAGACATGTGTCCCCCCAGCTCGGTGGGCTGCCGGCCCTGCTGCAGCCCATGCACAGGGCACGTGGTGCACACAGTAGCTGCGGCTGAAGGAACGGGCTCGTTTGCCAGCTGAGTAGCATGTGCTCAACAGACAAAGGCCGGGGGACTTCCCCGTGTCCTGGTCACAGCACCAGCCCAGGTGGTATATTCATAGCTTGTCTGTTGCTCCTCAGAGTAGAAGCAGAAACTGGCCTGCTGGAAATAACTCTCCTTTATCGTTAAATGGGCTCTGTGTTTGCATGTGTGTGTGTGTCAAGGCTGATGACATTGGATGGTGATCTTTTGTAATCGAGCCTGCATTGGCCAAAACTGTTCCTTTACTGATCACCATCCCATGGCATCCCTCCTGGTGCTGCGTGCCCTCTTCCAGGGCGGCGCTCTCTGGCGAGCAGGGCTGACCTGCTCCCCAGGGTGGATGGGTGGCAGAGACATGGTTCCCTGCCTGGCTGGGGCCACCACCAGTGGGACATCTGGCAACGTCTGGTTAGGCAGCAAAGGCCAGGAGCCCTGTTATGAGTGGCAAAATTAGGTACCTGGTCCAAGAGATGACAGGACTTCTGTTTGAATGGTTTGTTCTCAACCAAAGAGTTTAAACTCTTACCTGTTTAAAAAAAAACAAATCCAGATTGTAAAAGTTTTCTCATGTTCCCGCATGCACCTTTGGAGACCGGAGCATGCATGTTGGGATTTTTTTAATGAGGAACTTTTAAAGGGAAAAGCAGTGGGCCGGGAGCTCGCTGCCTCACCAGCAGCATGAGGGGGCTGCGGGGCAGTGGGAAGCCAGGGTATGCCTTCTGCTGCTTTTTGATCTTCACCGATCTCAGTGTGGTTGTCACAGTCCAGCCGTTGTGCCTGGTGCCTCTTCAATAGCAGGGCACCAAGTCCAGCGCCAAGGTCCGTGCTAGGGATGGCATCGCAGCCCGAGCCCCAGCCGTGGGGTGCCATGTGCTGGACTCTTCCAGGCAGAGCCCCTGCAGCCCCTCGCCCAGGGACACAGGAGGGCTGGTCCAGCGCAGGAGGGGTTCAGCCCTGTCCTTGGAAAGGCATGGTCAGCCTCCTGGGTGAATCTTCCCGTGGGCAGCAGGTTTTACCCCTTCTCCACCCCTTCTTCTCTTACCACCCACGCGGTGTCGCAGCCCCTGCCCGGCGCTGGCAGCCCTGCCCCGACAGCACCCGCCCAGCAATTCAGCGTTATTAAAAGAAAAGGGCTACTGTTCCCGCTATGCTAATAGGGCAAATGCCTGCTCTTCGAGTAGCTGCTCCCTTCCTGACCTCGGGGAAATGCCTGCACACAGCAGCAAGTGGAAAATCACTGCATGCTAATGGCTCGCCGGGGCTGCTCGCTGGCGATGCACAGTGTGCCTGTCCCCTGTTCTCAGCTCTTCAGATACTCCATGTTTTCCCGCAGAAGCAGGGCCAGCCCTCGGCAGTGGCACCAGCATCGACGGCGGCTTCTCTTGCCGGCGAGGACGTTGCCAGGCAGGCTGCCAGCCTTTAGCTGTTATTAATACTGTGCCTGGGTGCTGTTGAGCAACAGCCGTGACAGCAATAGCTCATCAATGGGACAGGAATAGCTCCTGGCCGCAGGCTTGTTAGGAGGCGACATGGGATCCTCTGGGTAATGATCTGTTGTGAGAAGAGACTGTACCTGTCCTCCAAAATACCGTCCCTGTCCCATGACTTCCAGAGAAAGTAAGATGTTTGTCCCAGTGCTGGGTCTGGTTGGTAAGCGTCCATCCCGGTGTCCATCCCAGCTCGAGGCAGTGCGGGCAGCAGATGGGGCAGGGCTGGCATTCACCACGGGGAAAACTCTTAGCGAGCCTGTACAGTGTGGAGTTTCCCTCAGAATCAGCCTTTTTAAATTAGCTGGAGTTTAAAATGTCCTCTCACATAAGTCAGAAGGTGACAGTGATACATACGTAGAGAGAATTAACAGAAATTGCTTTTGTTTTTCCTGTAGATGCCTGTGGAGCAGGTACATTAGAAATGTTGGGAAGAGACAAGTGCAGCAGCGGAGCCAGTGTCCTGCCCTCCCTTGGCAGAAATACCCGTTTTGGTGTGTACAGGCTTCAGCCACTTTGCAGGGGATCCAGTCCCCAGGACCTATTCTTACCGCAGATGGTACCCTGGTATGCTGAAGAAGGATCCTAGATTTAAAATTACTTGAATGCTTTTGGGATGACTGGATAGGAAGGAAGAAGCTACACAAGTATGCAGAAGCCTCTGTGGTTTGTCTCCCAGGCCCTGGGAAGGAGACTGCTTTCTTCTGTTTGCACTAACTTGATTCTTTTGCTTTTGGAGGAAGTGGGAAAAGGACTTCACGCAGCCAGAGCAAGCAGTGAAGCGAGGTGCTGGCGGGGTCGTTTCTCTGGCAGTGCCTTTCTGGTGGGCTGGTATAGTTTATGGTTAAAGCCGTGTGGCTTCTCCCCTTCCTGCAAGGACTTTCCTAGGTTTGGCAGAACAGAGCCATCTCGATTGATCTGTCATGATTACTTTGCAGGTGTCTGTTTGCCACCTAATGTGCTGCCTGTACTAACTGGAACGGGCAGTTCCCCGTCCTCCCCCATGATGGGAAGAGGAGCCCAGCGGGGCAGAGCCCGGCAGTGCCACCGTCCCTGCAGGGACGGTCCCTCCAGTGAGAGCTGCCTCCAGCCTCAGCCCTGGCAGAGATGGAAACAGAACAAGACATTGACAGAACAAGAGGGAATGGCTTCAAGCTCCAACAGGGCAGGTTTAGACTGAACATTAGGAAAGAATTTTTCACAGAAAGGGTGGTTGGGCATTGGAATAGACTGCCCAGGGAGGTGGTTGAGTCACCATCCCTGGATGTGTTTAAGAGACGTTTAGATGTGGTGTTGGCGGATACGGTGTAGGGGAGAACTTTGTAGAGTAGAGTAGATGGTTGGACTCGATGATCCCAAGGGTCTCTTCCAACCTAGACAATTCTATGATTCTATGAAACGATGGAATCTGTCTCCTGTACCAAAACCATACCGTGGGCAGGAGCTCTGGGTACCCACTGGTCCGTGCACACGCACATGCCCCTTTCCGCAAGGCGTTCTGCAGGCAGTGGGCCCTGATCTTACAGCCTGGGGCTCCATGGGCAGCTCTGCCCTGGTCCAAGGGCAAAGCCTGTAAGAAGTGTTGAAAAGTCTCCCCGGGTCACCTGGAGTGACAATGGCCGGGAGTGACTTTTGCAGGATCCTGCAGTGGCAATGCCTTTCAGCGGCCCATCACAGTGGTGGTCCCCTTGCAGCTTCACCATTATGGCAGTGGTAGCCAGTGAGCTGGATGGGGACATCTGGAAATGGGCACTTATCCCAGCAGCCTTCCTCTGCCGTGGAGAAGTATTTGCAAGTCCTTGGAATAAAAACTGTGGCCCTGGAGGCAGTGGTGAGTGAGTTATGGAGGGTGGCTGACTGTCAGGCAGCAGCGTATGGTTTTAACTCCTATGTGTACCCTCCTACGGGTAAGATGCTTGCTAGGAAAGGTGATCCTGGGCAAGCGTCCCGTAGAGGTGAGACTGTTTTCCCAGTCCCGGGTGTTTAAAGGAGAAGAAAAGAGGCCGACACACAAAGGTTACTCAGTGCCTCGGTGCCCCCAGTCCTGCTGCGCTGGCCCAGTAATGCAGGGGACACAGCAGAGAAGCTGTGGCTGGTGCTAAGCCCGGGAGCGGTGCCAAAACTCTGCTGAGGAATGAATGAGGGGGAGATGGAAGGAAGCAGCTGGAGCCAGCGCTGGGACTGATGCCACCCGTGTGCTGCTGCCGGTGCCACCGGGGCTGTGCCAGTGGTGGTGGGGCAGCACTGTGGATGCAGGGGGCCTGGGTGCAGGTCAGGTCTGTGGGATGCTACAGGGGTGGCTGTGCCTGATGCCATCTCCTCCAGGCAGGTGCAGCTTCTCCTGCTCTGCTGCATCATGGTCTTCCATGCTCCTCACCTTTTCCCCCAGCTCCTGCTTCCCAGGAGCTGTGACCACTGTCTCTGCTTCACCACAGAGAGCACCAGTGAGGCTGGCATTGTTCGGGCTGTAACGGAGATTTGGGATCTGAGCAGATCCCTTCAGCTCGGTGGTGGTGGTGGCCATGGCCGGGAGGACCTGCCACACATCGTGTAATGTCCTGTGCTTGCACTGCCACTGACCCGGGTCCTGCCAACCATGGCCTGCTAGCACTCTGCTCGCTCCTCTGTTCCTCTCCCTGATGGTATTCCCCTCCACCAGCACCTTGAGGCTCTCTCGGTACCCCCGGGATGCACAAAGCCAGGCAGTCTGATGGGCAGTGGTGACAGGCAGGGAAAAATGGCAGAGGTGGACCCAGATCAGGCAGGAGCGGTCTGCCAAGGCGCCGGTCCTGCTTCGGGGGAGCCCCAGCGCCATGTCCTGATCCGCCCTCGCTGACATTTGGCAGAGGTCTCAGCTGCTGCACACCAACTGCTGGGCTATCACCCTACAAATGGCACCTTGTCCTGGGGCAAAGCCACCAGCATGTGCACCCCCTGCCCTCAGCGTGGGCGGTGGGCAGGAGCGGTGCCACCGGCTCGCTGGGCATCCACCAAGTGTCCTGTGGGAGCGTGGCTCGGCCCGGGCATCACTGCTGATCAACTTGCTGTTGCTTATTCTGAAATAATCTCATCAATCACCAGTTGGTGGGGTTTTCTTATGTGCTGGCAAGAAGACTTGTAGCCTGGGGGCCTGTGCACCAGATGGCTCGCAGGAAAGTTTGTGGCATTGCCTTTTATTATGGTCCATCTTGTGAACCAATGCTAAGCTTGTGCTAATGTTTGTGGAAGGAAGATAAGGAGCTGTGAACAGCATTGGAGTGAATGGCCAGGCCACGTCTGATGACTGGGGGGTGTTTTTTCCCTGTGTTTTTCTCCCTGCTGGGGTGACACATGCAGGCGTGCCAAACCGAGCGGTGCCCACTCGGTGGGTCCCTGCGGGGACCCCGTTCGCACCAGTGTGTGCGGAGGCTGCGGGTTGCAGCGGGGCGGTCTGGGGGCGACAACGTGACCACCCAGATAAGGCTTGTCCCTCAAAGGGGACAACATTGGGAATGGATCTGTGACCGCTGATGGTGAGCTGGAGCAGGGGCCGGAGTGAAAACCTAAACCGTCTGGGGTTTGGGTTTCCAACGTCCTACATGTGCCTTTGACAGCGAAACTCCCACTTCTGCTCTGGGGGTGTTTCTTTTCACTTGCTCCTTCCCACTGCCTGGGAACAGGAGCGCTGCTCGGTGCATTTGAGGCAGGAAGGAAAGCCTGGAGCTGTTTAAAACTCGCAGTCTTCAGGGAATTTAAATTGCCGTCCAAGCCTGTTCGCAACCAACTGAATAACGGTGCAGGGTTTGAATCGCTGGCCCGCCTCCGCAGGCAGCGCTGCCTCCTCCCTCCCTCCCTCCCTGCCTGCGCCGAGCTCCTGCCCGCACTGGGGCTCTGCCCAGCTCTGTGCCGCAGGCAGCAGCCATGGGGGTGCCGGGGTGGGCTGCCCCCGGCCCCGAAGTCTAGGGGGGCTCTGTGCCTGCCCCCCCTCCCTGCCCGGCCCATCATGCCATTGCTGGATTTTTTCTGGGCTTGCTTCAAAAGAGCCAAGGTAAGGAACCGTCTATTTAAATGGTGTCCGTCTTTCGACACTCTCCTAATTTCAGGAGAAGCTGCCAGAAGGGATGGTGGGGGAGGCGTCTTTAGGAGGGCTGGGGTTTGCGCACGGTGCCTGATGTCTGTGCCACAGGATGCCATGCCCGCGCCCCACATGAACGTCAAAGGTTAATTTTGGATGGGCCATATGCGGATGCGTTGGTCACTGCGCCCTGTGCTCGCCCGCTACCCGTCAGCGATGGTACCCGCATCCCGGAGCCAGCAGCCCCCAGGGCAGGCAGGGCGCTGCGCCCGGCTGAATGCAGTCGGTGGTGGGCTACTGCGTACGTGCGTGCACGCTGCCAGCCCCCAGACGTGGTCTGCATATGCCAAGCCGGGTCCTGCCATGCTCAGCTCGGGTGGTGGCCGGCGGCTGGGCTGGGGTCACCCCTGCAAACTGGGGGCTTGCCTGGAGGCTCGGGGCTCCCGGGGCGGCAGCGGGACCGTGTCTGGCTTTGCTGGCCTGGAGGGACGGGGTGGCTGCGAGCAGAACGACAAAGGAACAGCGAGCCTGGAGGCCCTGAGTTTTTAATTTCCTGCAGCAGTGGTTCTTGTGGCATCTGGTATTTTTCATTTGGGTTTAATTCCTCATCTGTCGCCTTAATAATGTGCAACTCTGTCTCCCTCTCTGACTGCTCCTGTTTGTTGTGTTGGATTTATGGTATCACAGCCTGTGCTGTGTTGGTGGTAGGTGTGCTGAGTAGATTTTGGAGGTATCGTTACTATGGATTTCAGGAGCTTCAGACTGGAAAAAGCAGTAAAATCCCTTTCCAACCAGTGCTGTATACTGGGCTGTGTCAAGCGAGTGGATCTGCCATGGTGAAATGAATGTGGAATGCACACTGTTCCCCCGAGGTTTCAATGCAAAGCTTAAAATAGTTGAGTCTAAAAATGACATTTGTGAAATTCATTAATAATATTAGTAGCTGTCTTGTCCCTTCTGTCTCCAGAGAGCTTAGCACGTCCTTGTTAACCCTCCTCGTCCCTGTGAGCTGCATGTTGTCATGGCCATCGTGCTCATGGCGACAGGGAGACGGGGACCGGGTCCTGCATCCCCCCCTTTTACAGCTCCCAAAGTGCTCCAGCCTGGCCCGCGCTGGGCTCCCCGCTGCCCGGGGACTTCAGCGAAGTTGAAAACAAACCAGCAGACCGTT
>VZSZ01008623.1:708353-723112 GCA_013398815.1 Ibidorhyncha struthersii | reverse complement strand
CCCGTCCCCCCGCCCCCCCCGTCATCCCCAGTTCCACTGCCCCGGCAGGAAGAGGGGTCCCGGGTGGCCCGTGGGAAAGGCCGGCTCAGCAGTGCGCTACATTCCTGCAGTGATCACTGCTGCCCTTCCAGCACCTCTGGCCCCGCTCCGTGGGGCTGTGGCTGTGCTGGGGGGGGGGCGGCTGCCTGCACTTGGAGAGGGGTCTGGGGAGAGTCCTGGGCTCTGCGCTTGTCTCGGACCCGGGTGGCGCCAGGACCCTCCTGCTCCTTAACCTCCCTGCAAATCACTGTCATCTCCTGTGTGCTGGCAAGGCTCTGACATCTTTAGATCCCATGTCCCTTGGTTTTGTCCCTGTAGAAGTCCAGGCCCAGGCAAGGGGCAGCCTGTGTGCATGGTGCTGGTGGCCCCTTCCCCACCCTGGATGCTGTGCCCATGGAGAGGTCTGGGGAGTGAGAGCCTACCCTGCTTTCAGTTGGTTGGGGTGGTTTTTTCCCTTCCTTTATTGTTGGCTTTCTGTGCCTGCAGACGCCATTGTATGCTCTGCTCCCAGACCTGCTAATGTGATTAAAATGTGGACATCTCCACTGCCATCTGTGTAACCACATAGGTACCAAGTGTTTGGGGGGACCCCAGCCCAGTGCTTCCTCTGCCGGAGCGAGAGCCTGACCCATGGAGGCTTCCCCAGTGCTGACCAGAGCCAGACCCAGCTCCAGCATGGGAGCGGACCTGGGTGTGATGCACGGTGCACAGTGTGTGGATGGCTCATGGGTGTCACCTGTGGCACTGTGACGCAGAGCACCGTGGTCTGCACGCTCAGAGAAACAGACCGTGTCCTCCTAACCTCTGTTTTGATCCCTTGCTGTGGACCTGACAGCCCTTGCCTGTCTACCTGTCTGCTCTGGCAATTTTGCAGTGTCCTTTTCAAGCTGTCAGGCAGAAAGGTCCATCTCTCCAGCCCTCCCTCTCTCCCCAGCTCCCGCACTTGCCCCAAGGATGCTGAGCCCCTGGTCCCGGTGGCTGCTGCTCCTCCTCCGATGGCTTCCAGTGAGCAGGGAGCCGGGGTGGTGGGCACAGGCTGGGCACACCACGTTTGCCCAGTGCTCTGGGCCACGTTTGGCACTGATGTTTTAAAGCCAGTGGAGCTGATGTCCTCGGCACAAGCCTTTGCTAGAGCCCTGCTTGTCCTCAGCGCTGGAGCAGGCACTGCTGGTCCCAGCTCCTCTCCTGGTGAGAAAAGGCTGGAGTGGGGACCAAGCCTAAACGCGAGTGGTAGGAGACCATGAATGTGCAAATCAAAAAGATAACAAAATGATTTCTGTTCTTTTTTCTTTCTTTTCAGTGTTTCACGTTGCTAGAAGATAAAAAAGATGCAGGTAAGCTGCGACAATGATTTTCGGGGCAGGAATACCCTTGCTGCGGGGTGGGCAGGGGTTATGAGATGAGGAGGACCATCCCCTTGCTGGGCTTCTGGTTTCCTCTGCCAGCAGCATGAGTTTTCCCCCAAAGTGTTATTTTTCAAAGGGGCAGCAAAGGCAGCCGGTGTGAGGCAGTGCCAGCCAGGACACCCACTGAGCCCCAGCGGTGCGGGAGGGACCTCCCAAGATGTACCCAGGCCCTCCTTCACCCCATCCTTTCCCCACGCTGGCTGCAAATGTGACTTGGCCGTACATTGCACTGATCACCGGTTAGCGGGATGAAATCCCGGCTGCTGTGTGTCGGAGGAACCCTGCAGAGAGGAGCGGTCCCCCTCACCGGCGTGCATGTGCTGCCATAGCTGTGCCGACACGGTGAGCCGTTCAACCAGGGCAGCCCAGCCCGGCAGCGGCTCTGCTCCTTCCTTGTTCCTTTTTAATTCCTCTCTTCTTTGTTGCAAACAACTTTGTGCTCCACAGATAAGCTCATTAGGAGCTCTAAGGCATTGAGACTGCCGTGCTGTAGGAAGGAGGGTTTCCTCCGGCTTGGAGCCCCCTCAGCTTTGTGTGATTGAGATGTCTCACCAGTGACGGCCGGACAGGAGGGAATCACGGTGCAGCTCCCGGCTGATTCATGGTTGTTGTGTACGTGTCTGTGGGCTGCTTCTGCCCTAACCATCCTTCTGCAAAGGCAGGGGGAGTGGTTGGGGGTTGGGGTCACCCTGTTGCGGGGGGCTCGTGGTTGCTGGGGAGGCTGGAGGCTGGTGGAGGTCTGCGGGAGGAGGAGGAGGTGTGCCCCTGTGGGGCTGGATCAGGGATGGGGACAGGGCTCCTGGACGGGTCACAGCCAGCTGCTCGTTGTAGGAACATTGCAGGGCCCCGCTGCCAAACTTGTCTGAAACAGCATTGCCGGTCCTGGCTGCTGCTTTGCCAGCTGCGAAGAAATGCTCCGGATCTCGCTTTGTCCTCGTGTTCGACCCCGCAGAAACAGCCCCACTGCCGAGCGTGGCCCAGCTCATGGGCAAGATGGGTTGAGGTCCTGCATTTTTTAATTTCACTGGTTGGTGTAGTGGCCGTTCTTTACTCAGTGACACCTCTAGAAGGAAACTGGTCAGCTTGTGTCGCTAGCCCTCAGCAGCTCAAGAAGTGGAGGGACCCTGGACCACTCCTCTGCCCTGTGTCAGCTCCTCTGCTTTCAGCTCAGAGCTCAAAATAGGTCCCACAGATGATGGCTCTCAAACATCAGTGAAGGTGGAGAGGAGCGATGCTGCTGGCTGGAGCCTCTGGCACTGCGAAAAGGGAAACACCATCTTGCAGGGAGACCATGGGATGTGCCCAGGGATCTCCAAGCAGTTCCCTTAACTAGAGGGCAATGACCTGACCTCTTGTTTTTCATCCATGTAAGGGTTAGGTGAGCCCTGAGCCTGGCCGGTGCAAGAGCCCAGAAAAGCTCTGGGCAACAAAAGGTGCTGTGTCAACAGAGCTCCAGAGGTAATCCTGCGTAGTCTCTCTTGCCCTTTCATGGGAGAGATTAATAACAGGAATATCAAGAGCTTGTTAAAAAAGGATAGAGATCTCTGTGCAAGGCAAGGGGCAACGAAGACTCCTACAGATCACATTCATGGCTGGGTTTTTGGGGGAGGTATGTTTATAGTGTTTTTTCCCCTTGGTTAAAACTGCCTGTAAAATCCAAGTCTCTCTTGGTAAAGGCTCAGCTACGTTCACAGCAATGCCAGCCCGCACCTTCCTTGCCACAGGTCCATGTCCCAGCCTGATGAGCTCCGCACTGCTGGAGGGATGCTTGGCCACCACGGCATCACGCTTGCCCTCCTGAGGGCAGGAGGAGCAGGAGCCTTCACGTACATGAGCAGCAGCAGCTGTGCAGTCTTACACCAAAGGATTTGTCACCTGTGATTCGGTGCATGGACTGGAGCCATAGTGGGCTACTCAGCCTCACTGTAATCTGCAGCAGTGTGGTGACCCACAACATGAAGCCCGGTGGAGCGTGGCTGAAGCTCTTCCTTTCATGTGAATTATGCTGGACTTTGGAACAAGCCCGCCGTCAGCTCATACTCTCTGCTGGGGGTTTTAAAACTCTGAGAAGAGGCTGATGCAGTCACTTGCTGTCCTTTTAGCTGACCATCCCCAGAAGGTGCTCTGACAAATGGGGGTCACTTAAGGAAACACTCAGTGTTCTCAGGAGACACCATTCCCTTCTTTGATGATTTTTTAATCTCTTTGGGGTGGGCGCCAAGTGGACGTCATCTCTTGAGACAACGGCATGGAGCAGGGTTGTGCTGGTTCTGCATTTATCCTGGTAACTTCTGGGAACATGCCTCTCCTGGCTCTTCCATCGCTTCCCAAAGCCTGCCCCTGATTCCCCCGGGCAGCAGTGCTCCTCTCCCACCACAGCTGGAAAACTCCCTGAGCTGCTTCCCGAGGCACAGCCGGAGCCATTCGCAGCTCCCGGGCCTCATCCTTGCCTGCGAGCAGCCGGGAGCTGGGGCTGTGCTGCCACGGCCCCTTCCCTGAACGCCAGCTGAATGAAGTCGCTGCTGCTTCCCACTGTCGCTAAAATAGCTGGGTATGGCGTGCTCAGCTCCCCCAGCAGTAGCGGTGGAAGACAACTTGGGATTTCGTCTGCCTTCTCGGAGGCAGCGGTTCAGCAGGAGCACATGGGGACTTGGTCTCCTCCAGGCAGTGACCCCCTCCTGCGGGAAACCCCAGGCTGCGTGGACACAGTGCCGCACCGAGCCGTCCCGCTGGAGCAGTCCCAGCCGGGGCCAGGTTTCCATGGATTTCCTAACCCTCCGCTTCCTCTCTGACATTTACTTCCCATGTATTGTTCTGGACAAAGCAGAAAGGAAAGGCTCGCACACCAGCCATGCACGCAAGAACCGCGTCCTCCGAATAAATCCCTGCCAACAGCAGCATCAGGCCTCTCCAAAAGCGGGATCGGGAGCATGTGCTGCAAATGTCATTAAGCAGTGGCCGCCTCTAACTGCTGAGGGACAGGGACTGAGCTGACAGCTTCCTTCAATGCAGCCAGGCAATGATGATATTATAGTATTTCAGAAGTGGGCTCCTGCCACTGGATGTGGTGAAATAATAGAGAAAAGAAGCATGAGGGACTCTGCTGAACTTTTGCCCCTGCGTGAAATAATAAGGTTGTATTTACCCAGCATCTGGATCTCTGAAAATAACCCGCTAAATTTAGCTCTTCTTGATATGTTGTCACAGCTGAGTAGTTATTATTCTCTCTGTATAGGAAAATCTCCTGTGCTGGTTCTGTTAGTTTGTAGCCCAAGCACGAGCCCTTCGTTCCTCACTCGGCGTGTGCCTGCACGTTTGGTGCTCTGTTTTGCGGGGGAGAAGAGGGGGATTGGGATCTGGTTTTCTGACATGGCTTGAATAGGCTGAAAGGGAGAGAGAGCGAGCGGGGGCCTGGCAGGGTGGCTGCTGCCAGGGCGCGGGGACCAGCACCACCGCCCTCGGCACCGGGGCCGCGCTCTGGCTGCAGCATCCCTGCAAGTGAGGAGACCGGTGGCTTGAAGGCACGGTGTGGGATGCTGGATGTGGCTGCAGGGACCCATTTCTAGGGACTTCTGAAACTCCTTGAGAAATCGCTGCCTGATACGTGGTGGAAAATGCAGTCATGGGTCTGGATCCCGATTGCAGAGGTAGGAAGTAGAAAAGCTGAACTAAATGTGATTATTAGCGGTTTTGGTGTGACATGTGATGAAAGAGATTCTGCGTTGCTCCTTCCTCTTCCCTGCCCTCCCCTGGGGTCAGTCTCGGGCTCGGCTGGTGAATCACGCTGAAGTGCTGACCTCCATCCCAAAGTAACTTCAGGTCCCCCCGGAGCCGCGCAGCCCCCGGGAGCCCGGGCGGGCGGCAGCCCCTCTCCCAGAGCCCCGTGGGTGCCGGCCTGGGAGCAGCAGCACCCGACCCGCACTCAGACAGGCTCTGCCACTCTTTTGGTTATTTTCCACGAAGGGAGCCGTTCCTCAAATATTCTCACTTTCCTTCTGTTACAGCCTCCGTGACCTTACTCTGGGCACTCTCCTGTCACTGGGAATAGATCCCCTGGGTCGTGTAAAATGCTTTGTGATTAGTTCTCAGTAGTAAAAACTTTTTTTGAAAAAGTGGAAGTAAAAGGATACATCCTAAACAAGAATTTACACACTAAAAATCACCCTGCCAGGGCAGCTTGAGAGCAAACAAACAGTATATGCTTCTTTCTGTCAGATGTTTTCTCAGGAGGGGTGGACAGCATCTCCTCAGGCCCGAGGCACAATCTCCAGTGTTTCCTTTTCAGCCTCCTCAGTGAACCCTTGAGGTTATTTTTGAACCGCTGAGCTCTTTGATACGTATTTATCCATATTGGTTTAATTTCCCCTAGGAGGTAGGCTGGTGCTAAAGCCTCTGGGCAGAGCCAAGGTTGCAAGCTCTGCCATCCCCTGCCTGTCCCCCGTGGGACGCTGCCAGGGGATATTAACGGGTAGGAGCCTTCCGCGCCGTTCCAGTAAAGCACACGTCTCAGTGCTGCGCTAGGCACTGCCCGGCCCCGTCGGTGCCTCCGTAACAGCCAGCCGCGTTCCAGGAGCTGTGGCTTCGCGCTGCTGCTTCTCTGCAGCCCGGCAGAGAACCGCTTGCAGGGAAGGCAGCTCCCATATAAATCCATGGAGCCGTGCGTGTAATTACATCCTTGATTAATTAACGGGACTCGCCAGGGCAGCGATACGGGCATGCAAAGGACTCCCGTTAATATCTTGACCTACAGAAATTTTAAACGCTTCTGGTTTGTTCTCCTTTCACTGTTTTACACTTTTGGCAAAAGCGCAAAGGCTGCTGGATGGGCNGAGGGACAGGCAGGCTGCTGAGTGCTCCTGCCGCCGTGACTGGCTCCTGAGAAACATGCCGAAAACGTGACATGAGAAAAAATACTTCAAAAGAAAATCAAAACTAACTTGGCCACACTTCAGTCTTTCCAATAAATGATCGTGGGGAAACTATTTGTCAGAGGCATGAGGCCCCTCCAGCCCACGACACGAAGCCGGTTCTTGTCTTTTTTCCCCTTCTGCCTATAAAAAACTTCTGTAACTCTGAAACCCAGCGACTGCTGCGGTAGCTGATCCCCACCCCCCAGCTCATCTCCTCTGTCCTTCTGGGGCTTTAATTTCAGGGTCTGGAAGTTTTTTCTGTTTCCTGTAGCTAACAAAATGCAGATTCCCCCCTTGTAACAGCAGGATCCTATCACGAATTGGGTGATTTTCTTTGAAGGCCAGAAAGGAAGAGTCTTGATGAGAGAAAGGGTTTTTCCTCATGCCGGCTGGGCTGCAGGGCACTTGGGAAATACAGAGAATGAGCTGGGAAAAGGCCCCTTTGGCCACCTTTTGCCCAGTATGTCACCAAGTTTTTCCCATGGCAGCAAGAAGTGATGGAGACAGACTGGAAAGAAATTGCGGGCAAGAAGGTACGTTTATATCTGCAGCTTCTGGGCAGTTCGCATGAGGCCGAAAGGATCAAGAGGGAAGTTTTGAGTGTGGTTACTTCCCTGAATTCATACCGAGAAGACACATTGAAAACTGACAGAAAGGTTTGGCTGTACAATGGTTTTTCTTTGGTAAGAGCTTTGGCATGTAAGCTGCATTAAAGATGCAAAGAAAGGTAATGTTTCCTGTGTCTGAAGTAACCCGTCTGTACTTCTGGAGAGAACTTCGCTGTAAACGGAGGAGGCTCTGGGCTGTGCAAGCAAACACGGCCTTTGTGGGTGCTTTGTAATACTCATGTGGTTTTCTTTTCAAAGCGTGAGAGGTCAGATGGGAAAAAGAAAAAGGTGTGAGGTGTTTCCAGGCCAGTCTGATCATGTTAATTCCTTCTCTTCTTAATGAAGAGACTCTGAACGCTACCTGAAATGTCCGCAGTGCTTTGAATACTGCCCCACCCTCGGCACCAGAGGCGGGCAGGGAGAGCGTTCCCAGGTACACTGATGCTGTGTGGGACCAGACCGCTGGCGACTCAGTTGTAGGTGGATGCAGATGAAATGTGGAACACATGAATCATAATCGCGTTGACCTTGACGCCTGGCACTGGTGAAAATAGCCCCAGTGCCACTGCAGCCCCCTGGGTCCTCTTCCTCCTCTTCCTCACTGCTCCCTATCTCAGCCTGTGGGATGGGGTGGGGGGGACCAGTCCGGCCCAGTCCCCGGGGTGTGGGGTTCGGGGGGGCCTGAGGAAACAGCATTTGCTGCAGATAGTGATGGGAAGGACTGAGACGGGGCTGCCGGTGGAAGGTGGGCTTCGCGAGAGTCAGCACGGGTGGGACGCAAAAGTCAGAGTGTGGCCCGAAGATGTGGGCTGAGAGGGGTCCAGGATTTTGCTTTCCTTTCGATCTAAAATAGTGCAAATTTGGTGATGTTCTGGCCCAGTGTCCCTGCTGCCTGCTGTGTCTGAGCGGGCTGATAAATGTGTTCCTGGTACGGCAGGAGGGACAGGTCGTGTCTGCTGATGTCCCCGAAGAAAACTGCCGTGCTGCTGAGGTTGAATGTGTTTATACTGGCTCGTAAGGATGTTTGTCTACCTCATAAGGATGAAGGTAGAGCCTTCATTCTCGTCACTTTAATAATGCAGGTACTGACCCTGCTCTGTTTGCCAGCTCCGGACTAGGGACAGTGTTCAGGGTGTGACAGCGCAGGGATGCCTCAATGCTACTGCGGCCCCCAGTCTCTCTCTTTGCTGCTGAAAACACTGGAGGAAAATGAAGATGCTGGGAGTGGTGGAGGGCAGGGGGCTTCGCTCCGAGCCCGACTCCTGGTGGGTGAGGAGCCGGGGGTCCCAAAGCCAAGTGGTGTCTGTCCTGAGCCAACTAGTAAAGCAGATCATCCACCTGAGGGGCTGTCAGGAGAAAAGAACCCCATGCTTTTCATCAAAAAGAGGCATTATTTTGTATTTGATAGCTTCTTAGTGATGCTTGTATCAGTCTGTTTATAAAGACTGTTAAAATGCTTAAGGAATTTTTCTTCGTTTGGAACTCTAGTCCTAAAACTGGTTTGATGTGTCTTTTAAAGATGACTACGATAACAGTGTGTGGATAAAAATCTTGAAAATGATTTATTTTGGGTTGTGTGAAAGAGCAACCACTGTGGTGCGGCTTCTCGAACAGCTGGCGATGCTCATTGAAGAATTACAACTCGTACCTGTCCCGAGACTTGTTCCTCCTGCTGTCAAACAGTCCCTTTGAGAGTGGCCCAAAACATGCTGGGTGGACAAGGGTTATTCCTCAGGGATGGACAGGTCAGCTTAGTTTATTGTAGGTGAATGGAAACCAGAGTTTTCCAAAGAGCTCCTGCTGCTGGACCCCTTGCCGGTGACATTGCCCGCCTCGGTGCTGGCATGCTGGGGTGAGTTGTAGCCAGGGGCTGTCAGCCCAGTGGAGCAGGGGACAGAGGGGGCAGGTGGTTGTTTTGGGACAATCTGCACAAGAGCTGGGAGCACAGCTGCAAATCCTTTACGAGGGTCTCCCAGAGGGTCCATAGACGCTCCCAGCTGATCCAGTAAGATTTCCAAGAGGTTAACCAGCACCTTGTCTTTTTTCACTTGTCTTGATAAACACTGTACATGCTTCCCGAGGCTTAGACTTGCAAACCACCACCGTTATCTCTGGAACAACAAACCATTCTGGTTTGTCGCATCCCCCTGTAGCAGACCTGCAGTAGTTAGCATCACTTGTGACCCCCGATTGCAAACACAATGCCATCTCCTCTGCCAGTCTGCTCTTCTATCTGCCTGTTACGGCAAAGTCCATGCGTGGATTGGCGGACCTGGTTCTTCACCATCCCTGTGGTGGTACTGTTTGCAGGGAGGCAGGACCAGCAGCAGTAATTCCCCCTCAGTGTAATGTGAGGAGGCTCCAGCATGGGTGGGTGAAGCAGAAACAATCGGGGTAATTGAGCTGGTTGCTGCTTCTCGTTGCACGCCAACGTGTTTACCTTCCAGGAGCTGGAGGCTTTTTGCTCTGGTTCAGCAGTGGCCACATAATCCGGATTCCTCAGATAAATTCCTGCTGTTTCTTTGAGATCTGTGGCTGCTGTTTTAATTGCCTAGAGCTCTGGGCCAGACACAGGACCCTTGTTGCACAAAATCAGCTTCCATGAATGATGCTGTTGTGCGTATGTCTCTGAGTTTCTCTTTTCCTCCCTCTTGCCCTCCTCCCTTGGAAGCTGGGGAATTCAGTATTGGTGAAATCCTGCCTGCTGGATTCAGGCAGCTGGCGGCACTGACTCCATCTGCCATTTCATGTGTGCCAGTTAACTTCTTTCCCTTGACTTTCCTCTTGTAAACAAGGATATTGAAGCCATCCTCCTCCTGTCGGCTGGAGCCAGCTTGCTCGCTTCGTGCCGGTGCTGACCCTGTGCCGAGACTGGCGCTGGAGCACCCCTGCAGCCCCAGAAGCCGTCCTGCGAGAGGCCAGGGCTGGCTCTTGGGACATGCCTCCCCTTCCTCCTGCTTGTCCTGCTGCGGTTGAGCCTGACCTCCTCACCGGAGGGATGCAGTGGGGGTGAGCTGGGGTCAAGGTGGATCGGGCAAAGGCGGTTCCTGGGTTATCTGTGCTGCAGAGCGGTCCTGAAGCAGGCAGGAGGGGAGCTCCTCTCCCGCTTGCTGTTATTAGGGTCTTGAGCAGGATGCCTGATGCCAAATTGGGCTTATGGCCGTCCTTCTTTATGAATGACACCCCGATATCCTGTACAGATCCGCGTAAGGGCACAAACCCACCTGCGCTGCTGCAGCGAGACCCCCAGCAGGAACTGTGGGAGACTTTGCCACTTGTAGGTGTGTAGGGGATGCTCTGCTGGGCCTGGGGCTCCTTGTGGGGGTTTTACTGGGGACCCGGAGGTCCAAAGGGCTATGGTGGCAGCAGTGTGGGTGGCTGCTTTTATAGCCAGGGGTTGAGAAGAGTGAACAAGCGTTCTGCATTGGGTGGAAGGACGGAGAAATAAATTGGGCACCCTAAGGTGGGAGAGGGTGGTAAGTGCAGGCTGGGCCCAGCTCTGACATGGGGTTAGACCCGGAGGAAGCTGGTTCACGTGAAAATGTCACGGGCTTCTCCTGTTCTCCATCTGTGGCAGCAGAAAAATATGAAACATCAATAACACTTGCATTAGCAGAGCAAGAGTCCCTTGAGCGTATGCTTGTGAACAAATTTACCGCAGGACACCCACTTCTGGTTTGTTCACTTCTGTGGTCAGTTTTTATTTATACACCTGAAAGAAAAGTTAGCTTTTTTAAATTTTCCTGTTTATTTTGGTGGTTGGAAAAAGAGAAGCAGATAATGACCATCTCGGGGCTGCTCAGGATGTGTTCACTGTGGGTGCGTGGGTTTTCCTTTCACAGTGGGTGGTCAACCGGAGCAAAGATGCTTTGCCCATAGATTTATATTGTTGTTTTTTTTTTCCTGCTTTAAGTCGTTTGCTTGTTTTGAGTTTTCCAGGGTGTTTACATTCGGCGTGGGGTGTTGCGTGCTGTGGCCAGCAGAGGGCGCCCTTTTTCCTGCTCCGCTGCAGTGGAGGGCGGGGAGTGTCACGCGTGGGGGATGCGCTGCCGGTGACCGGGGCGGTGCAGGGGCTTTGGATGCCTTATGGAAAATTGCTGGTGGATTTTATAGAAAATTACCGGTGACGGACCCGCCTATGCCCCCCCCCCAACGCCCCCGGGCCTGGTCCCTCGCAGGATTTGCAGGTCTGATGTGACCCGATCAGATGCTGTAGCAGAGCAGAGGGAGGCTCTGAGGATGCTTTTGCCGTTGCAAGCTCCTATCAGCTGAGCCTGGGCTTCCTGGTGGAGCCTGGGGAAGCCCCCCGGGCGTGGAAGCACACACACACGCACACCCCGACTGGGTGGGATAAGCCAGGCGTGTCCATAATGCCCTTCACATCTGGAGGTGCTCTGTCCTCGGGTGTTGGGGAGTGTTTGGTACGTGGAACTGCGGATCCAGCCCGAATAATCGGTCTTTCTCAGCATCAGTATTGTCTGAGCGTCCCAGCCCCAGCAGAAGGGTGCAGCGTGTGTCTCTCAGTGTAATCTGTCCCTCAAAAAGAGCCTTCATTTGTAGCTGCTGTGTGGCCTGGCCAATTTTCCCGCTGGCCCTCGTCCAGAGCAGGGAAGGGTTTTGAGCGCTGGCAGGCGAGGAGGCAGCGCGGGCGGCAGAAGCCGGGCTGCAGTGCGGGCAGCAGGAATGGATTACCTGAAAATGTCTTGACCTCAGGTCTGTGGCTTGGGCTGGGCTGCATCTGCATGCTGCTCTGTACAGGTAGGGTCGGATTCAACCCTGCGTTCCCTGGGTGTGTGCGGCCGAGGCGGCTCTGCTCGCTCAGCCCTGTTCGCATGCCGAGCTCGGGTGCACTGGGGTCAGCGCAGCTCTTCTGAGGTCCCATTTATGGTCCCCTCTAAGGACCTGGCCAAGGTTATTCCTTTGAACCCATTACTGGAGCTTTCCTGGGTTTAGGTCTGGGTGTCCTGAGCAGCAGGGTGGCCCCCACCCTCGTTGCTGGGAGGAGGAGGAGGAGGACGAAGCAGCTCCCCAGCCTGTTCACCCTTCCTGATGTTTTTTCCTAGTATTCAGCCAGCCCCAAAGGGTCTTTGTGGGATTTTTTCCTGTTCCCTCTCAGTGATGCCCTTTAGGCCACCCTAAACAGCCCCTCTCCCCTTGCTGGTGGTGGTTATCTGGGGGCTGGGGAGGGCACCTCCAGCCCCCCAGGGCGTGCTCTGGTCGGCAGCCCCAGTTCCTCCATGCCCTGCCCTGCCCGGGAGGGCATTGCGCTCCAGGCTGTTCCTCCCTCATCCCTCTGCTTGGCAGCTCCTCCGCAGGCAGCGTTAACCCCTTTGCTGGGTGCTCCGAGTGAGCACACGTGGGTGTACACGCACACACTGGGTGCCTTGTGCCGGCGGGGCGGCCTGAAGGCGAGCCCACCGGCACTCCGCCATTCCTCGGCAATACGCTGGGAACTATTAATATCTCCGGGTGTGAATGCGGCCCATTCATGGGGCGGCGCGGGGGGAGCATGCGGTATGCACGATTTCTGCTCCTCCCAGCATCCGCCCCGGCAGCGTGGCCTCGGCTTTCCTGGTGCGAGTGGGGGTCCGCGTGGGACCGGCTGCTTTGGTCCTGCCCTCTTTGCCGCCTGTTTATAGCTCAGCGTCTCCGGGAGATTTCCTGCCTCTCTGCCCCCACACCCTCCCCGTTCCCGCTTTGCATGAGGAAATGAGTGGAAAATGCTTGAAATCCTCCTCTGAGCTGAGTGATTTTTCCACTGGCCATCGCCGTGCCGCTGGGGCCGGCCGGACACTGGTGCCTGGCTCTGACCCACGGCAGTGCTGGGTGAGAGCCGAGCCCCAGGCGTGCCCAGGGCACCATGAAGTGTTGTGAGTTCTGCCCTTACCCGGCCGTGCTCCCCACGCTGGGAACGGTGCCGTGTCTTTCTGCCTCTGTCCCTTTCCCACTTATGTGGCCAGAGTGAAATATCCATCCCGGCCGTCCCCTGGGGTGCTGGCTTGGTGGTCAGCACCCCAAGGCTTTGCACCCTTCGTCTGTTTCCAGAGGTTTTGCTTCCCCTCCATCCCTTTCTGTCACCCTCCCAGCTCCTGGGGAGCAGCGCTTTGTGGATGTTGGTACTTCTGGGGGTCAAGGCTCGGCTGGGTTCCTGATACCCCCTTCCCCCTTCTGACCCCTGCAGCTCTGCAGCGGGGTCCCCGCAGCCACCATCACTCCTCTGTTGTAGTGGCCTTCCACTGGTCTCCACCAGTGCAGATCAACAGCTGCTCCCTTCGCCATGGCTGACCGTGGGGGTGGCACCGGCTGCTTGCTCTTCAGCAGCAGGAGCCCTCGCCCCCCCCTCCTCACCCCCCACCCCGTCCCTGGCTGGCGAAAGGCTTCCTCACACAAAGCTGTATGAAGACTTTCAAGTCAACAACGGCCCCATTGAGAGGCGTGTTGCTGAGAGCCCCTTCCTCCAGAGGCGAGGGCTGTGGCGTACAGGCGGCTCGTTGCGGGGCTGCAGCGGCGGGGGGGGCAGAGGCAGAGCCAGTCGGGAGGTTGGTGGGAGGAGGGTCAGGAAGGAGCTTGGGGCTGGGGAAGGAAGGAAGGAGATGTGCATCAAAAGCGTCTCAGACTATGAAAACAATGGAAAAACCCTCAGTTCTTTTTCCTTGATCCTCACATGTTAGGGTACTTCGGCAACCGTCCAACCAGTAACTTCAAGAGAAAAGCCGGTTTGTGGCACCCCTGCGATGTGTCTGCTCTCTCTCCTGCTTTTCTGGCCATGCCATGCCAAATCATTGCCTGTCTCTCCTTGCGCAAGTTGCGTCTGCGCTCGGTGTGTTTGCTGTCAAGCCTCTTGCCCAGTGTCCTATTGTCTCTGTCTCACCCTGCCTCATCTCTGCTCCTTCCACGCTCAGGCTGGTACTTCCTGACCTCCAGCCCTTTTGCCTCACTTTTGCCACCAAAAAATTCCTCCTTCAAGTCTACTTTAAACACTGTGGGTTTTTTCCTTTTAGCCCCTCTATTCCAGACCCTGTCTCCCATTTTCTTCTTCACTCTCTTGTCTGTAGCTGGTTCCATCTGACATGACGTGGGTCTGGGATCCAGGTAGTGAGATGTGTGTGCCACGGAGAGCATCTTCCTCACCCTTTGCTGTTGGAGGAATAACTACTGACCAAGAAAATCCCCTGCAGCACAGGGGGGATTTTCGGGAAACAAGTCCCGCAGGAGCAGCCTCTCTGCTCCTCTTGGCGCCTTGCTGCCGCTCGCACCCCTGCTTTTACCACCTGCTTGGTTTGACGGGCAGGGAGAGGTAAGGGACAGCCAGGCATCTGTCCAAAAACTGTCCTGGGACCCGTCTTTGAGGGGGGGGGAACAGCCCGAGAGACCCTCATGCACGCTGAGCCCAGTGGGGGAGGTTGCAGCTGTTTGGTGTCCCTGTCCCGGAGCCCCAAAAGCCCACGGTCCGGCGTGCTCGCAGCGAAGCCGGGGCCAGGACAGGCCCTGCAGTTGCCACTGCCGATCTGGAAGCGGAGGCAGGGAGATGGGTGGACGGAGGGGACCCGGGGGCAGCGCGAAGGGGCACTGCGGGACACGGACGGGGTCTGGGACGGTGCGGGTTTTCACACGTGTGTCGTGGCAACCCCTTCCCCTGGGCGCAGCCGATGTGGCACCACGGTTTGGCTCGCCCCTGCGTGCGTGACGGCCCGGAGCTGGGGACCAGCGCTCCGGTTCCTCTTGGCTCTGGAGCGCCGGTGGGGGCTTGTCCTTCGCGGGGTGCTGCTCCGCGGAGCGCGGGGAGCCGGGGCCGG
>VZSZ01008623.1:687764-707839 GCA_013398815.1 Ibidorhyncha struthersii | reverse complement strand
GCTCGGAGCTGCTCCACGTTTCCTGACATAGTCGTGCTGTTACTGGATCCCCGACGTTCCCAGGGTGAGTCACGGCAGCGCGTGGGGCGAGAGGCTGCAGGCTTCTTCCATTGGAGTTGCTGGGTTCGGCTGGCTGGCTCCTTCTGCGTCCGACCTGTTCCCTGCCGGCAGAGCCGTCGCTAAACTCCCGGAGGGATGCGAATGGGCTGGCTGCAGGTTTTGGACTGATGAGATTTTTCTCAGGGCTCCTCTTCACCCCTCCTCTAGATGGGATTACTGATGATTAAATCAGTGGCTGGAAAAGCACAGATTTGCTGTCTGATCCAGAGAGCCAGTGAGTTCATGGAAGAATTGCGTTGACGTCACGAGGCTTCGGATCAGGCCCTTGCGCTATGGCGGGGGGAGGCTGGACTCCACGTTCTGGCTTTTGGCACTGTGGGCCCATGTTTCCAGTCCATCATCTCTTTTGGAGACCTTTGTCTTTGGTAGAAACAGATGGGTTTGCTGTGTGTACGTGGTTTGTCACGTGAACCAGCAGTAATCTGTCAGAGTGTGCTGCCAAGGTGAGAGGCTGTTTGATCGTGCCTAACTTAAACACCAGCTCTTTGTGCATTTGGTTTTGTGGTTTGTGTTTGGAACGGCTTCTTGGAGCGGAGGGCAGAGGAACTGCCTCTTATAAAGACCCTGGTACAGTCCCAGGATGTCAGAGCACGTATCGTGATGTTATTGGCAGAAGTCTGCATTCTTCTCCATGTGCATATTTGAATTCTTATCAATGAATGTACTTTTTTCTGTTTACATGTTAACTGAAACACAGTTAAGACAGGGAGCAGTGCCGCTGGACCCGGCACAGCAGCCCCTCACTGCTCTCTGCACGCCTGTGCCAGCGGGGTCCGCTCCTCGCAGTGAGCCGGGCAGGGAGCGTGGCTCAGCTCAAACCCCGTCAGCCTCTCTTCATTCTTGCAGGGAAAAAATCAGCTCCCACGCTTATGCCAAAAGCTCGTCAGTAATTTCCCTGTGTGGCAAAGCATCAAGTCCCAGTGCAGAGACGGTATCAAACCAGGCTTCTGAGGAGGTGCTCACATTCACTTCATGTACTTACGCTTCCTCAGAGAAATACTTTTCTAATAAAAGACCGACTGAATAAATCCAGTCGTGCTTCTGTTAAGCATTCCTTGTCTGCATGGTCTCAAATGTCCAAACCTGAGCGTATACGTGGGACAGGCTGCCAGCAATTTAGTTTCGTAAGAGAACAAAATATGGTTATGCCTAAGGGCACTTCAGTACTTCCCCTTGGTTTTTGTATTAATTTCAAAAAGATTTGAAGGTTCTCAAACTCAGTTGAAGTCGAGTAGGGGAAAGAAAGGTTGCCCTTTCCCTGAGGGCGTAGCAGAGGTTGCTGCATGGCTTTGCAGCCAAGGCACAAGCTGACCAGCCGGCCAGCACCGAGCCCTGCGGGTGGTGCTGGGGGCAGGTTGCCTGGCCCCTCTGTGCCGCAGCGGAGCCGGGCGGCAGCTGCTGCCCTGGCTTTGCTCTCCTGGGGAACTGGGTAAATCACCCCCTGGTAGAGAGGAGAACCAAGTCTCCATCCTTACGGTGGTCATTCCTTTAACAGCCTGAAACAGTGTGCCCGTTGCGGGAGTTTGCAGACTTGAATTCGCACTTTGCATGCTTTTGGAAGGGCTTTTGCGTTCAGGTGGATGTGGGAGTTTAATCCTCGGAATATCGGCGGCGTGCCGGCAGCAAGGCTGCGGAGGCGGGAAATGCCTCTCAGAGCGGTGGCTGCGGCCGCGGCTGTGTGGGGACTTGGGGAGGGTCCTGCAGGACAGCGGGACCTATGCCCTGCTCCAGGGCTCATCTCCCCGGCCCAGCGGTGCATCCCATAACACGGGTATCTTCATCTCTGCCATCCTGATAACACAGACGTTGCTCCATCCCTCTGCCCACCAGATTTGGTGAGACGTATTGGCAGAGCCCAGGGATGAAAGCTGACCTGGTTTTGTGGGTGTAAAAGGCTTTCAAGGGCAGCATGTGGGCTGCAAAGGCTGGGATGCCATTGCTCTTGCCAGGCCTCCTGTCCCACGCCATGCCCGTGCCGGTCCCGCGGCAGCAGCGGCACTCTGCGGCAAGCAGAGCCACCTGGAGTAGCAACACCCTGAACCGTGGGTGCTGTCGGCACTGCTCGGGGTGAGCTGAGGCGGGAGCTGAGGCACGAGTGGTGGTGGGGACATCTGCATGGAATTTGGGTCTTCTCATTTCTCAACTTTCCTTCACCTGCATGCTCTTCCAGCCCCGCCGGGAAGTGCGAAGGGGGTGTTCTGTTGGATGTACTGCTGGAAGAAAGGCTGTGCTGGAGAGCTGCCAGAGGCTCCCCAGGGCCGGTGGCCAGGGCTGGTGTGGAGGAGCCATTCGTTAACCTTTGTGCCCAGCTCCCGCGCACTCCGGAGAGGACCGGCAGCAGTGGTGGTGGCAGCGCGCGGCCACATTCCAGCAAGGCCGGGGGTCTCCCGTCCAGTTAATGATTGAGCCACAATAACCCTTCTTGTGTGAGCCTTTCTGAAAGTCACCTCCGGATAATTATATTAACTTTTCCAGGCTGCCGGGGCTGGGAACAGAAATTTAAAGAGACAGGGTCTTTTCCTACATTTCCAGCAAGAGATTCGTTTGTAGGTGCAGGAAGTGATGGGTTGCCGGTTTTTGTTGTCTCGGTTTGCTTTCTGATTAATTTGGCAGTTTATTTGCATGGTTCTGCACTAGGGACTGTCGGAGGTGCAGACCCGTGCTGGCCTCGCGCTGCCCTGCTCCGTGCTCGTCCCTCCTCTGCCCGGTGCTCCCCCAGAGGTCACCCTGGATGTCAACCCTGAGCCTGTGGGATGTGGCTCCCGCAGGGTCCCGGGGCATCCGTCCCCCATCTCTGGTTGCTCGGCTGTGTCACCCGTGGGCGGGTGTCTCGCCAGCCGGCTGCTCTTCCCTCCACCACTCAGTTAATGATCGACAGGGTCCCCGCGCCACGTGTGCACGCTCGCCCAGCGCGCAGCGGCAGAGCTGTTTGTCGAGCCAGTTGAAGGGTCCCTTATCAGAAAAGGGCACTTGTCACCCGGTGCCAGTTACAGGCGGAGTAAACGTTAACAGCTGGCGCTGGGAGCGGGCACTGACAAGCGCAGCGGCCTGGGCGACCTCCCCCAGGGGGCTCAGCCATTTCCTATCCCACTGCACGGAGGCACGTTGCCAGTTTGAGCTCCCTGTGCTGTCCCACAGCCGAGCTCAGCAATCCCCTTCTGTGGTTTCCCCAGTGTCCGTCTCACAGGTCCCACTGAGATGTCCTGGTCTGTGTCACAGATTGCTGCCGCTGGTCAGGGGGAGCTCTGGGCTACCAAAACCCGCTGGCCAGGCAGAGCCAGGCTGCGGTTTGGTGTCACACCTCGTGTACATGCGATGCAGCCGCTGAGGTGCGGGCTGGTCCCTAGCAGAGTCTCTTTGAGCTGGGTCTGGCAGCCGTGCGGGGTTTGGGAGTGAAGCCAGCAGGAAAACGCTCGCTGCTGCGACTGCCGTTGCTGTGCTGGGTGCAGGGAAGGCAGCGGGAGCTTGGGGAAGTCACCGGGATGGATATAATGTCAACCTCAGGTCTCCTGACGTGTATGTGGGGTGACAGCAGGAGGGGGGGTGGCAACTGGAGGCTGAGCCCCGCAGCAGCAGAGTGGGGGGGACCTGCTCAGCCTCGTCCGATGCCGTCTCTGTCCCTGCCGGGCTGCCTGCCTTGGGGGGACCCGGGTGGAGGTGCATGATGTCACAGCCCGGGGTGCTGCAGGAGGGGACGAGCCTTCAGTGGGGTGTGCTTGACCTCTGCCATTTCTTTGCTCCCCGTCTATCCAACGTGACGGGAGTGCCCAGGCTGATGGGCTGGTCAGGATAACTCCCAGGAGGGTGGCGCGGTCCCGGGGTCAACATCTGGATTCCCATGCAACCTGTAGCCAAGGCTTGGGCCTCCTGTTGCTTAATTGGGAGCAGGAACTCATCGGCTCCTCCCGGGATGGCATGCCGCTGAACCCAAGGGGCCCAGCGCGCCGGAGCCTGGGCGTGCTGGGGGATTTCCTGCCCTTTATCTGGGAGCAAAAGAAAAGCATCTGACTGCAACATGTGCACGCAGGGCGAGCGGAGAGCCTGCGCCTGCTGGGCTGGTCACAAGCTCCCTGCGCCCCGTGGGAGCCGGCTGTGATGCCTGCGCTCCCAGCTCGCTGGGGCACAAGTGATGGACGCTGCTATTTCAGGGTAGCGGTGGGCTCCACGCCGCTGGCGCTGCCTGTGCAGGCGTGTGTGGGTGGCAGCGGGATAGGGCACTTCTGACCTTTGCAAAGGTACATGATGGGGTTTCTATTCTCCCTCTCTTTTCCAACTTCCCCCCCCTGCCCCCGCCTTTAATTTTACAAGAGTATTTCCATTGCTGTCAAGGGCACAAGTTCAGTTTCTGAATGCCCTTTTGTCTGGTGCAGCTCGGAGGAGTCACCCTCTCTCCCCATTCCTTCTAGAAACGGTGAAAAAACCCTTCTGCCGCACCCCTTGCTGGGTGGTGCTGCTGCTGCCATGTGTTTTGGGGGGACGAGGTCGAACCGACAGCCCCAAGCCAGGCTGCCAGCTGGAAACCAGGCATTTGGGGAGCCAGGGCAGTAAATCTGCAGGCGGGGAGGGACCCGTCCTGGAGCTGTGAGCCTCCCATGCGGCTGCGGGTTGTGCAGGGGTGAAGTAGAGGGATGGGGGGACTTGCCCCCCTTCCATCCACTTGCCACCCCGCCAGGGACCCATGTCTGCGGAGCGGGGTTGGTGGCAGCCAGCAGCTCAGCCTGGGGCTGGGGGAGGATGTGCAGGCAGAGAAGACAAGNGGGGGCTGGCGAGGGGCAGCTGGGGATCCCTTCCCACTCTGTGCTTGGCAAAACTGGAAATGGCCACGGGCAGTGGCAGGCAGGGGTGTCACGAGGCTGTGGGACAGTGACGCTCAGAGGTGACTCAGAGCGCACTTGACCTCCTTTCATCAGTGTCATTGGGCAAGAGCAGGATGTCTGGGCAGTCAGGGCTGGTGTTTCGCCTTCATTTTCCCAGGCAGAGAATTGCCCCACGGCCGCTGTACCCCTTCCTGAGCAAACCTCCCGGGGACGCTGTCCCCTGGTGTGAGCCACCGGCATGAGCCTCCCAGGCACGGGCATGCACCGGCCTCAGTGGCTGGGCTGGACATCAACTTTTTATGATTTCTTCTGGGATGAAGCCTTGGGAGCTATGGTGGTGTCTCAGGAGCATCAAGAATTTAGGAAGCAGTAGTTCTCCCCAGTTAAAAATAACAGGCTTCTGGGGGGGGAAAAAAAAAAGAAGAGGTTTGAAGGACCTAAGAATGCCTGAGATTGTGTGTATGAGAAGACAGGTTGTCAGTACCTGCAGTGTGCCGGGGTACCCGTTGCCCTGCCCAGGTCCCCTCGGCCCCCTCCCATTCCCAGGGAGCCTTCCCCTGCCCATGGGAGACCTAGCGCTGGCTTGATGGGCCATGGCAAAGCCAGCGTGTCCCTAGCAGCGGTTTATCTCCTCCTTTTTGTTTCATTCAGCATCCTTGTGCCCATCCCCAAATCTTTTTTATCTTCCATTACAAATGTTTCTGATCCTAATCTTTTGTTGCTGATTTGGAGCAGGGAGCGTTTGTTGCCGGATCGTTTCTATGGCCTCATTAGTTTCTGTGGCGCATAAATCTTCTCTGCCTGCAGGCCAGCTCAGCAGCGGCTGTCTGGGAATCTCAGAGGAAGGTACCTGTGCATCGGATGTTTGTCTTCCTGGGGTCTCCTCCTGTCAGGAGGATGGATGAGTGCTGTGTGGTGCCCATCCTGTAACAGGACTGGCGGTCTGACAACAGGGCTGCAGAAATTAAGCTGAAGTCCAAATAAGTGATTTACAAGTGGTGCTGTAGGACGTTGCAGCGTTTCCTCCCTGGCTGCTCGCACCGTCCGGCAGGAGTTTCTGTCCCGTGGCAGAGGCACCCCAGCGTGGCACAGAGTCCATGGCCGGCGAGGGTGCCTGCCGTTGAGGTGCCAGAGCTGCTCTGCCGAGGTGCAGGGTGTGCTCTGCCAGCCTGGCAGCGCGACTGTTGGGATGCTGGGGACATGGGGCCGAGCGGGTAGGGATGGGGCAGCAGCGCCAGCATCCCAAATCCCCTTGGCTGCCTGCTCGGGCATCAGTTGGGGCTCTTGGCCGACACAGCTGCTCCCCATCCCCGAAGGCTGAGGGAGGTGAAACCTCAGCCGCTGCCGCAGTGCTGCCGGCAGCAGTGACAAGCGCACGCAGCAGTTTTGCTGTGAAGCCTGTTTGAGTTTAGAGGTTTGTTTATTGTCCCAGTAAAATGTATACCACACTATACCATAGGCACAGCGCAGTGGTGGGAGTGCTCGGGGCTCCCCTGGTTTGTCCAGCCGGGGCTGTGCTCCCGGCACATGCCTCTGTGCACTTCACATTGCTGCAGACTTCAGCTGCTGGGGATGTCCATCCTCAAAACTGCTGAAGTCAGTCGGACGGG
Organism: Ibidorhyncha struthersii; assembly: GCA_013398815.1. Taxonomy (NCBI): domain Eukaryota; kingdom Metazoa; phylum Chordata; class Aves; order Charadriiformes; family Charadriidae; genus Ibidorhyncha; species Ibidorhyncha struthersii. The sequence goes on along the minus strand of VZSZ01008623.1, from coordinate 701,292 downwards.
ACATCTGCTGGGTCTGCTGCATTTGCTCTTCCTTAACACCTTCCATGTGAGCATCTCCAGAGGCTTTAGATACCAAAATGCTTACTTCACCACTGGATTTCCTTGCACAGCCTGTCTCAGCAGAGCCAGAGGAACAAGACTGTTCCCTTGGACACTGCTTGGCCATTGCAGAAACGTCCTTCACCTACAGAGCTCTCCAAACCACTTGTTACTGCTCTCCAGGATAACTGCCAGCTCATGCAGGCTCTCCTCCTGCAGGGATCAGGGCTGTTCACGCTGGATACCTCAATCCTGAGGGAAAAAATCACAGACTGAGCCAAAATTGCATCTCTTCTCGGGAGGTAGGTGTGATCTCCTGCTGAACCCTTGACTTGTTCTCCGGATGGGCACTTGCTTTCCAGCCAAGTGGAGGCTGACCCTGCTGCTTTCCTTTCCCACGCCCAGGGACTGCACACACCTCTATAGGATGGCTTTTCCAGTNAAAAAAAAGGGCAAGTATTTTAGGCATTTTGCAGCAGCAGCTGAATTGTATCAAACTACTTTGTGCATCTGAGACTTAAAGCCCTGAGTATACATTTTTTAAGGGGCACGTTTAGGGAGGCGTTGCAGTCCGGTGACAAGGGAAGTGATTTTGCGAATGCACAGAGCTGAGCTGTGCTCTTGGCTTTGCTCCTGGCTCTGCTTCAGGAGATGCTTTGCCTCAGCTTTCTCCTCCATAGAAAAGTTAACAGAATTGCCTTCTCTCTAGATAGTTTGTGACCTGTGAATGCACTGGGACACTACTGAATCCTGCCGCCAAGTTTTATTTATTGGTCCTCCTTGACCAACTGTTTTGAGACAGCTGCCTCTCTGTGTCCTGGATTTCCTGGATTTCTTCTCATTTTTCTTTCTTGCATTTGGTGTAGGGATGTTGGTATGAAACCAGCATTTGTACTTCCTAACCCTCCATACATCGCTTTGCTCCCAGCCCAGCCGGAGCAGTGTCCAGGGCGGGAGCTGCTGGGATTTGCCAGGGAATTTGCAGGCTGTGCCGGGACACGCCGCTTTGCCTTTCTCATTGCTGCTTTCTAATGGCAGTTTGTTTCCACGTGGGAACCCCGTCCCTGCCCTCTGCGGGAAGCTCGGGAACCACATTTCTAGCTGCAGAACATCACAGCACACGTCCTTGGGGAGCCTCGTCAGTGGGGTGGGACTAACGCACCCCACCGGAGGGCTCTGGGAGAAGGGGTTGGGAGGGGGAGGCACTGGTGCAGCCCCCGTCCCCGGCCTCCACAGCTGAATGGGGCCACGTGGGACCTCCGGTAATGTGAACAACTGTGCAAGTTCCTCCTCTGCCTGGTGGCTTTGGGATAGTGCCTGCGTTTGTCCAAAATTAAGGGTGGGTCCCAGGCTATGGGCCTGTTCTGAGGGTTCAGGGCTTTCCTTATCAGAAAGAGAGTTTGCATGTGTGTTACGGATTTTTGGACCATTGTTGCTCAAGACCTGGTGATGGTGCGAGGAGACAGGGACCTCTGGCAGGAGGCTCCTCTCGCATCACCCATCCGGAGCACAGACACCTGGAAACCCCCTGAGGGCATGAGGCGTGCGGGTGGCTGAGTTTGCAGCAGGGACTGAAAGGGTTAAAGCTGCTTTGCAGTGCGATTTAAAAAAAAAAAAAAGCCATTTCCTTCATGTCGAGAGACAAGTTTATTTTCTGGGCATTCTTCGGGACTCAGGGAGGTGCCTTTTCTTTAAGGCATTTCCTGTAAGCAAGTTTATATTTGGACTGGGGAGGGTGGGGAGAGGAGGTGGGTGTTGGGGAGGGGTCCCGCAGCCCAAGCGGAGTGACCTCAGCTTTTGGCTCCTTGTCCCAAATTGTTTGAGGTGGCAGCTGCGGGAGCCGTGGCCACGGGACGGGCAGCTGTTGTAGCCGGGACAGGGACCCTGGGGGGTCAGGGACCCGAAACACCCGTTTGCACAGATGGGTCAGAGCAAACAGGAGGGTGTGAAGCTGTCGGTGGGGCAGCCAGCCCTGATTGTCATTAAAGCTTCAGTGTTTAAAAATAGGAGCGAAATCCCGTTACCAAGCCTGGCCTTTGCAATCCCCCCCATTGTTCCTGTAGCTTGGTTGCCCACTCGGTGCGTTTCAGAGCCAGGGGCCAGCGGCCAGCGTGGGGGGCCCGTGCAGAGCAGGTGGCCGAGCGGGTGCACTGTGTTCCTCTGCAAAATGGAGTTACCGCCCCGGGGGATTATCTGCTCTGGGCTGTCCTCATGGGTGCTGTGCTGTGCCATGGCGTGCCACGCTGGCCGCTGTGGTGCGGCTGAACTGCGGGGTGATCTGCCCAGCACGGGCTGGCTGCTCCCCGCAGCTCGTGGGATGATGGAGAGTGAGGGCTGTTTATTCCTTTGTCTGTAAAAACCATCAGAGAGCAACTGCGTGCTCTGGAAAAGGAAGCTGCCCCTAGCCGGGGAGTGTTGTTCGGGGTAAGGACTCGAGTCAGCCTCGCTGCTCGGGCGGTAGCTCTGGTGGGAATTCACGTTGTGCTGAGTCAGAGAGCAGGAGCTGTTGTGTTTGTCTTCCCTCTCATGGCTTCTCCCTGCTAAGCGGTGACCTGCTAAGGCACCGTTAAGTCCTTCTCTTATGTCTGTTTTCAGGTAAGCATTAGGAATTTAAGGAGTAGGCAGGTTTATCTTCACCGTAGTTCAGCACTGCTAACACCAGAAAATAGCAGTCTGTCTTTGCCTGAGAAGTGGTCAACGCCAAGAAAAGTTGACCTGTTGACCCATTGCACCCTTTAAGACCAGCCCTTCCATTACCTTTAAGATGATGAAGGTAAGCGCTGCTGGACCCCAAATTCTGAGGCTCGTGATTGACCGCCTCTATCTAATTCTATTCTCTCCCTCAAGATGGCTTTGATTGTTGAAAACAAAAAAAAATCAACCTATCAAGCACAGTAATATATAAGATCATAAAAAATTACTGTGCTCATGATGTCTGTAGTGCAGTGTTAACTCTTTGTCCCACCCATGTTTGATCAGACCTTTATTCTTGTGCAAGGTCCTCGGAGCCTGCAGCCGGAGCCCCGCTGCCCCCGGGTGAGGCACAGCAGGCTGGGCTCACCTCGGAAGCAGCGCCGTGGTTCGAGCAATTCTCCCATTGTTCCCCATGCCAAGTTTCTTCTCCCCCATTTTGTTTTCTTTTTATTACTGTGATTTCCTAACATCGGAAGAGGCGAGTTATGAAACTGGAGTTATCCAAACACGTCTTGTTTGAAGATAGCGTTTCATCCAGCAGATGCGGCTTCCTGCTCTGTAAATGGTTTTCATTGTTTCGCGTTGGCTCCCGGCCCCGTCTCTGCCGGGGCCACTGGTAGCGTCGCTTACCTCTGGCAACCTGAAGAGCGGCGGTCCCAGCCATGAAATGCTGCTGGCCGTGAGACGAAGTGAAAGTGCGGAACTGGGAACACTGGTATTCTGTAGGTATCCTCCCAAGGCATTTGGGAGGCTCACTGGAGGCTGCCTCTTTGCATGGGTTACCAAGGCAGTATGCCTGCCGTGGGGCTGCTGCTGGGCTGCTGGCTCGGTTGGCCGCTGCTCCAGCAAGGGATGCTCAGGTTTTCCAGTGCGTGTCCGCTCTTCCATCAAGACTGTCTGGAGGGGCCAGTTGGTGCCACTTCTGCTCAAACACACCCCAAGCCAAAGTGCTTCAAATATCCACCTTGCTGATATTTGCCTGTGGGACCCCGTACGTTTGAACGGGATTCAGACCGTGGGGCCTGTGGCCAGATGCCGGCTGTTGAAGTGGAGGCAAGACACAGCACACAGAGCAGTTAGAAAATACGGCACTGGTATCAGCACTGCTCTTGCACATTTCGGTTGCAAACCAGGATTGTCTTTTTCTGGGCCATGTACAAAGATGGTCGGATGGTTGACATCCAGATTGTAAAAGAGGATGGAACCAGGGAAGATAAATAAAATGAGGAGGTGCTGGTTGGTGTGATGAGGATTACTCCCACCACAAAAGAAGCTGCATAATTTTTTAAGTCTCTCATAGGAACTGCAGAGAGAGAGGGTTTGGAGATGCACCCTGGGGTGCCTGCTGGCGGGTGCTGCCCAGGGACAGTGGTCCAGCAGGGGCTGCGGTGTGTTGGATGGAGAGCCTGGCCAGGGCTCAGTGTCGGCCGCCACGGGTGTTCCTTGTGCTGGTGCAGGACGTTTCTGCCAAACGTGACATGGAAGGCTTTGAAAAGGACCGAATTGATTTTGTTTAAAGATGTTTTGTTATCACTGGGAATGGGTGACCTGAGTTTGCCTCTGCGGCACTCTGCACTGTGTTTGCTCAGCCTGTCCCGGTCATCCAGCAGAACCACTTCATCTGGGGCAGCATGAGTAATGCCAAAAACCTTCCCTGTGTCAGAGTCAAAAGGATTCGGCTTTGGCCACGTTTGTGCCCCAGCCTCCTTTCCCCTTGGGTTTTGCATCTGTTAAGTTTCTCTGGCTAAATACTCAGCAGACCAAACGCCAGCTGACTGTTGGCTCTGATTTTAAATGGTTGATCCAGAAAGCAAAAAAGTATTAATTAATCATCTCATAGGATGGTGAAATTGGAAATGTGACTGAAGAAAACGGTGATCTGTGTCTTGAATAGCTGCTACTAATATGTCAGATGTGTTTATTGGTGAAACAGGAGGCTGGTCTTACTTCTCCTTACTGCCTGCTAAGACACGTGGTGGGCGGAATCTGTGCTTTGATGGTGAAAAGCTGGAAATTCCACTTTGCAGCACACATGTGGGTGCTAGAGGGGAAGGACAGCCCTGCCTCCCCCGAATGGTATGGCCACAATGTTTGCTGTCCTCCAAGACCCCCATTGTGAAAACAAACCTGTACTGTTGGGTTTATTAATTCTCTAAAGTATGCTTTTAGTTCTGCTATTCAGAGCAGATGTAAGACGTGGTACTCAGAGTGAGGACACCTGCCATGAGAGGTGCGTGCCTTTTCATCCTTCCCCTTTTAGACTCCCTGGTTGTGGGGTGGCACGGTGGTGTCCGTGGCAGGCAGCTGTGGGGTCTCCCCAGACCATCTGGTTTCTCCGTGGGCTGCGGGGCCCTGGGAGCACCACGCTGCAGAGCTGTGGGAGAGCTTTTGGGGGAGGAACGGCTGGTCCTGGTCTGGTGCTCCTCCCTGGCTGTCTGCTTTTGGCCACAGGTGGGAGTGAATCCTGGTCTGCATGGTCCTCTGCTCTTCTGTTGCTCTCCTCTGGGTGCCTCACCACCATGAGTGACACTGAGGTGAAGCCGGGTAGTTACTGGGCATCCACTTGCAGCTGAAGGGCTTGGGTGAGGCTGTGTTTGTGTCCGGTGAAAAGCACACCCCTGCTCTGCCATGCAGGTTCAGAGAGATGGGTGAGGTGCCCACATCAGTCCCCATCCTGTCCTCCCTGATCGGTCCCCAGGCACTGGGAGAGATCCCTGTGGTGGTGGCAGGACATGTAGCATGGGATTGAAGAAGTGGTCAAGACAGAGGAAAGTCAGAGCTTGCTGGTAAGCAAAAGCTTTTGTGCCTCACGCTCCGTTCCCTGAGCATGGTGATGCTCTTAGCCATGACCTTGGACTTGCAAGAAAGCGGTATGTGGCCTGCAACTGGAGCAGGCTGCGAGTTACTGGAGGATTCTGGGCAGCAGGAAGGTAGAGGCAGGCTGGGACTTGGCTGAAGGCGAATTTTCGGTGGATTGCCTTTCTCTGTCGGTAGAGCCTGTTCTGAGAGGAGCTGGGTGTGCCCCAGACCTCTTCCTCCAGCGCAGGAAGCCGTGGAGGGGGTCACGCTGTCCCTGGGGCTCGGGCACAGCCGTGCTGCCGCCGCCGCAGCCCGCGCCGGTGATGCCTGCCTCTCCTGCTCTTGNTTTTTTTTTTTTTTTCGCATGAATGGAGCGTGTTTTTGTGAATGTTCTTTACGGGATGTGAAGCCGCAGATGTTTGCTCATTAATTAAGTTCTGCAAAACTGCTGCCGGAAGCAGCGCCAAGCACTTGGCAGAGCTCTGTGGTTTGACGTTTTTCCTTCCTGCCCCTTCTCAGCTATGCAAACCCTCAGCGAGCCCTTCAACTCCGCAATAGCAGCCCCTACCTCTGCCCCCTCTGCCCTCCTCCGTCAGAGCTGGCACCTCTCCGTTTGAGGTGGTGAACCGAGGCCCCCCAGGCAGGGTCCTGTGAAGGGAGCCCCTGTCTTGCATCTGTTTCTTTGGCCACAGCCGTCAGAGAAGGCAGAGGGTAATCAGGTCAGAAGTCTCAATGGCTGGTATTTGATAAGGTTCACTGACATTTTATCTTTTGTCACCATAGAGAGGAGGAAAACATGGTGAATTAAGAACATGTGTCGTGGCAGGGCCAGCCTTCCCCCAGTGCCCGGCTCTGGGTCGGGATGGGGTCCTGCTTCATGGGACCTGAAGCCTCTGTGATCCAGTCTCCTTATTGCAAATGAACACAGAGAGCTTGGGTGTCCTTGGATTTCTCTCTGGCTGCGCTGGCAGAGCCGGTCGCCTGCCCAACTGCTTCCCCTGGGAAAGTTACCTGCTGTCTGCTGGTACGTGCCGCTCCTTGAACAGGAGCTGTGCTTGTAAATGGCTCCTGGCAGCATGGAGATAGTGCGGATAAATATAACTCGACGTTGCGTAAGTCTGTATTTTGCGGATTATTGAGGCACTCTTGTTTCTTGGCCAGGCTCCTGAGCCCATCGGGGTATCGAACGATGCACCGGCGGCTTTGACAGTGCTTTCCCTGTTTTCTAATGTGAGCTGCTCCCTTTTGCCCATCTCCGGCATTGCCTGGGGCTGGTGGCAGGTAGGGCTGTGCCGGCCACGGGCAGGAGCAACCACGGGCTGCCAGCGAGCTCCTGCCTGCAGGGCCATCCAGCTGGGGATGTGGGTCGGTGCCGTGGGCCTGCTGCGGGGCAGAACTGCTGGCAGCCGGGGGGGGATGTCCTGCCTGCCATGGGGCGGCTGCGAATGCTGCCTGCTTACTGCCCTGTTATCTCTCTGGCCCAGCCAGTGGGCATGTGTAACTTATCCGGTAACGGCTCCTTGTTCAGCGGGGAAAACAGTAACGGCAGGCAGGGCTTGGAAAGAACGAGAGCGAATAAGGAAAAATGAACATAGGTAGTTTCAGGTCGACCTGTCTGATGATGCTGGTGGAGTAAATCCGCGGTCAAGGTTGTGTCAGAGGGCGGAAGACCACGCGGTGGTCCTACCCTCTTGCTTCGGGATGGCATCCTCTGGCAGGGTGGCCCAGTGGCTGCACTGAGACTGGAGCAAGGCCACCTTTCAGCAGGGCTGTTTGGCTGGACAGCCTGAACCAGTATTTGGTATGCATTAGACCTTCCTCGGGGCAAAGAAATGTGAGAGGGGAAAAGCTGTAGGTTGCGTGGAGGAAAATGAAAGGACAGAAGGGGGTTCTGCTCAGCTCGAGCCCCCTCCGCCTCGGCAGGCACAGGGAGGAGGAATGACGTGTGCTGCTTCCCAGGAGTGCAGGCGGGGACTGGAGAGGAAGCCTGGTCCACCGCGCGAGTGGTCCTGTGCATCCCTCCAGCGCCAGCCCACAGGTCTTGGCGTGGGGATGGACACAGGGGCGTTTGCAGGGGAAGTGGGAGGAGATGCCGTATCCCTCACCTCTCTGTCGGAATGCTCTGGAAAGCGGGGGAGAGGAAAGATCGGCTCCTCCGATCCAGCTCGGTGATCCTAGCCAGGAGGCACCTCGTGACCCTCCGCAGTTCTGCAAGGCGGGTTGTTGGCAGGTGGGAACGCAACGCTCAGTGAGCAGCCAGCAGGCAAGAGCAGCGAGTCCTTCGGTGCGGCGGTCACGGGTCGGTATCGCCGTGTGCACGTGTGCCTCTGCGCGGGCGAGCCTGCGTGACGGGCAGGGCGTTGGAGCGTGCCCGTCCCTGTGCACGCGGCTGTAGCTCGCTCAGCCGAGCATCAGGCGAGCAGCCGTGCGTCTGTGCATCCATGCACTGCAACTTGCATTTTTCTGGACAAAAGCAAGACAGAGGCTGTCTCAGATGGGGCCAGGTAGCAAGCGGCTGCGGTGGCTGGTGCTGCTTGTCCCCTGAAGATGCCGAGGTTGACCAGGACCGCTGGCATGCTGGGCAAGCCCTTTGCAAAGGGACAGGACTAGAGGCTTTCACAGCCTGCCATTTCAAAGCAGCTCAGCTCTTCATTTTCTAACCACTTATGAAAGCCGAGTGTTAATTAAGGGCTTTGAGTCCCTTCAGAAAACATGCACGTGTGAGTCAAAAATTAGCGACTCATAAAAATAGACATGGATGAGTTTTAGAAGGATGTGAGCTGATTGATTTACCACAAATGACGTTAGCCTGCAGCTCTAAGGTAGAAGTTTTCTGAGGCAAAGGTTTCCTTAGAAACGTCAACAGGAGAATTGCCGCATGCTAGTGAGACTGAAAAGTAACGCTTGCTTGAGAAGATGTAAACATTTTAAAGTGTTGTTCTGAAAGACACAAAGATGGGGAAGTTTACACATGTGAAATACTGCCGTGCAAAGCACCTACGTATGGGACTGAGGAGGCTCTGGGGGGCTCCGAGGGTGGGCAGCCGCTCTGAGGTGCAGGGAGGGGGGATGCTGCTGAGGTCCCTCACCCTGCAAGATGTGGTCATATGGGCTTCAAGCCCTGAGGAGAGCTCTTTGTGGCTGGTTTCCTGTAAGCCAAGGAGACCCAAGTGAGCACCTTGACAGCCTTTGCTTTGGTCCTTCTGCCCCAAAATGATGGGGAGAGCAGGGCTTCCCCGCTGTGCATAGCCACGGCAGAAGAGGTTTTGTTGGAGAGTTTCCATATGTGATTGCAGGTGGATCTTTCAGTATGACTGTCTTTAGGGCAAAGTTTTCCTAGTATAACCCGTAGAAAGCATTGGATGCGGGCTGGAGCTTTCATCAGCCCTGCGCATAAGCCCGGCATCAGGAGGGGAATTTGACTCCCATTAGCTGGAGACTCCCCCTCACTGTGTCCGGCTGCGAGCACAAGCGAGACTATTGTGCTGTCGGGGCAATATTCAGCCGGGCAAAAAACCCCAGTGGCTTTCACATGGAAGGGAAGCTGGAAAAAACATGCCCGTTCCTGCCAAAAGGCGCTGCTCTGCCAGTAACTGGCCTCTGTTTTCTAATGCTACTGCAAACGGTTGGTGTGTTGAATTAGGGCTTCCTGCTGTCTTCTAACCCATGGGTTTCTCCTTGGCCTGACCCTGTGGAGGTCTTCCTCTGCTTCTGACCTTGCTGTCTGCAGCCGCAGCACTGACTCCGATGCGTTCGGCGTCATAACTTCCCTTGAGCCGAAATAGCTGTGCCAGGGGCTGTGGGCTCACATGTCTGTAAATCCCTTGGGAGGCCGGGAAGTTCTTGGTTAATTAACAAAACTGAAGAGGAGAGTAATTTTAACCATCTCTGAGAAGCGTTTCCTATTGCTTACAGCAAAGGTCTGAGATTCAGGACTGTCCTTTGGCTGCAGACCAGTCCAGGTCCCTCCGTGCATGTTCAGACCCTCCCTCTGCCGGAACGTGTACGGGCTCCTCTGTCATGTCCTCCACGAGGCTTTGCTTGCTTCAGCTCCTCAGAAAATGCTGCGTTATATGTAAAGGGTCACGTTTTAGACTGTGTCTGGGTTGTGGGTAGGCATGTCTGTGGAAAGGGGCGCAGGGCTGACCAGCTTCTCTGGTGGGAGACCAGATGGGACCAAGCCATGTAAGCCATTCCCAAGGTTGGTCTTCCATGGAGATTCAGCATCCTGACTGTCAGGCCAGCATATGAGTCTACAACATCGCTTGAGGCCAGCTTTTGCATCCTGTTTTGTTATATTCCTTGACATTCCCCACATTCCTGGCAAGGAGACTTCTGTATTTTTTTAAAAACGTTTCTTTGTCTCTTTGCAAAACTGTGACATCCTTTAAAACTACTCAAAACGCCCATTGGCCTGCTCTCTCCAGCAGCTCCTGTTAGCTTCATAACGAAAAGGCAGCCTTGAGCTTGGACTCCAGCCCCAACACCGTCTCCTTTCGGTGGGGAGAGAGAGGGGAAAAAAGAGAGAGGAAGGGTCGTGAACTCCTCTTTGGCTCAGGTGACCTCTGTAAACCTCAGGTCTGTGTTACCTGGTTCCACCCTTGTCCTAAGGTTTCACTCTGTCCTCCACAATTTTGTGATGATTATGGGCTCATTAGCTGTGCTTTCATCACTGCTGTAGCCCATTCTGGAGGGTCCTGGGTTTGGAGGAAAGCTTTGGAGAGGGCAGAAGCCGCCACAGTGGTCCTCGGGTCGGTGTCCTGCCTCTCGTCCTGGCCTCTTCTGTCTTACCTATCAGGGTGTAAGGAAGCGAGCCGAGGGGTGGGTAGGATGTTTTGCAGTGCTGTATCCCTTGGGGATGACAGACCTGTTGTGTTTCCCACTGGGAATCAGAAACAAGGTGAAAAAGGTGTTGAAGCCCACGGTGTGACCCAGTGGAGAGTCTGACTTGAATCACTACAACTTTTTACCAGCTGCATCAGGATGCGTCTGGTAAACACGCTGGTCCTCCTTCGGTCACCCTACAGCCAGAGTTCAGAGAGACCAGGAGAAGACCAAATGGAGAAGGAGAAGAGTGAGCAAACAAGCCAACCCACAGGTGACCGTGCCAGGTATTCTGCTGGCGCTGGGGCCCCCTTCCCTCGCTTCTCTGGGCAGCAGCTCCCCGGGACACGCAGGGAGCCCCTTGGATGGGCTGTGCCAGCTCCCCCTTTCTCCCACGGGTGAAGAGGACAGCAGCACTGGGACCTTCTCCATGCCCCAGAAGGAGCTGTAGGTTCAGGGACCCTTCTCAGCCCCCTCTCCTGGGCAACATTTCAGTTTGCTCCAGACAAGGAGACGCCTGGCTGCTTCTCCCATCTCTTTGGAGCCAGCGAAGTCTCTCTCCTCTCTTCTGTCCCACCTACAGATGTTGGCTGACTGGAGACCTGGGAGGCAGCTGCTGGTCTTTTGCTGCAGCTGGAAATTACGGTCTGGTTTCCTTCTGTGGCGCCACGGTAGCATTAATGACAGGAAAGTCCGGCCAGGGGTAGTGGTGGAAGAGGCTTTTCCTGAGGAGAACTGGACCAAAATCCCCTTGCTGAGGGGGAGGGCATTGCAGCAGGCAGGACGTGTGCACGGCACCCGCCTGTGCCTACCCGCACACCGTGCCCCAGCTGGGCACTGGTCCCAGTGCTGGCCTGAGCATGGGTGGCGGAGAGCCAACCTTGGTCACCGCTGTCCCGCGTCTCCAGCACGCACCTACAGCATCAGCTGGGTTTGGTGTCTTTGCCGTCATGTGTGCACAGAAAGGTCTTTTTCATGCTAAAATATGGTTATTATTTGTTATCTGTTGGCTAAGTCCACTGCTGGCTTGTTTTTAGCAATACTCTGTTTGCGAGGGGAGGGCTTTTGCTTTCATTGCCAAGAGGATCAAGACCTCCCGGTTCAGGGATTTCATTAACCTGCTACGTCAAAATAGCTTTGTGGGATCCCTGAGCAGCTTTAGCGGAGTGTGTGTGGCGAGCTGGACCGGGCAGCAGCCAAGGCACCCTCTGCTAAAGCACGCTGAAGGGCAGCAGCACGGCTGTCTCAGAGGCCCGGTACTTCCCTGCATGGCTGGGATGTGAGATCACATTTGGAAGCGGCTTTTGACTCCTCCCGCGTTGGTGGAAATTTTACACATGGTCACTGGTAACTTGGATGGCCACCGAGGCGCCTCCCCATCTGCAAGGCGCTCGCTGTTGCTGTCGTATTGCGGGTGTTTTCATCCCGCTCCTTTCCGAGGTTTGCTCACAGATGTCTTTACCAGCCTGCTCCTCTCAACTGTCCCCTTCTGCACTTTGGACCTGGGATCTCCCCTGCCAGGTCCTGCTCAACCGAGGGGATCTCACAGCTCATTCTGTAAACTGTTTATGCCAAAAGCACCGACTCGGGGAAGCGTGGTCGCAGAGAATGTGCTTTTCATTATGAAGACTAATCCCATGTCAACCGGAGCTTCTCACTTGGACCATGCTGTTTCCCTCAGCTTCGGTCCGCCCGAAAAGGTTAGGCAAGCCCTGCCTGCGTGGGGGCAAGGAGCACTCCCAGGGCAAGGCAAAGCGCCCATGGGTTGAGCCCAGACTATGAATTTGTAGAAAATTAGGCAATTAAGTCTACATATCTTGGATTGCAGGCGCTCCTGTTCTTGTCCCTGAACTGAAGCTTTCAGTGTTTTTTGGCATCTTGAAGGATTGGGAAATGTATGATGGATCAGTCTTCACTCTCAGTTTTCCCAGCCCTGCCATCGCCGGCACACAGGAAAAGCTGCGTTCAGACGCGCTGCTCTGCCCGGCTGCGAGCAGCTGGCAGCTCCCCCCGTTTGCAAACAGCCGACCAAGAGACACCCTCAGCTGAGGTTTATGGTCAGTAGTTTGACTAGTCAACGTCTGTTGGGGAGGGAAAGGGGGTCTTGGTGGTCTCTGTCGCCCTCCTACCTTATGCAGGGCAGTGCCGCACGCTCCTGGTCAATCCTGCTTCCAGAGCCTGGGGCCAGCAAAATGCAACCCTGCGGGAAGTTTCACACTTGAGCATCGCAGTATGACTTGAAAACACCTAATTTTTCTGGTTGCAATTGAAAGCTGCAACCCACCTGGCTGCAACGGGCATCCCGTGCCCGGCCGGCCGCAGCCAGGCTACAACACCTCGGTGTCCCTGCTCCGGGGCGCCTCGTGCCCGCTGGCTGCGGGGGACAGCAATGCCCCTGGCCGCTGTGGGGGAAGCGAGCCTGTCCCGCCGCTCGGGCAGCGCTTACGGAGAGCTGGAAGCAGTTCATCAGCGTGCCTGCATGCATGTGCGCTCTCGCTCCGGCTTCCTCGCGCGCTCCCCGCCTGTTCCCACCCCCGCTGTGCGAGCAGTTCAGCCCTTTGCGCGGCCGGGGATGTCCTGTTTGCTTCTAACGAGAAATTAGATGGCTGGGTCAATGAGGGTGGATTTTATTAGCTCAGTACAGTCAGCCTGCATGGAAAAATCGGAGATCTCCAGCTGACTGCCCGCGGGAAGGTCTTTGACCAGGAGTGCTCTCGCCTCCAGTGGATGGTGCTGGGGTGGCTGAGGTGGGNGGTGGCTGAGGTGGGGGATCAAGGAGGCCAGTGGTCATGCTGATATTTTTTTCTGCACTTAATCCACGGTTTCCAATGAACAAAGCCAGGATTAACAGCTTCTGCCATGGTGAGTCTGCTCGTGTCCCAGCTTTGTGTTTTCATCCTGTAGGAGGTTTCAGCCAGCAAACACGCATTCGGGGGGAAGATGGGAAAGTCTGTAAAATGACATTTTTTTTCTTGTCAGAGATTTCTTGAAAACAGTGTTCCCTTTGCAGTGAGTCAGTTTNTCTGCCTTGACGGGATTGCTCCTGTGCCGGGAGGGGCTGCAGTTAGGTGCGTTGGGAGTCCTGGGCCCGTGCTGAGATAAGGCACTGGTGCTGAGGGTCCAGCTGTGCGTGGTAGGAAGGAGAGGGGAAATGGAGGCGACAAAGTACATG
>VZSZ01008623.1:669286-687678 GCA_013398815.1 Ibidorhyncha struthersii | reverse complement strand
GCCGTGCCGTGCCGCGCCGTGGGATGCGGCATCGCCTGCCAACACTGAATTACTTACAAGCAGTTTTAAGCCAGAGGAAAGGAGGGCAGGAAGGGGGTGGGTGGGATGGAGGGGGCTCCGGGGCTCCGGAGGGTGACCTGCGGGGTGGGGAGGGAAGTGCTCTCCCTGAGCCGCTGGCAGCCGTATTGTGGGCAGTGCCCGGGACATACTGGTGGGCACTGGGAGCAGCAGAAGGGGCTCTGGCTTCTTACGGAGGGAGCCTTTAATGCGCCAGATGGGAGAGATCCCATGGGCAGGGTGAAAGTCCTGCCCCAGCATATGCAGACCTGCGGTGGCATGACAAATGTTACTTGGCTGCTTTTTGAAACATAAGTTTTGGTTTTTGTGGTCTTTAAGCCTTGATCTGTAGTTTTCTCTGGAAGGACTGCAGGGAGATGTCCCCGTCAGGGAGGAGACTGCCGTGCAGACCAGAAGGGACGTTCTATAAACGAACCTCAAGCGTTCCGTTCGCAGGCTGAGGCAGTGGTATTGTGGTCATCTGCACATGCAGGACTTGGTGGTGTTAAAAAACTGAATTTTGCGGAGATCTTTCTGATGTGGGATGGGATTTTCACAAGTGTAACGATTAGCACGTGCAGGTGTCGGTGCAGAGGTGCCGAGCACCTTTGCTCGCACAGCTCTCCGCGGAGCAGCCGCAGCGGAAGACTCAGGGACCAGTTGATGGGCAGAGCCTGACCGCAGTGAACACCAGTGGGCTGCTGGTCGAGGGCACGCGGCAGGCGGGCAGGGGGGGGAGATGGCTTCGGAGTCATGCTTCAGAGACTGCAATAGGAGATTGATGAAGCAGAAAAAGGAGGCGGATTATTGCACAGATCTGGAGAAATACTTGATTCTGGCTTATTTTTGTATTGCAGCCTTTAAAAGGGGAAGAGCAGAGCCCTAAAACAACCCTTTGTGCCTCTGCTGAGAATCTAGCGCCCATTTCTTCCTGCGAGGACGCATTCCTGTACCAGGGCTGTAGCAGTGCCTGGCCATCGGCTCGGGCAGCCACCGGAGCGGGTGTGACAGCTCTGGCTCTGGGCCCACTGTCCCCAGGGGCTTGCAGGACTCCCACCGAAGGCCACAGGAGCCCGTGCATTCTCCAGCTGGGAACTGGATGGGTTTCTAATTCTGTACAACATGGAAAAAGCTGCAGAAAGACCACGAGGGAGTGCTGCTCCGTGGGGTTCCTCTGGTAACACGCACTGGTGTTTATTCTAAATACATGCATAAAAGGAGGGGGAAATTCCCTTATGTATTAAGCAAGTAATTATTTTTTAATGCCTGGATTTAAAAGTAGGGGCTGAGCATAGCTCCTAAGCAGGTAGCGTGGGAGAGAAACTGCAGCCGGTCGCATTGACTGGACAAATGTGCATCAGCTGCAGAGGCTGCATTACGGATTTGAGAGCTCTCTGCGAAGGCGAGAACTGGTGCTGATTCTGGCTTTTTAGCAAAACTGTTGTCGTTTTCCTTTGCCTTGATCTTCCTTGGCCTTTGGTGATGGCTCGTATTGGGTCTCGCACTGCATGTGGTGTAAGTGCTGTGGTGAAAGCAGCAGCGGGGTGCAGCTCTCTGGACTTGAACCTTAGAGCCTGCCGGAGGTGGGAATGGGCTACGGGTGCATCGTTTGGACAGTGCTGGGTCCAGCGCTCTTCCAGGCAGTGGAAAAATGGACTCTTGTTGTTGTCCATGTAAAGAAATCCACGGGTCCCGTGGCTGGCACTACCAAAGCACTCAGGTGGGGAGCTCTGGCACCGCTGGCCGCCCTTGCAGATGCGGCGTCCGTTAGTCCAAACAAAGTGCATGTGAGACCTGTGGGATGATCAACAGGAAAACAAGAGTGCAATTTTAGAAAGGGTGGGATACAGGATGGGCAAGACGGATTCATTTTGTTTAGCATCTGAGTAGCTGTTTTCATCTTGCTTCTCTTCTGGGTTTCCAATAGCAGAAATGAGAGCACCCAGCCGCCACAGCCACCTGAAGAGTAGAAATGCATATACTATGACAACAAATATTCAAGAAATTAATGGCTGGATCATTAGGGACCTTAAATAGGAGGAGACACAACACCGCTCTCTTCTTGGCATAGTGCACAGGCTGCTGCAGCAAATGGTTACGTGCTTAGGTACCTTTTGAGAAGAAACCACAATATCTGACACAACCTTCAGCCTTTGGGAAGGCTGTGCAAGCAGTGCCAGGCTCTCTGTGAACACAGTAATTGCGTTTGGATGGGGCAGGCTACCCTTTTCCCTGTGAGTGGTTGCTCACTGGCTGCAGGCACAGGGCTGTTGGAGCATGAATGTGTGAAAGGGGGAACGCAGGTGGACCTGCAAAGCTCTGCCTTTCATTACACATCTTTTTCTTTCATCTCTTTGGAGTTGTACAGGAGCGTCTCGGTGCTCTTTGCTTGGTAAAGGGTAGTGACCAGCTGCTGCAGCGCGGTTACTCTTACCAGCATCACTTGTTCCTGTTGGGTGCTTCAGCCATGCAACCACCTTCCTTCTAACTCTTATTTTCACTGGGAAGCTTTTCCCTGTCCCATGCACACAGATGCATGTTTGTAGAGATAAGGCAGCTCAGCAGAGTGAATACCAGCCTGAAACCCAGGGAAGGGAGTAATGTAACTGGTGCCAAAGAGAAGACAGTAACTTCACCCCAGGTCTAGATCAGGGCAGAGGCGAGCCATTGGCCGTGCCAGTGCTGATGGACCTTCTCAGGGTGGTGCACAGAGTGGGCTGGACCTGGAGGCCCTGTCTCCCCTGAGCTTGCTTTATATTTGCCTTCTTCAGACATGGAAACCGAGGTTCCTGCTGGGTTCCCTCCTCCTGCACGAGGGTGGCTTGCTGCTGTGCTCCCCGGGGCATAGGAGGGGACGAGTTCCTGCCCTCTCTGTTGTTCCTCTGGGGTCAGAGCAGCTGCAAAAATGCAGGTGGGGGAGGCAAGGAGGATGGATCAGGGTCTTCACCTTCCTGGCCCTTTGTTTCTCTTCCTATCTGTGCCCTTTCCATCCCCTTGTTCCCACCAGACATCTGCTCTGCAGCTGCAGCGCTCAAACACAGCGTGTTTAACCCCTGAGCTACCACAGTGCTTGAGCTCCCAGGGGCCGTCTGTAGCCAAGGGCCAGCAGGAGGTCTCCTGAGGTGGCCAAAGGAGCGCTACAAGACCGTGAGGAGCGGAGATGCCTGTGAGGAGCAGGCATCTATAATGTCCTGTGGGACACCCCCATAGGGACTGCCTCACCTGGCTTACACACAGGTCTGCCTTTGCCAAGTCTGCCATGCTGCCTGCCACCTAAAAACTAGAGAGGAGCAGCCACCAGCTCCAGGGGACTGGCCACGTCCTCCTTCCCATGGCTTGCTTAGCGAGGGGCAGGAGCAGCGCTGCCTTGCAAAAGAAAGTCATCGCTGTGGTGCTGGGGGGACCCCGGCTCGGTTGGTCTCTTCCACCCCACCATGTCCTGCAGCCGCATCCAGCGGATGGCTTGTCCAGCAGCCCAGCTGGTTTCCTCCCTCCAGCAGCTGGTGCACCCCATGCCTCTTGAGTGTGGATGTGGGTTGTTCAACCACTGCATCTAAAATAACACCCCAGGAGAGGAAGAGACACTTTGCTGCTGCAGCAGATGAACATTGGCTTCTCTGGAGGTGACTGTTAGGCTTTGTTGTCCCAGAGGAGTGAATACTGAAAAGAGAGAAGTTTTCTCCCCTTTTTAAAGTAAAGAAGGTAACAAACATGTTTGCATTTTGCAGAGGTATGATGAGGCCTCCTTCATCTGGGGCTGATGTGGCCACTTCAGTGCTATCTTGCCGTCTTTGTGAAAGACAGCAAAGGCTGCAAATGTGAATTTAGATTGCTCAAAGCGGTGTTTGTGGAAGTGGTGGTGTTCCCCATGCAGATCGGATGCAGCTCCTCTCTCAGGTGCCAGCCTGCAAGGGGAGAAGCTGCTTTTTGGCCGGGCATGATGAAGAGCCGAGCTCTGGCATTGCCCTGGCCTTCCTCGTGGCCGTGGTCTTACGGTCGCGCTTCTGCACTGCAGAGCATGACGTTATACTCGCTATGGGTTAAAGGGCTATGTTTTAACTTTCTTTAGAACAGACACGAGGCTGCTGTTAGGCTCGTTTGCAGGAGAGGAAACCAAAGCTGCCACATCCAGTTGATAACCGTGGCTACACGCAAGCCTGGAGCTGAGCCGAGATGTGAGCGGGGCAGAGATAAGGCGGGGGGAGCGCTCCCCAGGGTGGCTGCTTCTGGGCTGCACCCGTGCAGTGGAGCCTCTTTTGTTACCTGCAAGCTTTGCTTTGACAATAAAGCAGCGCTTCGTCCGGCGTCCCAGGGCCCTTCCTTCCTCTCTGCTGTCCTAACCGAGGAGTGGCTGCCCAGATGGGGTTTCCAGCCCTGCTGCCATCCGGGGCACAGCGCGCTGGGCAGGATGGCCGTGAGCATCTGCCGAAACCAGGCACTGCCTGGGGTCGATGGGGAAGGAAGGGAGGGCACCTGGCCGGTGGCTGGAGGGCAGCAGGGAGCGCAGGAGCTTGGGGGGACCTCTGAAGGTGGTGCATGAGGTGATCCAGAAACCTAACAGCTTCGGTCGTCCTGCCCCACGGGTGGCCAGAGGGCTTCTTATAGAGGTTGTACCAATGCTTGGGTACTGACACCCATGCAGACACTGGCCAACAATTTCTGCGTTGCCTCTAGGAACAATTTTACCCTCAGATTTCCCCCATGTTTGTCTTGCACCACGCAGAGGCTGTCTGGGACATGAACAGGGCAGCAGTGGGCTCTGGTATCCACCAGGCTGGCGGTGTCCCCGCAGTGCCATCACCCTGCTGTGTGGTGCCATCCCCAGGGGTGCGATGCCCTTGGGAGAAGATAGGGCATTTCGGGGCCAGAGGTGGTGGAGGCATTTGAACAATTCCTTGTTGGCAACGTAGCAAGGAGCGGTTCCCAAAACTTGTGAGTCCTATTTACTGCATGAAGGTTAATTATGGAAACCCGCTGCATCTGGGAGAGCGTCCAACTGTGTTTCTCATTCCTATCTGTGTGCCCTGTCCATGCTGGCGGCTTTGAAATCTCTGCGGTTTGCTGGATGGTGCTGGGAGCTGGCCGGGCTGGAAGCAGATAACTGGTTTTATTGGTGCTGTGTGCCAAACCATGCGCAGATGGGGGATGCCCATGGCTGTGTAAAAATCGGCATTTGTCTCCTGCTCCGAAAGCCCGGGTCAGCGTGGGCAGCGAGCCCTGGCTGAGTCCACAAGCACAGCCCCAGCAGAGCATGGGAGGCAGTGCAGGGGCTTCCTCCGAGCACCTCTCCTAAGCAGGCTGGAAGGGGAGAGATGCTTTCAGTCAGCACGGTGGGGTCCAGATTTGGCCCTCACATGTCTTTGAGTGATGCCCTGCTCAGAGAGGTGACACTGATTTCTGTGAGCGCAGCACTGGGTTTTGCAGGCAGAGTGAATTCCTCTTTTGCTGGCAACGCCCCAGGGCACCACTACCTTCGGCAGCACTAGGATATGCATTTCCCATGGAAAACTGTTATTTCAGCTCCTCACTTTTTCAAGCAGTGAAGGCGCATACCCCTGGTTTGGTAGATGTGTCAGGACTTTCTGTCATTTCTGTGAAAAGTAGGCAAGTACTTCTGTTTACAGACCGGGAAGGGAAGCTGAGCTCCACTTCTGCATAGTCACTGTTGTAGGCAACAGTTTATTTTAAGGCGGGATGGAAAGAAAACACACCAAAAAGAAAAGAAAAAAAGAGCGTTCCCCCTGCTAGCGCTGGAGTGTGACAGCCGGAGGCTCGGTGCTGCCGCCCGCATCTGCCAGGCAGCTGGTTTCGTGGCTTTCCATTAGGTAACGTACGGGCAATTTTATGATGTGCTTTGCTTTTCACACACTAATTGGCTGTGTGGGACTTTTTATGGGGAATTTGGAAACTTGCTGTGAGAAGCTGGGATCCTGGGGTGTGACTTCTCGTTTTTTATTTTTGATTCTTAAAGCAAAAGTGCAGAGCCGGGCTTCTGGGAAGTGGCTTTCCTGCCTGTAATTATGTTGGCCTCCGGTGTTCCACCATGCTCGTTTTAGAGCTTTTAGCTCTTTTTAGAGCGTCTCCCAGGCTTTTCCCCATCCATGCCTGTGCCAGGTCAGGGGTGGGGTAGCTGTAGCCCCAAAAGCACTTGAGGGAGAGATGTCAGGCTCCAGACATCCCACGGCCAGGAGCTGTTCCCGTCAGAGGCACTGTGGACGCAACGTGGGTCTTGGTGCTCCCCCACCGGCGGGTTATGTCCAGGGGAATACCATGGTGCAGTGACTGTGCAGGAATTTCGTGGGGGTGGATTTGTCCTTTTTTTTTTTTTTTCCACTTCCATGTTAGTTTTCATCCTTTTCTTGCCCTTTCACTAGCAAAATGAGAGACTCTTCTCTTTTCCCTTTTTTGCTTTCCACCCCTCACCCTGGCACGCTGGGAGGTGCCGGTGGGTCCGGGTTCCCAGTATGTCTGGGGAGACACGCACCAGCAGTGCCCCCTGTCCCCAGGTCACTTTGCAGCAGCCAAGCTGGTGGAGCTGCCCTCGCCGGACCTGCTCGGGGCATTTCTGGTGGACTACGGTGGCACTTGGGCCACACTGTGTGTTCCTTGTTGGGTACGAGCGATGAGGAGAGTGGCTGTGGATGACTTTTCCTTGGGAAACGCCATCCAGCCTCAGCAGCTGCCGGAGAAGGGCAGAGGCTTTGCCTGGAGGGGATTCTCTGGTGGCTCGTAAGGGCTGTGCACCGTCAGGAGCTTTTTCCAGCAAGTGCATTGCTGCTGGTTTCCTCCGGGCATGGGGACATCCAGCCATTTACCAAGGGCTCATCTCACATGGAGAACTTCCACTGAAGTGGGAGCTGTAACAGGGCCGCTCATCTAGCTATCTGGGTGCTATCATGAATCTGGTTAGCAGCTTTGCATGTGTGTGCCTGCACTCCTCTGGAGGATGTGGGTGAAGGTGGCTGGCAGGTTGGTAGTGGCACTGACAGCATGGGTAATGCAGACACGCAGACTGAGAAGGCTTGCACAAGTCTTCTTAGGAAACCCAGCTGATGAAAATACCAGGAACCCGCCAGTCCCTCTTCCCCTGCTGCAGACCTCTGTGAAGCCCAGGTGGAAATGCTGCCATCTTTTTGTGTCTTCATCTGCTCCTCGTTCCTTGGTTAGGACCCGCAAAAGTGGCTGGCACATGACTTGTGCTGTGGCAGACCGGCTCTGCAGCAGCATGTGCCCGTGCATGGGCTGTGTTTGGGCTCCTCCGAGGTTGGGTTTGGTGCGTGGTGGGAAAGCGACTTCATGGGATTTACCCTCTTGTTTCTTAGGGAAGCGTGGGCTCTGTGCGTGTTCATGTGCCTGTCTGCCGGTGTCTGCGTGCCTGCTCCTCCTTCAATACAATTCAAATGTGATCATTTCCGCCACATTTAAACTGCAGATTGCAAAGATATTAAGTTGCTGCAAGCTCATGGAAATCATTCTCTGACCAGAGGACGCAAGGAGACCCTCTTTTCAGCCCTGCTGGGAGGGGTGGGTGTAGTCTGTGATGAGCCTTTATTAGACATCAGAGAACCCACATGTCTGGAGACGCAGCCCTGTTGGAAACACTTCTCCATCTCTGCTGCTCACAGCTTGTCTGCCCAGCGTGGTTCTGCCCGGTTTGAGGCAGCAGAGGGTCTCCAGACAGCATCCCTCAGGGGCTCGGGCTGGATTTCCAGCAGAGGCTGCAGATAGGCTCTTGCGCTGTTGGGTGCAGCATTTGGGTCCTGTGTCATCTTGCCCTGGCAGCGAAGCTCGTGGGGAGGGCTGGGGACACGGCTTGCAATGGGCGACGCTATGCACAGTGTCTGGCCGTGGCCCTGGTGCTGCCGCCGCGGCCGTGCCCCCATGGGCAGCTCACCACCCGCCTGCGTGTTCGGCAGGAGCGTTGGTCTGCCCATCCTTTCCTGCACTTCCCTGGGAAAGCACGTCTGTGGGAAGGGCGGGCTGGAGGAGGAAACTGGCCGCCGGCTCCGTCCGGGACAGGGACACTTGGAAACGTTTTCAGTGCCAGTGCTTCAACATGGGGAGGGCTGCTGCCTGGGATGCACGGAGCCCCCCTGCCCTTAGCGGGTTTGCTTCCCACTGTATGGGGCTCCCGGGGCGGGGGATGCGGGACTTGCTGCAGTGAGCAAAGCCGGGGGACCTGGCTCCAAAGCGGGGCGAGGATGGGTACGCTCCCCCTGGCCTCCCCCCCAGCAGCCCCTGCGTGGGGAGGAGGCGGCGGAGGGGAAGGAAATGTCGTGCTCTGACTCCTCGTTTCCACCGGGGCGATGGGCGGCCGAGCTGAGTGCTGCGCAGGAGCATCCTGCTGCAGCCTGCAGCCCTGGCCCCCAGCTGCTCCCCACGGCGGGGTGTGCGCTGCGGCCACGCTGGCTGTCACACGACTCCTGCACGTCCCCCGGATGGCGGAACACTGCCAGCTGGCACCCCAGCCATGATCTTCTACCAGTTCAGCCCCTCCGCCGTCAGGGGTAAGCTTGGCATGCGGCTCTGCTTCTGTCTGTCGTTCCCTCTGCCGTCCCCTCTGGGGGGAGATGCCAGACCCATCCCTCCCTGGGGGCAGTGGCCAGGGGAGGGGATGTGTGTCAGGGCATCACGGGGCAGTAGTGGGTTGGGAGGTTGGTGTTTCTTTTCTTGGCTGGGGGCACCTAAGCTGCAGCCTCTGGCTGTTGATGGCCCCATGGCCAGCAACTCCCTCGTGAGTGAAGGAGGAGCAGAGCAGGGCCAGGAGGGGGGTCTGGCAGGTCCGTTGGCTGTGGGAAATGCCCATCCTTGGGCACCCTGCGGGTGCGGGAGGGATCTGCTGTCTGGAGCTGTCGTGACCATTCATGTGGACTGTGAGTCTTGGTGCCCCACTGGCTGCAGTCGCAGCTGCAGGGCGCCTTCTTCCACAGAGGTGTTGGGATGCACGGGATGGATGCGGTGCTCCCTGGGGACCAGGCTGACCCGGTCGGGCTCCAGGGTTGAGGTCTCCACTGGTGTTACTGGTTTTGGGCCCTGTTGAGGGCAGGAGGGGTCAGCCACAGATTTTGGCTGAGTTCATGGCATGGTTAAGGACAGCTGGATGGTTTGGACCCGGATGCAGATGCTTATTCCAAAGCTTCTTCTCAAAACTTCTGAAGTATTTGGGTCCAGAGTTTTGGCTTAACTGAACTGCTGGTTTGGGGCTTTTTTTTTTTTCCCCCCTGTTGTAGCTTTGTAATTGGAAACGCAGCCAGAGCTCTCGGCTGAGGCTGTTGATGGATGGTGATGAAATTGGGGTGTTTCACTGCAATCTGCTCTGGGTGGATCCAGCCTCAGTCCAGTCTGTGCTGGGTGGTGCCTCCAAGAGGGATGGGTGAGACCCTGAAAATGCCGTCGCATTTTCTACACTTGAGGTCAAATGTTTGTCACCCTCAGAAGTATAAATCTCAGCAGACCGATGGACTGCCGACACTAGGCAGCAGCTTGCTTTGGCTGTGTGAGCTTTCGGCTGTTTTCCCTCAAGTGCTGTAAATCTGAGAAATTTCCCAGAAAATAGTGCTAGCTGTTGGATGGGTTCATCCAGGCGATAGCTGAACCATGTGTGAGGGATGGGAACCGGCCAGGCAGGGGGTGTAGAAAACCATCAGTGTTTTGGTGCCTGCCAGGATGAACGTCAGCTTCAAAGAAGAGGTGGGGTGGTCTGGGGTGGTGGGAAGGAGAAGGAAAAGTTTCTTTGGCAGACTTTTCTGGAGGATGTTTGCAAAAGTGACCAGCCCTAAGCTTTGATGAGCTCTGAACTAATTATTAAAAACAAAGGTCTTCCTCTCTTGCCTGGCAGAGTACTGTATTTGGTTTGGTGGGTTCAGAAATGAAATGTTTCATCGGGAGGTTAAAATTGTGTCTTGTGGCCCTGACGCTCCTGTGATACCTCCTCCCCTTTGCCTTGTGCTAGCAGAGAGGCTAAAACCGCGCAGTTTCTGCTCACTGGGGCA
Organism: Ibidorhyncha struthersii; assembly: GCA_013398815.1. Taxonomy (NCBI): domain Eukaryota; kingdom Metazoa; phylum Chordata; class Aves; order Charadriiformes; family Charadriidae; genus Ibidorhyncha; species Ibidorhyncha struthersii. The sequence goes on along the minus strand of VZSZ01008623.1, from coordinate 677,629 downwards.
GAGACCCGCTCCGTGCATGGGCATCGCTGCCCACCAGCGCACCCCCGGGCTCCCCACTCCCGTTTCTGCAGCCGGTCATTTCCTCGGCTTTGTGCACGTGTGAAACACAGGCTTGGGCACTGCGGGAGCTGGGAGGGAGCGGGCTGCCGTTGCGGGGAGCATCGCTTCTGCTGGGTGGGATGCTCAGGCTGGTTCTTTGCTTTCTTTCAGAAACTGAAGCCAAGAAAGCTTGCGACTGGCTGCGAGCGGCGGGATTCCCTCAGTATGCCCAGCTTTACGAAGGTGAGAGCTGCCTCCTCCTGCTGATCCCAGTCCCTGCCCTGTACCTGGTCTCCTGTCCTGTATCTCAGTCACATACTGAGGGTGGCTGCAGGGAGAGGTCACAAAGCTGTGGGGAGAGGAGAGGATGGAGAGGATTGTTTACTAATTATACGATTACGTGTTAAAACTTTAAGCCCTTGGACTTGGCCATGGCCTGGAGAGTCAGCCATGCTGTTAACTTTTCTGCATTCCTGAACTTTTCCCCTTCAGGCAGGGCTGCGAGGAGTCCCCCGGGGCGGATGCTCAGGCCAAGGGCAGGCAGGCTTTGGAGAGCCATCGGCTCTGAGTAGTTCAGTGAGTGTTTGCAGTGGGTGGGTGTGCAGAGGCGGCCAATGTAGGTAACGCCGAGAGTGAGCGTTTCCTCCCTCCCTCCCTCCCGGCTGACACGTCCTGCGGGCTGCTGCCCTGCCCCGATATGCGATTTGGCAGCAAGGTCTGCGCTTTCTGAGTAGGCAGCAAGCCGTGCCCGGGGCAGACAGGGTCCCCGCACCGCGCAGCTCCCAGGGTGCAGGGCATGGGCAGATCCCCTCAACGGCCACACTCCCATCTCCTCCCGCCACGCACCCACGGGCGGTTTGCAGGGTGACTCCGGTGGTGGGTCTCACCTCCNTGCAGCCAGCCCCGGCCAGCTGGGACAATAGCGGGAAGCCGGGTCTCCGGCGGGCTGCAGTGATGGCTATTGTTTGGCTGGGCACTTCCACCGCCCCCCACAACACGTGTGCGGGAGCCATGCTCTTGCCCCTCGGGTGATGGCTTTACAGGCTGCCTGTTTGCCTCTGGTTTCTATTTTAGGGGGCAGGCTCCTCGCACAGCCACGTGCAAGGACTGGCCAGATTCCTGCAGGGGAGACCCAGTCCCAGGTGTTGGCCCCCAATAGCGCTTACAGCCCGGGGCGGTGAGGAGTGGGTACTGGGTGCTGGCGTCTATGAATAAAACAACCCTTTTTCCAGCCTTTCTGAGCAAAACTTTCCACATCCTCTTGAGTGTTTCATTCTGTTTTTCTCCTCAGCTGGCAGGGCTCCGTGTCCCCTTGGTAATTGCACTCAATAGCTTAATTAACAGCTGGGCTTAAAGACTTGTGGTTAATGATCCAGGTCCTACATAGCTAATTCCACCAGAGCTGTCTCCAAGTACATGGAGATGAGCAGGGAACTCCATGGGGGCCCTTGGGCACCTCGCCACCCTCACCTAACTTACCTGGAAAGAGCACTGCCCAAAGACCCTGGACATGTACCACCTCTGGGTGGTCCTCCAGCTACTGCCCTGAGGCCAGGGAGCATATCTGCCTGTGGAGACATGACCCATGGCCTTTGAGGTGTGGGGGGTATTGAATGAGCTGTACCACCATACTGGTACGGCTTTGTTGCTCCTGGGGGACCTCTTAGTAGCTCTTAGCTCCCCCCAGGGACCTGTGAGGCTTTCTTGACTCTGGGGGATCAGTGGGAGATGGGAGTCACTGGTGAACCTTATGGGACACCAAGATGTCTCGGGCAGTATTAGGGAGGTGGCCACACTCCAAAAACCACCATGAGGTGCCGAGGGGAGAAGGTGAAGGGTTCCCTATCCCCTTGCAGTGCGTGCAGCCGGCACCCCCAAGGAGGTGGTGGCTCCAGATGTGCTCAGCTGGGAGGAGAGCTGTGCAGTGGTACCTGCGTGGGTGTGTGAAAGCGCTGCGAAGGGCTGGTGTTTATTTCTGAATCAGCTCATCTCTCCAAGTGCTACAGCCGTCCCAGCACCCCAGACCAGCAGGAGCCTTTTCCATGAGTTTTAACTGTCCCAGGCATGCCAAGGTCCCCGGCGCAGTGACAGGGTTGTTTGTCCTGCAAGGGGGAAGCCATCTGAGGAGGAGGCGATGCAAGGGGTATCTGTTGCATGGCACTAATCCCATCCCAGCGTCTGGGCTGCAGCAAGCCCTCCTGCTCCTGGCATGGTGGAGCTTGTTCCACCCCTCTCCTCTGCCTGGTCCATCCCTCCCACCTCTGCACTTGGCTTGTGCTCACCACCACGGCACCAGGGCATCCCTGGCCCCCCTGCACCAGCCCCTCTCTGTGTCTTGCCCTTGCTCTTTGCTGGCTGCCTCCTGGAGCTGTGGGCAAAAAGTGGTCCCTCGGGAGGAACTGCTGCTGGGAGCCCGGGTTGTGTCCTGCCTGCAGAGAGCTACAACCCGGTCAGCTTGGTGAGACCATCCCTCTCTGTAGGTTCCCCTCCTGCAGCCACAGCTGTCACAGGTGGCAGCTCCTGGTGGCAATGCGATGCCCCAGCCTTCCTGGCTTCTTTTGACTCATACTCATGGTGCAGGAGCCTCCCACACCTTTCCTCTCCACTGCTCTCCTGCTTCCCCAGCTCCCCATCCTCAGCATCTCTCCTCCTCTTGCTCCTCACAGCATCTCCCTCCTCCCAGGCTCACCACCATCCCTTGCGCGCGGTGAAGTGGCTGGCTGGGGAACAGCTGCTGATTTTCCTCTCGCTTTTCTCCACAGACTCATTGTTCCCTCTCGACATCAGCGCTGTGAAGAAGGACCACAGCTTCCTGGACCAGGACTCCCTCAAATCCCTGTGCAGGTAATGCTCCCTCACACCTCTTGGTGGCTGCAGGCGGCGGAGCCAGCGTGAGGACGTGCCACAGGCAAGGGCTCGGGGCTGCCCATGGTCACCGGTGGGTTCAGCCGTGGGTGCTGTGGGGTGCCTGCCTCGCACCCCGGCTGCGGCTCAGAGCCTGCTCAGGCACTCTCGCTTCCTCTGTAAGGAGGAGTTTGGATCCTTCGGTCTTTCGAATCGGACAGCATTGCTGGCTGTTGGGTGGTGCCAGGGAAACGACAGCCTTTTTTTATTTTGAACTTGCAGAGCTCCTGGAGAATGGAAACATTTCCCAGGAATAATTCTTCTCTTTGTGTGGCTTTCGGGCTGTGTTTCAATTTCAAGCTTGGGTAACTGCAGAGCTCGATTAGAAAGGGACTGGTCAGAGCTGAACTCTCAAACTGAGCAGAGGTGCAAAGAGGGACGCGGTTCTGCTGTCCCTGCTGCCCGTGCTCTCCCCTTCCACCGCTGGCTGCCCTGGGTGGCACCTCGTGGGCTGTGGTCCCCAGGGCAGGGAGCCATGTCTGCCCAGGGGTGGGTTTTATGTCACTTGATTTTGCAAGCTTGTGTCACAACAACTCTGAGAATGAAATGGAGTTTGGAAACCATGTGTCTGCATCAGAGCGAAGGGGTCTTGCTTGGTTGTTGGCATAAGGCCGACTCAGGTCAAAGTGCCTGTGGATGAAATGGTGTCCACGGGCAGAGTTTCACTCGATCATCAGGTGTGCACCACCTGCCAAAGAGAGAAAACATGCAGCGAGGGATTTGCTGAGCACTGGTGCAGTGTGAAGTACTCCATGGAAGTTGCATGCTGCTAATTAGCGCTTTGTGCAGGTCATTAGGAGCTGCAGGTGCTGACGGCGGCAGTTCGGGAGCTGTCGGTTTGCGCTGGTGGTTCGCTTTGCACAGGTGAGGTCTGTGCTGGTGGGTTCCTCCTCTTGTTGGCTGCTCTGCCCGAGGATTTCTGCGTTCCCAAGAGCTCGCTGGCTTTGTGTGACGTTAGTCATCCTGGCGCCTGGCAACGCAGCCTGGCCGTACATTTTCCACCAGGACACGCTACTGGTTGCGGCAGCAGGGCTGAAAATAGCTGCGGGAGATGCCACCGGGTGTGTTGCTGCAGGGAGGCGGTGTGTGTCTCGGGGGGATCTCTCCCCGTGCTGCCAGCGTGAGCAACAGCAAACACCCAAAAGGAGGGGGCCCCCCGGCCCTGTCCCAGCATCTGTCTGTCCGGATGGGCCGTGTGTCACACTGGCACACGGTGACTCAGCCCTGATTTGGTTTTCGGGCCACATCATCGTGCCCGTGCCCCCATGCTGACTCCACGCTGAGACACAACCATTGCCTCTCGCTGTCCCTCCCACGCACACTGCTGCCAAACAAAGCGGACAAGGGATGGGAAAATGGTCTGTTACTTATTGGTTTTCCCAACAGAGAGGCTTTTGTGCCGGGCAGGAGGGGCTTCCCTGCACTGCTTCCCAGGTGCCTGGTGAGCTCCTGGTTTTCCCTCCCAGTGGTCCCAGCAGGGCTGGAGGCGGCATGAGGTCTCTGACCATCCCACCCCATCTGAGCTTTCTGGTCCTTTTGTGGTCACCTGGCCGACCACAGGAGCTTGTGAGATTGTTTTGCTCTAATAACCTGGAGCAGGTCACCCTGCCTGCTCGCAGGACCGGTGCAGCTGGGTGGGCCACGTAGGGCAGCAATGTCTCTCTGGGGTCCCTGAGGTGGCCCTGTGCAGCATTTGCCTAACAAAAAGGTCTAAAAGGACACTGGAAAATGCAGCTCCTCTAAGAAAATGAATCCCCTGGACATGTTCTCATCCCCCCTTGCACATGTGTGCTCCCATCTTGCTCCCTCCGCCAGGCTTCATGCATTTAATCCTGCTGCAGGATGCACTGCAGGAGCATGCTCTCGGTCAGGGGGGTTCAGTGGGACTGCAAGAGAGGCATTAGTCAAATTTTTGGTAATATGTCCCTGAGGTTTGTTTTTTGGTTGTGCAGACATGGGTACTCGCACACTGGAACAAAAGTGCTTGTAGTAGTGTTCATGAAGGTGTTAATTAAAGTGAATTAACTGGAGAGTCATTCACTTGTGTAAAGAAGAAAGTCAGGACTGGAAGCTGTAGGCTACGGAGAGGTGAAGGTCCCAGCGGGGGGCTAGCCCTGTCCCGAGGGTGCCTGGAAGCCGTGTTTGAGGGAACGGGTCTCCCCAGGCCCTCAGAGGGTTTGCCCTTGGAAATAGCAGAAATGTCCCCGGCAGCCATCAGGTCCGGGCTGGTCCTCTGCAGACAACGGGGTGGGGGCCACGGCTGCCCCCCACAGCCATCTCATGACCAAGGCAAACCCTCAGTAGGCGGAGGGAGCCAGAACATCCAGCAAGCGCCGCCTGAGAGGTGGCTAACACCCATGTGGCCCCAGCAGCCCAGTGGTGCTGTGAGTGGTGGGAGATGGGTGTCCTTTGACGTCCTTTGGTTGTGGGAGAGCAAACACCGGGCGCTGGGGTGGCTGCAGGCATTGAGGCATGGCCAGGACGTCCCAGTGCCGGCGCAGAGGCAGCGGAGTGCCGCTCTGACGGCTATGCTTGCGAAATCCCCGCTGGCGCATGACCAAAGACTTGTGCCACTCGTGCGCTGGTGCGGTTTCACCCCTTGGCTGCGATGCCCAAGGCGTGTGTGACTGGGTGCCTGGGTGGGTGGCCCGGGCGTGGGGTGCCCGCAGAGCTCTGCGGGGCACCATGCTCCCCCGGGAGCAGGCTTGGGGCTGTGCCGGGCTCCATGTGTCCCTCTGATCCCTGGAGCCGCAGCTGCTGGGTGACAGGTGACAGCAAACAACAAGGGCTCTAAGGCAGAAACACTGAAAAAAAAAAAAGCAAGCACTGTGGCCCCAGCAGGGGCCAGGACCGGGGTAAAGCCTCTCTTGGTTTCTTGCAGGAGGCTGATGACCCTGAACACATGTGCCTCCATGAAGCTGGAAGTCCACTTTCAGCGTAAACAGGTACGTCCTGGGCGTTCAAGGGCAGGCGAGGGGCTGAGGGGCATGGGGGAATGGGTGTGCACTGGTGGGGCAGCAATCCTGTGTTCAGTAATAACACTGGTGTGTGCCAGGACTGCCCCTGGGCACGGAGCAGCACCCGGCACCGCTGGTTTATTTTTTTCACTATATCTCCCAGGACAGACACAGCCCCAAAGTGTTTGAATTAGCAGGTGCCTGTGTTTGCCCTGTGCCCATGCACCTCTCCGAGGCTCTGGCAGTGGCAGTCGAACCACAGGAGTTGCTGCACCGGGGCTGGGACAGCCGTGGTGGTCTGCGCAGGGCTGTGTGCCTGCAACCTGCACCGTCACCCTCGGAGTCTCTGCCGAGCCGGGCTCTGAGACCCCCCGGCAGCATGTCTCCAGGAGGAAGCCTGACCTGTAGGGGTGGGTGAAACCAGCCCACGTATCACAACAACAATTAATATTGGCATATTAATAACAAAACCTTTTATATCTCCCTTAATGAATAATACATTTATGATGCACACCAGCTTTGTGTTTAGCATATGGAAATCATTACGTGGGTGTATCCCTTCTTGTTCTGACTGCCCTTATTTTGACGTGGGAAGGGATGCTGCACTGCATCCTGCGCTGCTCTGTGCTGCTGTGCGTGGCCATGGGTTTGCAGAGAGGCTCCGTAGGGATGTCCTGACTGCCTGTGAGCCATCCAGAGGTAGCCTAGAAGCAGCACCTTCCCTTTCCTGGTGCTGTATGGCCCCTGGGCATGGGCAAAATGATGCCTGCTGGCTCCTGCAGTCCTCCGTTGCCAAAGAAGACTGGAGTGGGTTTAATGGGCCATGCTGTGGGCTGTGCCCTTTGCTGGGGTGCTTGTCCCAGGAGAACAGGGCAGGAGGACGTGCCAACCCTCTGTGGCTCTGACTGATTGATTGTCCCCTGTTGTCGACCACCTGCAGAATGAAGACTCTGAGGAGGAAGACCTATGTGCCATCAGCGACCGGTGGGCTTTTCAGAGGGACAGCAAGAGGTGGTCGCGGGTGGGGTCGGTCGATGTCCTCTCCCAGAGCTCAGAGGTCCTGAGCTCCACCATGCGACTGGCATCGAGCCGCGAGAGCGTCCTTACGGACCTCAGCACCAACCCGGAGGCTGTGTCCCTGCACAGCAACGGCAGCACCGGCAGCACAGGCGGCACACTGGGTGGTGTCGGGGCTGCACCGCCTGACCCCCCGTCCCCCATCCGCACTGCCGCTGCCACCACCACCTCCAGCCGCAGCTTGAGTGAGCACTCCTTGCCGGAGCAGCCCTTGAGCCATGGTGAGGTCTCCAAGGAGAAGCCAAAGAAGCGACGGTCTCGCAGCTTCTTGAAGAGAATCGAGTCCCTCCGAAGGAGGGACAAAGAGAAAGCCAACCTAGACGAGAAGGTGGCCCCACATGACAGCATCACAGTCACACCAGGATGGGGGTCCCTGAAGACTAATGGGGATCTCGCAGCCACCAAGGCCAACTCCCCTAAAAGAGGGGTATCTGCCTCTTTTCATGGCAAAAAACACTTCTTCTCTGTATCGTACAGGACTAACCGCTTGCTTGGTTCAGGCAGGAGCAAGGTGAGCTCTGACTCGAAACGCGGTGGAGTCTACCTGGAGGACTACAAAACAGCTGTGACAGCCAGCGGCGACTGGGCTGCTGGAGACTGCCAGGACCGGCAGGTGCACCGGGGGGACTGCTTGGTCTACATCCCGCGGGACCACAAGCCGGGCACCTTCCCCAAATCCCTCTCCATCGAGAGCTTATGTCCCTTGGGCAGCAGCTCCCTGACTCACTGGAAATCGGGGAATGTGCCTGTTGGGCTGGTGGGAGGCGGCGGGGGTGGCAGCAGCAGCAGCGTGGAAGGCTCTTCCTCCCCGCGGGACTTCGCCTGCCGCCGCCGGCGGGGCTCCTGCAGCTCCCTGGGCAGCCGGGTCAGCGTGTACGACAACGTGCCGGAGTTCGGCAGCAGTGAGGATTTCTGCAAGGATGACGGGGAGGTGACCTACGAGAACCTCGACGACATACTGCAGCACATGTGGGGGCTGCAGCAGAAGGTGGAGCTCTGGTATAAAGCCATCTCTCCTGACCTGGCTGGGGAGGAGGGGGGTGAGGAGGAGGAGGATGAGGATGAGGAGTCGGACTCGGGAGGGGAACCCTCCAACCTGCACTTCGAAGAGCGATCCATGTCGGATGTCGGCACCTCTGCCAGCGACTTTGACAGCACGGGCAACTCCCTCAACGAGGCCGAGGAGACTGAGATGCGGGAGCGCCGGGACTCGGGGGTGGGAGCATCGCTCACCAGGCCCTGCAGGTAAGCACGGGCTGGGGCCGCGTCCTCCTCCCTCCGCCATTCTTTGGAAGGGCTTGGTCCTGGAGCCGGGGGACCACCGCAAGCCCGTCTCCCATCGACATGCGCAGGGATGCGCGGCCCG
>VZSZ01008623.1:621764-667172 GCA_013398815.1 Ibidorhyncha struthersii | reverse complement strand
CTGGCCGGTGCCCTGCAAGCCCTGGCCTGGCGATCGCCCTTTCCCGCGGGGCAGGAGCGGGGAGATGGGGATGGGGATGGGGATGGGGATGGGGCGGTGCGGGTCGGGCAGGGGGAGCGCAGCGCGGGGCACTGGTGCGCTCTGGTGGCCGCAAGCCACCACTGCCAGCCCTGCTGCTGCCGCCGCCGCTTGCCGGGTACGGCTGTGACCTCTCTGCCTGCACAGACACGTAGTTAAATGGGTTTTCATTTACTAATAACAGGTCTCCTCTAATGAAGAAGGCACTTGCTTGCAGCGTGCTAGTGCTTTCTTGGGCTTTCCCTCAGAAAACTCCAGCGGTTGCTGAATTCTGTGACTTTTCTAGCCCCTGCTAGGCTGGTGCTGGAGGGTGTTGTGCCTGCAGGGAGGCACGGAGGGATAAAGAGGGCTGGGATTTTTTTGTTAGCTGGGAATGTCCCTTCTGGACTTGGGGATGCACTGGAGCAGCTGGGCAGGAGCCTTCCCAGAGGAGCACGGACTTGGGAAGGGTTTTAGCAGGCTCCCAGGACAGCACTACCTTGTTGGGGTGCCTTTTCTTCTTGAGAAAACAAGTGTCAGAGATGTCCCCTTTGCCATGTCATTGCTCTGCGTGGTGGTCCTGCAGGCACGTGTCACCGTGAGCATCTGAGCTCTCCCCAGGTCTCCTGGCAGGGCTGTAGCCCAGCACAGCGAGCCTGTGTAGCCCTATGGCTCTGCAGGGGATGAAAGTGAGAGGGTGCTGGTTGTTTCAGGGGGACCTGGGGGAGGCAGCAGTCCTTTGAGGCAAGGGAAAGTGTCTCTCATGCTCTCCCTGACACCCTCTCGCACTGAGTTCGTGAGCACCCAGGGGGAGACAGCAGCACTTGTGGCACTGGGACGGGTATTGGTATCCCTGGGCTCAGCCTCGCTGCTGCTGTGCCTGCACCTTCCCCCAAAGCCATGGGTGCTGCAGGGAGGGAAAGGCCCTTCCCCGGGGTCTCCAGCTCTGCCACTGCCGGTGCTTCCCCACAGAAAGCTGCGCTGGCACAGTTTCCAGAACTCGCACCGGCCCAGCCTGAACTCTGCCTCCCTGGAGATCAACCGCCAGTCCTCTGCCCAGCTCAACCTGCTCCAGAAGTGCTCCCTGCTCCGTCTCACGGCCATCATGGAGAAGTACTCCGTGCCCCACAAGCAAGCCTGGACGTGGTGAGCTGGTGGGGAGCGGGACCAGGACGGTGCCCTCGTGGCAAGTGCAGGCTGCAGCTCGGCGCTGTGCCGGCGCTGCCTCCCAGCTCGGGGCCTGCAGCCTGGGGCTGCTTCAGCGTGCAAAGATGGTGGAGAGGGAGCGGAAAAAGCTGAAACGAAAGCTGGCTTGGCTCTGCTTGGCTGTGGGCATCCTTGCAAGTGTGAGCTGGGAGCTGACACCTGGGCTCTCAGCATCGTCTGTATCCAGGAGGGCTGCAGGCGTTTGTGGTGCATTAAAAATGCTGCAGCAATGTAAGAGAGCAGGACAGCGGTTTCCTTTTGTAGCCAAGTATTAAAGCATTTTGGCTTAATAAAAGGTGCTGCAGTTCCTGCTCAAAAGCTGCCTTGCTTATATTCACAATGTTGCAGATGTGCGTGTGTGTGTATGTTACCTGGGGTCCTGCTCCCCTCTGCGAGGTGGTGCTGAGGGAGCTCTTCATTGCACTGATGTCTTTCTGTCCCACCCCACAGGACTGTGCCCAAGTTCATGAAGCGGAGTAAAGTCCCTGACTTCAGGGACAAGGTGGTCTTCGGGGTGCCACCCATCATCAACGTGCAGCGGACGGGGCAGCCCCTGCCCCAGAGCATCCAGCAGGCGATGCGCTACATCCGCAGCCAGTGCCTGGACCAGGTGATGCCGCGACCACCGGCTGTGGCTGCGGGGCAGCTCCAAGCCTGCCACTGAGCAGCAGCGCTGTGATTTGGGTGAAAAGCTAGCTTGCAGGGATGCTTTTTGTTCACCTCTTGCAGCACTTGGCTGTGGTGAAGCGGGAGGGTGGGATTGTCTGTGGGAACTCCGCACCCACCGGTGTCTCCTTGGCCATCCCTCACTCAGGCTTCTCCTCTGGGATGCAGGGGAGTGAGGTCTTTGGGGCAGGGGCTTCCTCGCCAGTCCTATGGGAGTCCGCCTGGGTGTCTGCTGGGTTGGTGCCCACTCTGCACTCGAGCACCAACCTGCTCTTCCCCGGCAGGTTGGCATTTTCCGAAAGTCAGGCGTGAAGTCCCGGATTCAGGCGCTCCGGCACATGAATGAAACCAGCCCTGACAACGTCAACTATGACGGGCAGTCAGCGTATGATGTGGCTGACCTGCTGAAGCAGTATTTCCGTGACCTGCCGGAGCCCATCTTCACCAGCAAGCTGACGGACACCTTCCTGCAGATATACCAGTGTAAGTGCTGGGCTGGGGCTGGTCACCTGTGGGCGGTCAGGGTCTCCCAGGGAGGAGGCATGTCTCTGTTCATTTGGACAGAGGCAGTGGAGGCAGATGGTGGCCCGTGGGGATGGACTTACTGACCATCAGCTTTGCTGCAGTCGTGTCGAAGGAGCAGCGGCTGCAGGCGGTGCAGGCGGCTGTTATCCTCATGCCGGATGAGAACCGGGAAGTGCTGCAGACCCTGCTCTACTTCCTGAGCGACATCGCCTCCGCGGAGGAGAACCAGATGACTGCTGGGAACCTGGCTGTGTGCCTGGCCCCCTCCATCTTCCACCTCAACGTGTCCAAGAAGGAAAGCACCTCACCAAGGTAGGGGTTGGACTAGCTGTGTCCTCCCCAGCCTTCTTGCAGGCCCTGTCTCCCCATCACCCCTTCCCAGTCCATCCTGGGAGGAGGCCACTGAACTGGGGCAAGGCATGGTGGGAATCTGTGTGCTCTCACACAGCACCCCCATCGCTCTGCTCTGTTTTGCAATATGGAGATCCCCCGCTCTGCAATGCAAAGCAGAGCGATGGGGACCTAGAGGCGGGCGTGATGCCAACCCGGTTCCAGCAATGCCTACTCCCCCGCAGGGCAATACATAAGAGGGGCACCATGGGGAAGCCTGACCAGAAGGACCTCAACGAGAACATGGCTGCAACACAGGGGCTCTCCCACATGATCATCGACTGCAAGAAGCTGTTCCAGGTGGGTGACTGCGGCATGTCCAGCCTGGTGTTGCCTTCCCTGGGCGCTGCCAGTGGGAGATGTGGCCTCCCTGGTGGGGTGCTGGTCCTGCAGAGTCAGTGTGGGGCAAGATAAGGGCACCTGTCCTTCAGTGGAGCAGCTGCCAGCAGTTGGTCAGCCCCAGGAGCAAAGCCCAGCTGCATCTTGTGGTGCAGGTCACAAGCTGCAGGACCTATGTCCAGGGAGGCTGTGTCCATCCTTCCCCCCTCCTTGGTGAGATGAGGTGTTGTGGTTTTCTGGCTGCCCAGGACCACTCACAAAGTCCATGTAGGATCCCTCTGGCTTGCTGAAGATCTATATACTCTTGGCTTGTAGGTATCCCATGATATCTTGCTCCAGTTGAGCAGTTCGTATATGGCAGCTGATGCTTACCCACATCCCCTGGCTGACTTCGTGTGTCAGGGGGAAAGCAAGGATTTACACTCCTACTTCGAGCAGAGTGTGCAGAACCTGCTCAAAGAGTCGTCGGAGAAATTCAAGGGGTGGCTGAGCACCCCAGGGCCCCTGAACACGGAGCTCTCCTGCAAAAAGGTAAATGCTACTGTGTGGTGGGATGCTTGGGGTCACATGGGAAATGTGTACGGGGTGACCACGGGGTGCCACAGGTCCTGCGGGCACCTGCCAACTGGCTAGCAACCCCTTGGCGTTTGTTCCCTTCAGCAAGGATGGATCAGCAACCCCTTCCCTGGCCAGAAGTGGGGCTGAGAGATGGACAGCTCTGGGATGGAGGGTGCTCTGTGCCCAGCAGTGCCGGCAGAGAGCCCTCTGTGGTGGTGTTAACAGAGGAGTTGGTTGCCTGCATCCAGGCCCTCTCCAGCAGCCAGAGCAGCTCCCATCCAATCCCATCCCATCACTAGCAAGCAGATGTGATGGTGCTGCTCCATGGCAGTGGGAGTCATTGGTAAAGCCACTTGGGGGGTTAGCATTGTTGGAGTCCTGTAGAACAGTCTGCCTGACCTTTCCCTTGGCCCATCAGGTTGGGGACGGGCACCCTTTGCGCTTGTGGAAGGTCTCCACAGATGTCGACGCCCCTCCTGCCACGGTGCTGCACCGGGTGCTTCGGGAGCGGCATCTCTGGGATGAGGACCTGCTGCAGAGCAAAGTGGTGGAGGCCCTGGACAAGAACATGGAGGTCTACCACTATGTCACAGACAGCATGGCACCGCACCCGCGCAGGGACTGTGTGGTGCTCCGGTAAGGGCAGGGAAGGACCTGAGCGGGAGGGTTTGGTCTCAGTTTGGTCTTGGTTTGGTGGATCCCATCTGGCCCCAGCCCAGGCTGCTCCTCCCTGGGCTGTACAGGCTCCCCCATGTCCCTGCTCCCAATGCAGACCCTGAAGTATGGGCAGGGGCTGCCTGTGGGTGGGGACGCAGGGACAGGAGCTGAGTGGGGCCGCTCTGTCCCACAGGCGCTGGCACACAGACCTGCCGCGGGGAGCCTGCCTGCTCATCTCCATCTCAGTGGAGCACGACAAGCTGCCAGTGGAGGGAGGTGTCAAAGCCGTCGTGCTGACGTCCCAGTACCTCATCGAGCCCAGCGCCATGGGCCGCTCCAAAGTGACCCACATCTGCAGAGCTGACCTCAGGTAACGGGGGCCCTTGGTGCCACTGCATCAGCTGCCGGGGAGGTTGGTGGAGCAGCAGGTAGTGGTGGGGCGCAGAAGCTGCTCGTCCCTCTGCTTGCCCGGGCTGGCAGCACGAGCAGGGCTGCAGCTCACGCAGTATGGTGCCTGCCTGCCCGGAGGGAAGGGGGTGCTGCTCTGGGGGCCAGGTTTTAGCTGCCAGCTCATGACTGGAAAAGGAGCCACCAGCTCGGTCTTGCAGTGCTGGCAGTTCCTGTGGTGGCTCCGAGTGCGGCAGCAAGTCCCTTAAAGCTTCTGCAGAAGACACGGCGTCCCCCTGTGAGTCCAAAGCGCAGCATTCATACTTGCTTCTCTAGTGAGCTGTGCTGGGGTGTAGTGGTGTAAGGATGGGCTGATCTGTGATCCAGTTGGGTCACAGATATTCCCCCATTTTGCCAGATGTCTGCGGTGGGGAGTGGGGGAGGCATGTTCCCTTTTCTGTCATGTAGTGCTCGTTCAGTGTCTCATAGGCCATCGCAGCTGGAGCTACGCTGAGTGCCTGTCCCACAGCAAGAAGTGACATGCTGCTCCTCAGCACCAGCCAGGGTCTCTTCTGCCCGCTCACCCTCCTCCTCCTGTTCCCTTCTCCAGGGGCCGGTCTCCTGAGTGGTACAACAAGGTCTTTGGCCACCTTTGCGCCATGGAGCTGGCGAGGATCCGAGACTCTTTCCCAGCCCTGAGTCCCAATGGTCCTGAGACGAAGATCTGAGGTGCCACGAAGATCTGTCCTTTCCTGTCTGATGTGGACTTGTTGGTGGATCCGGGCTGGGGCTCTTGGAGGGGAGTGCCGTGCAGGCAGCTGGCCGTGGAGGGGGGAGGCAGAGGCTGGCATGTTTGCAGGCACATATTTATTAGCATCCCTTTACCCTGGGCTGGGCATTCCCGGTCCCACCATCCTGCTGCTACTTCAGCCACCCCTCGCTCAAACATGCTGTGCAGCATGTTGTCCACAGAGGTGAAGCCATGCAGCCTACAGTCCCCACAGGAGGGGTTGGCAAGCCGTGGGAAAGAGAGAGGCTGTGGGGGTGACCCCCAGGAAGGCAGCCTGCGGGCAGGGCTGGGAAGCAGCTGGCCCAGGTGGAGCTGGGTCCCCCCGTGCGACCCGGGAGCAGCCGCGGGGGCGAAGGTGCGTAGAGTGAAGCGAGAGGGTGCGGAGGCATGGGAGAAGCAAACAGGGATGATGGTGCTGCGTCTGTAGCTCGCAGCACTGTTGGGAAGTGAAGGATGGGCAGTGAGGGGTGGATTGTGTGTGCGGTGTCACCTGGCAGGGACAGCCAGGGGGTCACTGTGAGAACCTGTTTGGTAGTGGAAGAGGCTGCTGTTCTGGAAAGCAGGGGGTTACATCTAGATATCCAGATATGACTCGAGGGCTAGCTGTTGTTGAGTGGCAGAAGGAACCTATTGCCATTACATTTGGTGCTGAAATTCATAGGAGAAGAAAAAGCCCTCCAGTCCTGTGCTTTGCTCTTACTTGGCTAAAAGCACTCCCTTGGGCATTAGGTTTCAGTGGGGGCTGGATGGATGATGTTCCAAGCCAAGCCCATCCCTCAAAACCAGCCTACCTATCGTTTGGAGGGGGCAGGACGTCTAGAGCCCCAGAGCAGCTGCCCTGGTAGTTGGCTACAGTCTGGGAAGGGGCAATGCCCCACTGGGCCGGTTACGGTTACGGGGAGGCAGTGTGGGAGGGAGGGGGACAGCCAGTGCAATTCCTTGTTGCTGCTGGAGTTCGCATTGCACTGCCCCAGAGAGGGGAGTAGGGCAGAGCAGCCTTGCCAGCACTGGCTGCACCATGGCAGTGCTCAGGGCTGAAAGCTTTGGCCAAGGCAGGGTTGTGCTCATCCCAACTCACTGTGCAGCGTCTGCTTCCTTTAAGCAAGCAAAACATGGTAGCCCAAGCTGCGCCAAGCACCTGCCAGCTGCTCGGGGCAGGCTCAGTCCCCTCCTGGCCTCTACAGAAAGGTGGGGTGGTGGGGAGGTGGAGTTGTCCTGGATTAACCCCTCTTTGGGCAGCTATAGGTGGCAGAGCCTATATCCCTTCTGGGTGCAGAGCTGTTTCTCTAATGCTACTCCCTGCAGAGATGACTATTCCCCTTCCCCTCCCTCCCTTTCCTCCACAGAGGAACTGTCTGCTGTAGGTAACAGCACCCAGGACCCGACCTGGTTTCTCCATTCAGGCAGGGACCCAAGTTCCCAGACATCGTTCCAACTGGAAGGCAATGTGACCCACACGTGGGAGCGATTCCCAGTGTCAGTTTTGCCATAATACATCCTATCTGTCTCTCTTTTGCTGAGGAAAAAGGAAAAAAAAACCCAACAACTCAGTCTGTATTCTGCATTTTTATATATATATTTTATATATATATAAAAATTTAACTAACATTGGGGGAGTGATTTTTCTCCTAATATTTTTTTAAAATGTTTCATTTTTTCTATCTATAAATACTTGTACAGTTGGAATATTAATATATAACTCTGGCAGTAGAGCTCAGTGCCAGGTGATGCTCACTTAAAAGATGTGTATTTTGTATTTAAGGGACTTTTGTTTTGTATCGTATACAACTGCAACAGATTGTTTGACTTGGATGGGGGCTGCTCTTCCCATCTGTGTAATTAATAAAATACTAACGCTATCTGCTGGCTGATGAGAAAAAACTTCATGCTTAGCAATTCTCCAACCCAGGAGCATCCCAGAGCTGATCTTGCCCTTTCTTGTGTGTCTGTGTGCCTGGCAGGCTGGGGAGCCACGGACATCCTTGTGCTGCCAGCGGAGGTCAAGCGCTGCTGGCCTGCAGCGTTGCCAGGGTAAAGCTCTTGTGGGACTCATACAGCTCCAGCTGCTTGGTTTGCAAACAGCCCTTCACCTTCTCCTGGAAGGAGGCAGTGGTGATGGTGTAGAGGATGGGATTCAGGGCACTGTTGATGGGCAGGATGAAGATGACCACCCAAGAGGTGATGGTGCCTGTGCCAACAAGGACAGGACGTTAGGGAGCCGAGGGGGGCTGTCCCCTGTCCAAGGGTAACCCACCCACTCCAGCCCACGCAGCAAAGGGGAGCCATGCCATTCGTGGGTTCATGGCCGGAAGGGTATCCCCCCCACGGGGGGGGTCATGCCTGCCGCTCCCTGGGGAGAGGCAGGGGCCCAGGGAAGCCAGTAATGCTGTCCATCTCCCTGGCAGCCCACATGTGGGTGAAGAGAGATCCAAACGCAGCAGCACCCACATCAAAGGGTCCCCGACCCAAGGAATCATGGCAGGCAGCAGCTCTGCTTCAGGGCCTTGTGGGGAATGGAGGCTCACCTGGTATTTCCACCTGCAGCAGGGAGAGCAGCTTGAGGAGGAAGATGGGTATCCAGCAAAGAGCATCAGTGAAGACAATAAAGAAGAACCGCTTTGCGATGGCAACTTCCCGGGAGCAGACACCCCTGTCCGCTGTTCTGGATGCAGTGATGTGGATGGAGTAGAACATGCCAGAGTAGGCAAAGACGATGGTGATGAAGGCTG
Source organism: Ibidorhyncha struthersii (assembly GCA_013398815.1). Classification (NCBI taxonomy): domain Eukaryota; kingdom Metazoa; phylum Chordata; class Aves; order Charadriiformes; family Charadriidae; genus Ibidorhyncha; species Ibidorhyncha struthersii. Next base: position 658,868 of record VZSZ01008623.1, on the reverse strand, counting down.
CGAGATTCAAGCCTAGAGAGGAAGAAATCTCGCTCTGAGCACAGCCACAGTGCAAACCTCTCAAGCTGGGATCGGCGGCATAGCCAGCAGCAGCAGGACTACTCCTGCTTTTATCACTAGAGGGGGCAGAGACACGCAGCAGCCCCGGCTAGTTCCAAATCTAGCTTTAGCCCAGTGATGCCCATGGCCAGCTCCAGAGTGAGGCTGGGCACAGCACCAGGCTGGAGCAGGGACCCTCCCCAGCCTGGGACGTAGGGCAGAGCTGGCACCCCCATCTTGCACAGTCCCAGCAGGATGGCAGCGCCCTGTAAGGTCAGACAGCCCACTAACGGAGGCAGTGTGGGCTCTCACAGCACCCTGGAGGGGATGGCTGGGCTGAGCACCCTCACTCCCACTGGGGAAGCTTGTCCTGCCCCACATCATCCCCACTCCTGGGTCCCAAGTCCTGAGGTGGCCTTACCCAGGTAGATGGTGGTGGAGTAGCCCCGAGCACTGGGCCGCTCATCCAGATCAGGCTGCAGTGGGAAGCACACCCCGTTCCTCCCGTAGTAGTTCCCAAAGGTCTCCTTACACCACAGGGGGACGATGCTGAGGGAGAAGCCCAGAAGCCAGATGGCCACTAGCACCGAGATGGTCTGCTTCTTGCCAGCTCTGTGGTGGCTGAATGGGAAAACAATAGAGAAATATTTCTCCAGGGTCATGTAGGTCAGCAGCAGGACTGACACCTCAGAGGACAGCATGGCCAGGCTGCCCACCAGCTGGCACTGGAGGCTGCCCATCCAGCCCTGGGCGTGCTTGTTGTATTCGCCAGAGTACTTGAGGTCGAAGGCTCCGATGACGAAGAGATAGATGCCCATCAGGCCATCTGCACCTGGAGGGGGGGAAAACAAGGTACCCTGAGAAAAAAGCACCAGTGGGCAAGTGTAGCCCTTTGCATTAATGCCATGGCCCTAAACCCACCACTGAATGGACAGCCGTTGGCTTTATGCATATATATATATATGTATTCACGTAAAAGAGCCACCTGCTGGTGGCACAGATGTGACGGCAGGGGCTGAGATGCCCCAGGGACAGAGGGATGCCCAGAAACCCATCTGCCAACAGCACAAAGGGAAAGATGGCAGCAAACGGGCCCTGGCTGCGCTGGGGAGGGCTGGCATCAGCTAGACAGGTCCTCCCTGGGGAGATGCTGGTGGGCAGCTCACATGCCCCAGTTCCCTCTGCACTCCCCCTGCTGGTCCCTGTCCCTCTGCTGCCCCGCTCACAGCACAGGGACTTGATGGCCATGGTGTGCTGGCTGTTCTCCGTGACGATGAAGGACCGCATGCAGATGACGAAGAGATTGCCGAAGCAGGTGAGGCAGGCGACGACCCAGACGAAGACACGCAGGATGATGTTGGCGAGGAGGTTCTCGAAGGAGGAGATGCCATCGGTGTTTGGTTTGCAGCTGCGCACATGGGGTGCATAGCTGCAGTACTGGAACTTCTTGAAGTAGCTGTTGGGGAAAGGGGAAGGTTTTCTCACTGTGACTGGGACCAGGAGCTAACTGTCTGGCGTGTACAGCACCCTGCCCCGCACCCCACACTCTGCCTGCCCACACAGGCTCCCTCCGGCCCCTCGGCCATGTTTTTCCCTGTCTGGGTAGAGAAGAGCCGGCCTCACACCCCACCTCACTAGCCAAGAGCCTGGGGGCTTACACAGAGCAGGGGAAGGGAGATGGCAGGTCAGGGGGAGGAAGAAGGCAGTGGCAAGGCAGGGTGGGAGCAGGGACAGGGTGATGCCAGCACACAGCCCTCTGATGATGACAGCACCCGGGGCAGGGATCCATGGGGGACATGGAGCATTATGGAGCTGAGCAAGGTGGGGGGTCCCCCCATTTGCACAGTACTGCAGCTGGTTTTGGACACTAAATAAGCAACACCCTGAAGGCTTCCCAACATCAGCTGGAGGCACCCCAGTGCTTTTTGGATCATGTACCACAGCCGCGCTCTTAAATCTGCCACTATTCAGCACCGTCAACTGATAAGCACAAGAGTGTTTTCCTCCAACCCATGATTCTCACAAACTAACATTTAAAAATCAATCCCTTATTCAAATCCTTCAAGTTCCATTAACAGGGATTCACATTTTTCCCCCTGCATGTTATTTCAGATTAATCTTTTCAAGCCTTATAAAAACTAACCCATATAAGCTTAGCAAAACTCTACATTAGAAAATGACTACAAAACTGAAATGCAAGGCTCATTTCTGCTTAATTATAGATAAAAGGAGAGAAAATGATTGCTTATTAGCAAGTCAGGTAGAAAATGTACCATATTTATAGTGCAAACAGACCAATTATGGAAAGGAAAATTTAGTTGTCTTTCATTACAGGTACTCTAAAATGTGCATCTAGAGAAAATTAATGATTTTATTTTTTTTCCTTCCAAAGAGAAGCTGAAGCTCTCACAGCTGGCTGTGTGGTCCTGTTTCCACACTGTGTGCCATGCCTGTCCAGCCTGTCTATCTGCACATCTCTGGGGTTCTTGGGTCATTATCTCAGACCCACGAAAAAGGGCCACTAATTGGATTACTTAACCACAGCTTTCAGCACATAGTTCACTCCTGGTGCACGCCTTGGCCGACTGAGCCTACCTTGCCCACATCACCTATGCAATGCGCACCTTCAGAAATCCAAATCACTCTTCGTATCCTACGTGCACCCAGATGGAGAACTTGTGGCTCTAAGAAGTGCTCCCTTCCCATGGGCGAAATGCTCCCTTTGCTCTAAGTAAGCCCCAGCTAGGAGACACCCTCTTGCCCTGGGGGGATTTAAGCAGTATCATCATGCTCAGGGGCTTCCAGTGGGCTGAAATAACTTGCTCACGGGTGTAAGGAGTGAACCATTTTCCCTCCCCACACCCAGCATCCCCAGGCACGGGTGCCAGGGCAGCAGCAGCCACCCGTGCCCCCCCACTCACATGTGGGAAAGGTTGGTCAGCTTCTGGAAGGTCAGGTTGTGGATGTTGGGGATCTCCAGCCCTTCCAAGCTCCTGCAAAAGGAAACCAGCACAGGGGAAGCTGTGAGCGGCCCTGGGCTGGGTTTGGGGCTGCCACAGGCAGAGGCAGTGCTGTAGGGTGGGGGATGTTGTGAGACTCACAGAGACCGTAGCTGGGGCAGGCTCTCAAACTGGCCAGGGAAGATCTCTCTCAAGGGGTTGTGTGAAATATTCCTGAAAAGAAAGAAGCCTTTAGTATTTTTCCCACCTGGAAGCTATCAGAGTAGCGGGGAGCAAGGGCAAAGGGGTGTCTTTCTATGCCTTTTCCCAGCACTCCCTGTTCCCCCAGGATGGGTCTGCAGCCCCGAAGCAGAAAGTCTGCAATGTCACCGTGCTGCCCACAGACCAGCCTGGAGGGAGCTCATCCTGCTGGGGCCACCACTGAGGCGGTCACACTGCTGAGCGAAGGGACCGCGCAGCAAGGACATGTACCCAGCACGATGCAGAGGTGCAGGGGTCCTGCAGGGCACTTGCAGGGGGCAGGGGCACCCCCAGAGCAGCGCAGCCCCAGTACTCACAGCTGCTGGAGCTCAGCCAGGCCATTAAACAGAGAGGAGGGGAGCTGGTCTAGTCTGTTGGACGACAGGTCGCTGTGTGGAGGAGAGCCGTGTTTGAGAAATGGTTGAGAACACCGAGTCTTGCACCCAAGGGTGCTGAGCAGTGAGGTGCCCTGGGCAGGGGGCAGAGAGGGGTCCTGAGCAAGACCCCCACCCCTGCCCCCAGCACAGCCCCTGCCTGCGGGAGCAGGGGGCTCGGGGCAGGCGATGGCTGGAAACTTACAGCTCCACCAGCCTGTTCAGCCTGGAAAATGTCCCATCCTGGATCCATCTGAGCTTGTTTCTGCGCAGGATCCTGGAGGAGAAGGAAGGGGAGAGAGTGTGTGGGTATGGCACAACCTTGCACATGCTTTGGGAGCATCATCTGACCTCTGTACTGGCCACAGGCAGCCAGGGGTGCCAGCGCTGCACAGGGCTCACCCACGGGGTGCACCCAGATCTGTCACATCCCTCCCAAATGCACCGAGCCACGACCATTACCTCCAGCAGCCAAATGCTCTGCCATCATGTGGAAAGTCTAAGCCAGAGCGCAGCTCTCAGGTGCAAGGCTCCATCTCACACAAGCCCCCCCAGAAGTGTGGAAGATAAGCAGAGCTGGTTCAAGTGCTCAGAGGTAAAAACCCAGCACGGTGCACCAAAAAACACGAATGGTTTCAGAGTGGCAGGAGCAGAGCCCTGTGGGATGGCACATGCTTCAAGGTGCTAGGAGACCCCATGAGTGCCACGACCTGGGGACGGTGCTCCATGGTGGAGGCTCACGTCAAGCAGCTGGGCTCCACTGAGCTCAGACACCAACCAGAGCAGCCCGCTCTAATGTGGCCCATGGTGTGCCTGGGCAGGATGGGGGGAGATGGGGGAGTACAGCCAGGACAGCTCATCCCACAGAGCCCGAACACGAGCCCCTGTCTCCTCTGCTGGTGTCACGGTCAGGGCATGTTTATGCCGTCTGTCTTGCCTGTATGGATGTTTCCATGGCACTGCCATAACAGCCCCAGGAAACACACTGCTGATCAAAGCCAACGGACCCGGCTGCGGGAGGAAGGATGGATGGCGGGGCGGCAGCTCACCCACTCAGCACCAGGGGCTTGCAGGCAGCTCTCAGTGGAGGAAAAAAAAAGACGTAGGGGTGCATATTTTGGGGATTAAATTGAGGCTTCTCCAAGAATGGCAGGAGAGGAGAACAGGATCTTTGTACAGCAATCTTTTACTGGAAAGTGACAGCAGAGCTTTCCAAAGCACTCATCCTCAGAGACACTGTGTGGGCCAGTGGTCGGTCCCCAAGGACTGCCAGGTGGACTGCAAAGGGGATCTTCACCTCATTGGCATCTCTACCTTTCCACGGGCCAGACTGGGGTGGCTTGCCCTTCACCACCCGGCCAGGGACCGCGAGGTGGGCGCAGGGTGTAATATTGCCCTGTCAGAATGGCCCAACTTTAAAACACACTGCTCAGCATCTGTATCACGTGCTGGGACCTCCAGCGGGAGCTGCAGGGAATTGAAGAGCATTTTGCAGACTTCCATGCAAGAGGACAGAGCAGCCGTGAAGACTGAAGCACCCAGTGCCTCCGCTCTGCTGCTGGCCATGTTCCCTGCTCCTGCTCGGTGACCAGCGCTGGGGTGCTGCTGCTGCGTTTGCCCTCGGGGCAGGGGCGTACTCTGCTGCACCTTGCAGGAAAGTGATGTCTGGGGAAGGAGAAGGAAGAGCAGCTCCTGCTGGAGACGATCCCAGCCCAGCCCTATATCAGCTGCTGTCCAGCTAAGCCCTGGATTTACTTCCTTACTCTGATCCGGCGGCATTGGCACAGGGTCCCGCTGTGTATTCCCAGTGCTCTGGGTAACCATGATTGCGGATCCCCTGGGAGGATGGCTCGGCTCCCCATCCCACTTCTGCTCTCCTGCAGCTGCTGGTGGCCTTGTGCTCATGGATAACATCTGCACAGTACAGAACTCTCCTGTCCTTAACTCCTGAGGCTCCAGGGGCTGTATACATCTCTTTGGGAGATATCTGACCATCGTGTACAGGAAACCTAGACCCTGGGAGAGGCCTGTGCATCACTGATGCAAATCCTCTGCTTTTGTCAGCTCCGGGAGGGCACCTGGACAAGAGCTCAGCCCTGGGGCCAAGAGAGAATGAGGCAGGAGCAGGCTCCAGGCAGGAGGGGAGGAAACAGAGCCAGATGCTGTTTGACATGCGGAGAGCTGGCTCACAAGCTTTATGGCCTTCCTCAGGGATATTTTTAGGGGATTTGAAAGCCAGCAGAAGAGTCCAGGCTGGCTGTGAGCTCTGGTATTCACACACCATGGGAAAGTTTTTCCATGCCGTGTCCTACCACTATCTCCCACCTGAAGGTCCCCATTCGATTTGGGCAGCCCCCAGGGGCTGGTGACAGGGCAGTGGGATGAGCCCACCAGCTGCCCAACCCAGCGTCAGCCATCCTCCAGCACAGAGTCCCTGGAAAAGGCTCTGGGGCCCCTGATCAAGTCCCTGCAAACTTCATGAAGCTGACTGCACTGCTGATGCTGTGTACAAACATGGGCTGAAACCAGACAGCAGCCCCTTATCTGTCCCAGAGCAGCAGGAAACAGGGTGCCCAGTTGAGTGCAGGCTACCCCCCCTCCTCCCTCCATGTCCCCGCAATGGGACGGGGTCTGCACCAGCAAGCGGGGGCCGTGGCTGGGCCCCTGAGGTACTCACAGGACTGTGAAGTCGCGGCACTCCTGGAAGACAGCACTGCTCACTGCCCGGATCCTGTTCCCTTCCAGCTCCCTGCAGAAAGGCAATCGTGGCTGCCACCGCTCCAGGCTCTCCCCCTCCATCCTTGGGGGTTAATGTCCCACCTCTTGCTTGCCCCCCTCTGCCCCCATCCCCTGTGGGATGCTCTCAGTGCTTTCCCGCCTGCTCTGCCACAGGAGCCTGTCCGGGCAGCAGGAGGCAGCCCCTGCCTGCCCCGCAGGCAGCCCAGCCTCCTCGCTGGCAGGCAGGGTACTCACAGCCAGCTGAGCTTCGGCATCTCTGCGCAGAGGGAGGCATTGGGTATTTGAGCTAAAGAGTTGTTCAGCATGTACCTGGTCGGGAGGCAATAAGAAAAAATGAGGTCACAGCACAGTACATCTGCCCGGGACACAACCCTGTGCACAGACAGGCTCCTGCTGCTGCTCCTGGACCATGCGGTGTTTCACAAGGGCTTTTTACTGGTCCGTGGCCTCACCTGGGGGGGACATCTGCACTGTATGGGCTGCTTGCACAGACATCCCGGGGGGAGCTCAGGGCCAGTGGTGCAGCCAGCCCAGAGCAGCGTGGCTGCGGCTGCACTGGCTCCCACACACCCCAGCAGAGCAGCCACAGCCACACAAAACCACAGAGAGTTCAGCTCCCACCGCCCCAGGCAAAGACCTGGCATACGTGGCTATCAATGGCAGTGCCGAGCTTCATTCACCTGGTTTGGAAAAGATGTAAAGGTAACAATACGAGGCACATTTAGCCGCTGTGGGAGATGCTCTCCAGTGAGCTGTGACAGGCATGTCACTGGGAGAACAGGGCATGAAAGCAGCAGCAAGTGACCCTGGAGTGACAGCCAGTAAAGGCAAATTTATAGCCTGAACTCCCGCTGGTGTTTTTCCCAGCACTTTTGCACATGCCTGTGTGCACAGTGTTCCTCACTGCACGTTTAGTGACCGCAGTTTTAGTTTATTTGATTTGCTAACAAAAATGCAGAATGATAAACAGAGTACGTCACCGAGCAGAGTGGCGCTGCTGCCTGCAATGTGGGAACGTGCGGCCGAGGGGAGCTCCATCCCCCCAGGGCTGTCCTCCACAGCCCACATGGCTCCTCCTCTGGGGACAGAGCGGGGACAGGTCTCTGGACACCGAGTGCTACTCAGGTTTTGCAGAGGAGTAAAGTCCCAGGGTCAGAGCCCCTCTTTCCCATGGCCAGCCCCGGCTGCGCTCCATTCCCCCATGCCAGTGGCTCCCCCATCCCCAGGCACAGTGGTTACCAAGTCCTGCACACCCCCAAACCCAACTTTCAGGCTTTTAGAGCCAACTCCAGCAGTTACATCTCCAGCAGAGATGGTGCGAGCCCAGACCAGCAGCTGTGGCTAAAGCACTCTACTTGCAGGTGTCTGTCCAGGGAATATAGCTTAAAACATGGTCAGAGGTATATGAATATATATGTGCATCTGTGCACTCACACACACGTGTTTTTTCCACTATAACAGCCAAAACTTCTCCCCTAATGCTGACTCCAGGCTGCTGCCAAGGTTTCTGATCTGTATTCTGGACTGTGGAAAAGGTGTTAAAGTCATCTTATAGCGATTGCAAAATTGTTTCTAATGTGGTTAAAGCAAATTTGTTATCCTGTATGTCCATCTTGGACATGGCTGGACCTTAAAGACCCCTTGGCTTGAGATGACCTGCTGTGAAAACAGCCAGCAAAAGAGCAGGACAGTAGTTTGGGAAAGCACTGGATCCTGTTTGCAGTTGCTGACTCACGGAAAGTGATCAGCAACCCAAACTGCAGGCATCACTACCTGTCCGGCTTATCAGTAAGTGCTGAAGCTCTGCTCAGGCAAAACTCCCCAGCAACCTGCCTGTCCCTGTCCCAAGCAAAAGCAATAACCGTGGTTTTAAGTAGAGTGTGTTGAGAGCGGGAGATGGCACAAAGGAGCAGCAGCACCAGCAAAGCCTGCTGGTTCCCCCTGCCAGGTCAGGCATCCCCTGCAGCTTCTGGAAACGCGAGCAAGACAGACATCTCCCTTGTACCGTCACCCCTCACACCCTGGGGAAGGTGAGGAAGCCACAGCATCCCTGACTTGCCCTGAAAAAGGCTGGAAGCTGCCTGGAGAAGGTGTGCAGGAGGTACCGGGCAGACACCCATGGAGTGAGGTCCCCCCAAACCTTGCGGAGGGCTGCCCCCACCCCTACTTACAGGAAATACAGAGACTTCAGCCCTGCAAACGTTGCGGGGATGATCGTGGCAATCCTGTTGTTGTCCAGCATCCTGGCAGGAGAAGAGGAGAAGTGAGAGGAGGGGACCCAGAGAGGGCGAGGAGGCAGTGGGAAGCCCCTGCGTCTTGCACTCATGTTGCTCCAGCAGGAGGGGGCCCCATCCCTTCTCCCCTGCCGGCTTCCGTTGACACCCATCTCTGGGCAGGGGGCTGCCCCCCTCTGAAGCCCTTTCTTCCCCCCCTTTGAATCCTGCCCAGGCAGCCCTGGCTGAAGCGTTAAATCCAGCTGCAGAGTCTGGATTCCTTCACAGTCAGGGTATGCTGGATTTTTCCTCTCTTCTGCTGTGAAATAAAGATAAATTAGAAACCATTTGGGGAATTCAGGGCCATGCTGGGCTTCTCAAAAGTCCTCTGGCTTTTTTGCATCACAGACCACCCTCCGTGAGCTGCTCATCCTTCTGTTTTTCCTCTTTGATTTATGTAATAACTGAGCTGGTCCCATGGCAAGTAAGAGGAGGGAAGCCTGGGGAGGTGGCAGACCTGCCTGTGCTGTTCCTGCAAACGCAGAACAGGAACAAACCACCTTGTAAAGTGGCCTTTACAGTTTCTTTTCTGTAGCGAAACCTTTATAAGCTCTGTGTGTAAACACACACACCGCACAGGCCCAGATCAGAGAGAGCCTTTGAGAATAAACAGAGGGGAAGGATATTAGCTGTACTTTCAATTCAGGCGTATATTTTTCAAGGTGATGGAGCTACAAATCTCCATGTTTAACAGCGCACTTAAAGCCTTTATACACAAACCTCCGGTGCTCCAGCCCGGGAGCCGAGGCTGTCTCTGCACGAAGCCCATCACCGCACCCTGCCGCTGCCGCCCCGGACTGGCAAGGGGAGCACAGCACGGTGAGCCCCCGTGGGGACCAGCCGGCCACAGCGAGACTTTGGACAGGACCACATCCAGTCCATGCTGAACCTGATCCCAGTAACAGGGGAGGGAAACTCCAACAGGAGTGTCATAAAAGAGCCACAGCAGAGGCCAAGCGTGCCCTGGTCCCCAGGGCTGGTGGGGAAGGTGAGGAAGCAGAGACCCAGCCAGGCATTGCACCCATCACCACCTCGGCCCCCAGCATGGGCATGCTACCACAGACACCTGGAAAGCAGCATGCCCACTTTTTTCCCCGCTAAGGAAACAGCATTATGGTAAATGCAAGGACGAGTTGGGATCAGTCACATCTTCAGATGCTGTTGGGACAGGCAGAGGAACTCACAGCCACTCCAGGTGATGCAGGTCCTCAAAAACCCGGGGCTTCAGCTGCGTGATCCTATTGTGGCTGAGGAACCTGGAACCAATGCAGAGGAGGAGAGCAATCCTCAGCCACCGCTGCCAATTAAACCCGCTTTTGCTAAAGCTGTTCTTCCTGAGCCAGCCATGGCCCCTGGCTCTAGGTGCCCATGGCACCATCTCCCTTAGCAGCTCAAACACAGTATCTCAGCTTAGGCTGGACAGAATAGGAACAGCCATGTTTGTAGGAAGGGAAATGCCTCTGCTCTGCTCCATGTTCACCCAAAGTACATGCAACTCCATCTTAAAGCATGCTTGATACAGACTCTTGCAGGAGCAAGAGAAAGGACTCAGAACATGGCCTCGAGCTGGCTGTGCTGCGAGCCTTCACGCCAAGAGGAGCTGAGAACTGTGTCCACCCCAGGGCTCCCCTCCCCAGGGCCCCGTAACACAGACAACTTTACTCACAACATTTTAAGCTGAGAAAGTCCAGCAAAGGCTTTGGGTGAGATCAACCGGATCTTGTTTTTTTGCAAAAAACTATTAAAAAAACCCAAACAGAACAGAAACTGAAGTAGTATGTTTTCCAAGGGACTCTCAGGGTCTGTGGTCACCAGGGAAGAGGGGGATGTGGGCACATCTACACCAGCTACACGGCTGCTGCCTGCCCAGCATCACAGGCTGGCTGTCCCCAGTAGTGCTCGGGATGGAGGTCCAGGCTGCAGCCCCTGCTCTGCCATGGGCTCCTTGTCTCAAGTGGCCCTGGAGAGGCTGTTTTCCCTCACTCTGCCTCATTTACTACAAAGGGAAGGAAGCTGAAAGTGCAGATGTCTGACAGTCACAAGTGGCTGGCTGTGAGCTGCTTTGCACGCTTGTTCCTCTACACATGGCCCCACCACTGCTGACCTACACACCCACTGCCCTCCCCTTCAAACAAGCCAGAGAGCAGGATAAAGAAGGCAATACTCACAGCTTCTTCAGGCTCCTGTACCTGGCAAACTGATTGTCCAGCAGAGAACGGATTTTGTTTTTCTTCAGGTCCCTAGCAGGAAAACAGAAGGAAAAAAAATCAAACCCAGGGCCAGTAAACTAGGACAGAGGAGAGGCCTTTGTCAAAAGAGAACACTGAAGACTAGACCTCCTCTTCTTGTGCAATGCAAACAAAATGCAAGGCAGCTGCTCTTCGTTAATGCTACATTGCTAATCACCTGCCCAATCTGCAAGCATTATTTGCTGCAGATGTTTTTTTCCATGCTCTCCTCCTTTCCTAGCCCTTGCTAGGTGTCAAGGCATCCCAGCCCTGGACCTTCCCGACAGTCTCTGACCCTGTGCATCTCAGTTGGAGGCTTGGCAGTGAAGGCAGCTCCATAGTCCCCACCCCGGCCAGGATCTGGCCATTCCCTGCTCCCAGCTCAGTGTTGTTGTGGGAGGGTTGCAGCGAGCAGCTGAAGCTCAGCAGAGTGTGGTCTGTTGGCATGGAAAGGGCTCTTTGCTTCTTTGGATCCAGGGACAACTAAAAGCCAGGGGTTTTATTTCCTTCCCTCTAAGCTTGTTTTCCTGCCGAGTGGCAGTGCGTGTCCCATGTGTGCCTCTCCCCAGGGAGAGGGGCGCGTGCACCCACTGCTACTCACATCCTGGTCACATTGGAGGAGACGCAGGGGACAGTGGTGAGGTCCTGCTCCGTGCAGTCTACAGACCTTCCCCAGCACCGGCACCGCTCTGGGAAGAGCTCCAGCCCTGTGGGCAAGCAGAGGGGATGCGCTGAGGAGAGGGCACAGGGGACCATGCGGAGCAGTGGACACCCACGGGGTGGAGAAGGATGCCCGGCCCCGGGGAGGATGGCTTACAGCAGGCATCACCCTCGTCTTCCACCGCCATCCTGCCGCTCCTCGCAGCCAGCATATCGCCCAAGATCTGCAGCCAGCCGCTGTCATCCACTGCAGGGCAGAGGGTGGGGACCAGCATTAGAAGCACATGGACATCCGTGCAGAGCGAAAACCACGGCAGCCTCGGGAGAGGGTGCTGCATCGCACGAAGCCTGAGATCTGGCTCCAGCCCCGCAGCTGCACCAGGGCAGAAGAGGGATTCATCCAGCCCTGTGGTGTGTCTCCAAGCACAGCCACAATAAAATTTTCTTTATTTCTAGCACCCCAACTACCCACTTTAAGGATATCCTGAGCCAGACGCTGCACCCAAGCCACTCAGTTAACCAGCTGCCAGAGGGTACGAATTTGTCCAGTTTCTAGCATATTTACACTCTGAGACTCAGCATCCCCGAGCAAAGAGCTCCACAGTGGCACTGTGCATCGTGCAAAAAAAGGAACTCATTTTGTGTCTTTAAATCTGCTGAACCCATGTGTCCTTACTGGTAGTGCAGAGCCCCTCTGTTCCTCTGCCTTTCCACCACGGCCCAGAAATAACAGCCCCAGCCTTGTAGCAATGAAGGTCTTCTCCACCCCAGCCCGGGAGAATCCCTGACAGATGAGTGTGCTGGAATGGTGTGCAAACACAAGAGCTGGGGAAGTGGCTGGATAACGGAGCATATCCAGGATTCCTCACACTTCCCAGGGGAAGAGCAAGCTCCACTCTAATGCACTTGTGGTCCCGCATCCTGGCATTCCCGTGTTCAGGAGTTACTCACTCTGAGGGCTCTGAGGGGCTTGCTGCTTACCGCAGTTCTCCTCGTCAGCTCCGTTGCCGCAGTCATCCTCCCCATTGCAGTGCAGGGCCTGGGGCAGGCAGACGGAGAGGTTGCCGCAGGGAAACTGCCCCAAGGGACACACGTGCCCCTCCTGCCAGGAGTGGATCAGAGGAGGTTCTGCCCAAGGAAGAGGAGATGCTTAGCGCTGGGACAGCACCTCCCGCCCCTGGATCCCTCACAGATGCTGTGCCAGTGCCTTCAGGGCGCTGAGCTCCTGGGGCCGCGTCCTACTTTATGGCCAGCTTTGGTGACTTTCGGGGCAGATCGGGGCTGGGGGGCTGAAGGGTGCCTGCGCTGCTGCCAAGGACCAGCATTGCCACACTGGTGCCCCATGAGACTGTGCTCCGGCCAGAGCAAGCGTGAGCTGACGGGATGCTGGAGACCACCGAGGAGACACGAGCGTGCCCCAGGGGAAAAGAGGGACCCAAACTCTTGCTTTAGGAGCACTTTTAGCTGGCAAAACGCCACCCTGGAGCCTGGACGCGCAGGCAGAGACAGTTCTGCTGAGGAATGCATGAAAATGGAGAGCCCCAACAAACTGACCACACCATCCCTCCTGCCCAGGCCACCCCCCTCCCCGAGGCACAGCCCGTCCCCGGGTGCAAAGCTGTCTGGGCTGCTCCGCTCCGCTTTTGCTGAGTCCTTTCCATCAGAGCCATCAAAGGTAGCCAGCTCCAGGGCCCTGTTCATTAATATCCTGCAATTATCCATGGCAGAGGCACGCTTCAGATCCAGCTAAACGTTTCCACAGCCAGCTTTGATCAAGGCTCTGGGAAGTGGCAGCCATCAGGCACCGGGGGAACACGGCTGGGGGGTGGGTGGGGAGCAACTAGTCACTCAGGATTTTCTCCAACTGCCAGGCTATTAACGGCTAATGGTGCATGCTATAATTAAAAGCACTTTGCCTCACTCACACACACACACTCCCGCCATTAACCATCCCATCAGCAAGCACTGTGGCGTGATGGAGAGGATGCAGGGGTGACTGGTGGGGACTCACAATGTCCCTGTGGGCAGCATGGCATGGACATGATCCCCTCTGGCTGGCCCAGCAGCCAAACCATGGGTAAGCCCATCCGCCCCAGTGACGCTTTCCCACAGACAGGTCATGCCTGGACCTGAGGAAGTTTTCCATTAGACTAGCAACATCCCCGCTTTCTGCAATAGCTGGCTGAGGCAGATGTAATCAGTGCACGCCGCCTGAATCCCTGCCCAGACTCCTCTGACTGGCCAGGGGTCCTGCAAGCCTTTCCAGGGATTTACTGACGCATCTGGGTGTTTGTTCAGGGGAAAATAAGGACTCCACATCTATGCAAAACTGATGGCTTTAATCAGCATGATTGAAATTGTTTTAAGATTTGGAGCAGAATCTATTGTGGCCCCATAAATCTTTCCTGAAAACTGGAGCCATTCCAAGCACCTCTGGAAGGGATCTCCATCCACTTGAAGCCATAAAGTGGGTCCAAATGACATTTGTAACAGACCCACGCCATTGCTCCTCTTCATCTCCCACCTTCAATCAGCTGGGACCCCACATCCCAGCCATGGGGCAGCCTGGGGCACGAAGGGAAACCCCATTTCTATAGGGTTGTGAAGGCTGAGCCATCACCTTGCCTGGGCTGTGGGAGCTGGCGGGGGTCAGCTCTCCCTCCCCAGCTGGGGACCCCTTGGGCTGACCCGAGCCTGCAGGGAGCTCCCGTGCTGGGGGCTCTGTGCTGTCAGAAAGGGCCATGCCCCCTTTACCCCAAAATAAAAAATCTGGCTTGTGGCCTTGGTACAGCTTGTATAGTACACTGGGCTTCCAGAGATCTGTGTTTTGGAAGTGCCTGCCTTTGACTCGTCTTTTTGCAAACCAAGTGGTAATTTTAGATTTTTATAAATGCTTCTGGCTATACTTCTGTATTAGATGTGTCTAAACCCATGGGGGTATCACACGTGCTACCACAAAACACTGAAACGCGTACAACTGTTAAATGAATTACTGTCCATCTGGGACATTAAAAAGCATATCTGCTATTAAATGTTGCAAAAATTTATCACTGAAAATTCATTTAAGCATGATCTTTTGTTCCTTTAGCTGGGAGCAAGAATATCTATTTTCTTCTGATAACACAACAGAGGCGAGTCGAGGCCGTGACAGACAAGGCACCGGAGATGCAGGTGAGGGCTGCTGCGTGTGCTGGAGGTCTTCCCTTCCCAGCCTACAAATGTCACGACATACCTAAAAGAAGGAAGACACGAGCTGGGATGCGGCCATTTCTCTCTGGTGAGTGGTGCAGGCAGCTCCTGCTTCTGCTCCAGTGGCATTTCCCAGGGAATTAACTCCCTTACCAGCTGGCTTTGTCCTAGACCTCTTGTTAGTGCGGAGCCTCAGTGACTTTAAGTACTTCTGGGCGCGATTCTGCTTTATGAAGCCAAATATCTCCAAAAGGATAGACACAGACGGAGATCTCCTGCGTGATAATGGACCAGTTGCTTAGCACCACAGGGTCTTACTCATAAGGAGCAAATTTTGGTCCACCAAAAGTTCAGAGGGGTGTGGTGAGGGCTGGTGTTCTCCAGATTACATCAGTTTTGGAAGGGTGGGTGTGTGCCGGGGTGTGTGCTATGGGAATACCACAGGGAGAGGGAGAGAAAGGCTGGCAGTGCCCATGGGTGTTGCTCCGCAGCACAGGACTCCTGCAGACGTGTGGTGCCAGGCTCTGCCAGCCGTGCATGACCCTGTGCATGACCTTCCCTGCTTGCACTGCTCCAAAATGAATAGGACTTTCTAGATGCCAACCTCCATCCTGCTGGGAAGCAACAGAAACATCACCCTCAGCATGAAATGATTCACCTAGGATGAAGCCGGTACCTGGAATAACACCTTGCTCGGAGGTGTCTCCTCTGGCAATGGTGTGACTCAGACCAGCTCTTCCCAGAGGGTTAGACTGAACAGGGCTGGGCTGCTGCCGAAAACCAGGGGGTGGGGAAAAGGGAAAATCCATCATTTACCTCTACCTATAACTGAGCTGGAAGAGGAATTGATTTTGCAAGATTCCATTTTATACACTAAAACCAGCACCGCAGAAGCATACGAAAAAACGCTTTACAAGGAGCGGGGCTGGTGCCCACCAAGTTGCTCTCTGCCAGCAGGTCGAGACCAGTCACCGGAGGCTCGGGATGTGTGAATCAGTAGCGAGCAAAGACGCCCATCCAAGGAGGGAATAAAAACCCGTGGAAAATTCTGGTATGTGGATATCTCATAGGGGGCGTGCACAAGCAAACGCTCTAGCAAATTAAGGTGTTGCAAGATGGACAAATGCAAACTCATCATGTGTGACTGCTCCTGCTGATTTTCCTAAGCACCTGTTTCTCTGAGGCTGCAAATACAATAAAAATTTGAGCTAAGTTTAAGTGTAAGTTTATTTCTAATAGAACTGTTGAGTGTTAATGCCTCAATAAAAGAGTTATCACGTTTATTAAAAATACCTCATGCTGGCAGATCACACCCAATAATAAAAGCACATGCAAAAAAATAAATACAATGACCTTTGCGTCAAAACAGTTCAAGTCTGGTCTGTATATCAGTGTGAATTACCAGTGAGAGGCTCCTCAACATGACACCTCCCCAAGGGTGCTCGCAGCGAGCGCCACCGAGGGCTGCGCAGGACCCTGCCACAGCCCGTGGGGGCACCGCTGGGAGGGCTCCTGCTAGCGCAGGAGAGCTGGTATTTGCTCAGGACCCCCGTGAGCACAGGGACCAGCCGACTCCCTCGCAGCATCCCACGTGCAAAACGTGCTGGCAACGGTTTGCCTTAGGTGCCAGGGCAGCTCCTGCCATGCTGCAGCCAGCGCAAAGAGATCCCCAAGCACTCCTGAAGACAGCCTGCAGTCTGCCGGGAGGAACACGCGCTGACCTGCCAAGAAACAAGTTCGCTGAACTATTTAATGCGCTTTCTTGCGTGTGTGTTTTTAAGGATGCCCACAGTGGTCCTGCTGCTCCCTTGGTGGCTATCTCAGCTGGCCTGTCCCCGCTCACGCTGGCAGCCTTTGGCACAGCTCGTCAGGATCCCTGAGAGATAAACACCTAACCAGTGAACTAAAACCCGGACAAAGATTAGGGGCAATTAAGAGCATCTCTCTGCAAATCTGCCAAATGGGAAACCTCTTAAAAGAGGCCAGAGCGGTGGCAGGAGAAATGAGATTTTGGAGGTGCCATTGGGTCCTGCCCTTGCGGGCAGCAGAGGCAACGGCTTGCAGGCAGCTGGGCTTGTAAGGAAAAACGTGCCTCCTTAATACAGTGGTTTGGGTGATGAAACAGTAAGAAAACAAAACAAAAACAGTGGGGAAGAGGTAGAGATAGTATAAGACCCCTGGCTCTTGTCCTCTTGCAGCCCTGCAGAGGGAAGCACGTCCCTTACCCTTTCCAAGTCCTGCAAATGGAAGCAGATCTCGCCCCAGCCCTAAGAGCTGAGGCTCAAGTTGCTCCAGAGGAATTTTTTCCTGTCTCGGTTCCATTTCTAGTTATCCAGGGAGCCTCTCTTTTGAGTACTGTCATGTCACACAGATTTCTGGCTGTTTTCTTAGTCTGAATTTATGTAGGACCCACAGAAGGCAACAGGAACCTTTCCAGGGCCTCCAGGTCCCTATTGCAGAGAAAGTATCCACATATGGAGCTATGTAAATACTAAGAGAAAGGAGTTTATACATATATATATATTTATACATATAAACACGGATAGCTTCTATTTTTTTCAGGAATGATGCTCAAGCCCCAGATTAACTGAGGTTTTCCAGCCACCCCCATAGTACCTCATTCTGCATTAACCCCCCCTCAGGGCTAGAGAAACCAGGGACTGTGCAGGACATGAGAGAAACAGCCCGACACAGCAGAGGAGGACGTGAAATAAAAAAAAAAACCCAAACCAAAAAATACCCCGAAAACCCACAACAACAACCAACCAAACAGAGGAAAAGTGTGTAAGTGTGTTTCAGGCAAGGTAAAACGCTGAGAAGACAGGCAATTTTCAGATGATGCAGCCTATTAGATAAATTGGCTTTCCCTGGCAAAGGTGGGACAGGGTGGGCACGGGTACTGTGCCGCAGCGAGGACCCTCCTGTCCCAGCTCTGCAGGGCCACAGAAGGAAGCGCAGCCAGAGAAGGCGGCCAAATGTAGCCAGAATTAGCCTCAAGCATCTGTCTCGACTTTTCACAAGGGCCACCCAGGATTGTAAACGAAGCCCACGCATCGCCAAGAAAACAGCCGTGACCAAATCCTCTAGAAACTAACAGGCTGAATGAAACATGCCTTTGGTCTGCATTGCTTCTATCTGCAAAGAAACCGTGGAAGTTCTGCCAGTGAGGTCCCAGAGCCGCAGGACGTGGCTGAGGTGATGCATCCCCTGTCCTGCTTGTCTCTAGCGCGCAGGTTCTCCGCACCACGGTGCATCCCCATCACCCCCAGCCCAGGACTGTAGCCCCCTTCTCACTGCACACAATTCCCCTGGCATTTCCCATAGCGAGGAGTGCTGAGCTGCACCCAAAGCAAACCACTCTAAAGGAGATACAAACAATTAACTGTTTGATCGGAGAGAAAAGTTTAACCCCCCCATCTCTCCCACAGGGGAGGGAACAGTTTGCATTGCCGTTCACAAAAGTAAACCACAACAAATCAGACTGAAATGGAAATAGCGCAGAGTTCCTGCCTTTCTACTACCCCCCTTCCAAATTTCCAGCAAAAAGTGTCGCTTTTTCGATCTGGATTTTGTCCACCGCTCCCTCCCCTTGCAGACTGTAACACCAGTGCAGCAGCTGCCTCTGCTCCCCCTCCACTCCCGTGCTCACTCTCTCTTCTCTTGAATAAAAGGCAGAATCACAATTTGCAGCTATCTCTGGGTTTACAGGTAACACGGATGCCCAGGAAAGCGAACGGTAAGCAGTGCCGAGAGCAGCATTAGCAGGCACACCAACTCTCCTCGCAGGACAGCACTTTCTTGGTGGAGCACGGCTGTTTCCAGGCAGCCAGCATCCCCGTGCCACCACCTATATTGAAATCTCACTATAAAATTCTACACACACACACACTCCTCCAACACCCCAGTCAAATGGCCTGATTTCCTCCCCACTTTGGATGATGTGACCTGCAAAGACAGCCACTTACTTGTAGCAGCGTAGAAAAGCGACGGCAGAATGATCAGGAGCAGCCTCATGTCAGCAGCCACCAGCAGGGCAGTCCCCGGCCCCGAAAGACTTGGAAAAACCTCCTGGGCTGCCAGGCAGCAGAGGGAGGATGGAAGGGGAACGTGGAGATGTCGCAGGTCCTCTCCTGCTAACATACATGAGCACACCAACGTCTCCCAGGAGTGTATACACCAGGGATGCTACAGGTTGTCACTGGTCCCCAGGAAGCCACGCGCTGTGTGGCCATCGCCATCCTGAAGGCGCCGGTGTGGCAGCATTCGGGTGTATCTGCAGCACCTCACAGCCTGCGTGGGACTCTGCGCATAAAATCCAGCGAGGCGATGTGTGTAGCAAGGAAGGAAAACAAGAAGGAAATTAATCTGGTCCTACGCCAGGAGAGTGCAGCCCTTTGCCTGCGCTCCCCACGCCAGGGGCAGCGTGGGGCTGTGCTGTCCCACCTGCCCACCGGGCACCCTGGGGTGCACGTCCCAGGGGAGACCAGGGCCAGCCTGGGGAGGGGGAGGAGGAGGAGGAGAAAGAGGAGGAAAAGAAGGGGAGGAGGGGGAGGAGGGCTGCTTCCTCCCCTAGAGGGCCCTCTGCTGGATTTGCCCTCAGTACCTGCACCCACCCATGTCTGGAGGTCCGATGGACACGACCCAGCAGTAGCATCCGCAGGGATCTCTGGCCCATCCCTGCGCTACGTGTCCCAGTCAGCCGTCCCAGTGCAGGGATGCAGCCCCAACAGGGCAGACACCACCCCAGACACACGCCATCCGAGCACACCTCAGGGTATTTGGACTTGGTGGGCTAGGGTCCGCGTGGGCTGCATCCTGCTCTCCCCACCGATGCTGTGGTCCCCCTGTCTCTATCCCTGTGCTGTCTGGGACTCCCCCCCGTCCCTTTGCCTCACCCGCCCCTCCCAGGCCCCACCATGCGCACCCTGCCCCTGTCCCAGCAGCACTCCAGGGGTGAGCAGAGAGGAGGACAAGAGGGGTGCTGTGCAGCCCACCCTGGGCACAGGTCCTCCAGCTGCTGGGGCTGTCCCTAGGCAGCCTGGCCGTGCCACCGGTGGGCATGAGTGGTGGCACAGCCACCCCTTTTGCAGGCTGCTGGCCGCAGCTCCTCATGCTACATGGAAACCCCACGGACCAGGACAGTGGGAAGCACAGGAGGGGGAGTCCCGTGGATGGAGCAGCTTCTGGGGCTCAAATTCACCCAAGCCTGGAGGAGGAGCGAGAGAAATTAGCATTTCACAGCTGGGGAGTGGGAGGGAGGAGAGGTGGTCCCAGTCAGAGAGCAAACCCCTACCATGGCTTTGCTGTCCGAGCTCAGCTCCCAGCCCATCTGCACAGGGAGTACAGGTCTCCTTGGAGTCTCCTTTCCCCAGCACTTCCAAAGGCTTGTTACTGGTCCAGAAAATCTGTAAAAATTTAACCTCTCCCCTGCTGCTGGAAAGCAAATCTTTATCCAGCTCACAGGACCCACTGTCCCACCTCTCCTCAACCTGAAGACATGTGTGGGATTAAATGCCGTACATATCCTCCCTTTTATTTACACATTCCTACCAGTACATTCAAAGCTCACCAATAAACTTACCAAAATTCTTATTGATGCTTCTAAAACAACCCAACAACTCTTTCTATCCCTATTCCTGGTTGTCGTCAGTACTGACGCCCCTTTACTCCGCGTTAAAGGCAATGGGGTCCCAGAAACACAGCTTTCCCTCCCACCGCCATCTGCCTCCAGCCATGAGCTGGTCCTGCCGTGGCCGCAGCACAAGGAAGACGGGAACAGCTTCCAAAAGAACATGACATAAAATATTTGTGGCTCTAAATCAGACTGATTTAAGATCCAAGTGCACTTCGAAGCTAAAAGCCAGATAGGGTGAGGCTGGTGGGGGAAGAGGAAATGGAAGAGAGGCAAAATATTTCATTTTTTCAGAGAAGGAAAGAAGCTGTTGGAAAAAAAAAGTTCTGTGCATACAAATCTTAGATCCTCTGCAGAGGCTTTGTGATTCTGCTGCTGCAGTTTAAAGCGCTCACTTTGCCCTTGAGGGCTGGATGGGGGCTCAGTGTCAGGAGATAAACCCACTTTTCTGCCCTAATGTTCAAGCTTGGGCATTTGCTGCTGGATGCCAAACTGCCACATGACAGTGATTAAACAGCCTTCGAACCTGCAGCCAGGGGAAAAAAAAAATAATAATAAAAAAAAAGTTCTGAAATTAAAGCGTGTTTCAGTGACTGACAACATTTCTTCTGCAGACTTTTCAGTAGCCCCCGTCCCAGGTCCCTGTGTGGAGCTGTGGTGCACCACAGAACTGAAAGTCATAACCCCCAGCAGCAAACGATGGGCCTGAGCTGAGGAACCTGCCTTCAGGCATCTCCTCATGGCACAGGGGCATGGGCTGGGGTTTTTGGGTGGCTTGTAGGCAAAACAGGGAGATCTGGGTAGTAAACTTTTGCAAAGGTGTGAAGGCGCAGGGCCAGGACTTTGCTCTGAAGCTGGACCTGGCTGGAGATGCCATCAGGAATGGGAACGAGGAAGAGCCTTGTGGAGTTCCGGCTGGTGCAGAAAGGCATCCCACTTCACATCTCGTACTGCTTCCAACCCAACAGCAGACCCTCCTCCCCTCAGGAAGCCCAGCAGGAGCCAAGGGACATCCATCTTCTTTTACGTACACCCCACATTTCATTGCTCTTCATCCCACTTGCTGTTCTTGCACCTCTTTGGGCTGTCTCCATGGCCCATTCTTTGCTCTGGCCCTTGACCAACCTTCTGTGCTCTGGGAACCTTTCAGCTTTCTTCCCCCATGTTCCTGCAGTCTGTCAGCGTCTTTACACCAAGTTTGTATTTCTTAACGTGAGCTTTGTTAATGGGCCAAAAAATTTCCGCCCTTTGGCAGCACTCTTCGTCCAGCTCATGGGGACGCACCTCCCACCAAGTACCCAGATGACGTATGGGCATTGGACACCTCCTCACAAGTATTAAATCTCTGGGCTGTGAAGCCCAGCAATACATTACGATACGGAGCCCCGAGGGGCTCGGAGAGGACTTGTGCAATCGCGTGGCATGGATTTATATCCTAGGATTTTAAAAAGCGTAAGCTCTTTGCAGAGCCCCGCAGTTATCTCCCAGGCAGCCTTCGCTCCGGCACAGCCACGCACAACGCCTGCCCTGCCAGAGCTGTCCTTGCCGTCTCTCTGGATAACGTTACTTCTGAGCAAATCAAGCCAGTTTTTCCCTTTTACTTTGTTTTCCATCGGGATAATTCCTTGTGCCAAATCCCTCCGTTCTCACTCAGCCCTGATTTTTTTGGTCCTTTTTTTCCCCTCCGTTTGAGGGGAGTCTTTGCTTGCATCTGAGGCCACAAGCTGCACATCACAGACCGGCTCCGCTCTCCCGTGGGTGTTGGGTGGGTGGACGTCAGCTGTGAGTGCAACGCCCCGCACGCCCCGCTCTGCTCGGCCAGGCACCCGCAGCGCCTGCCTTTGTCACGGCCGCCGATCTGGCTGCTGCGGGACTTGATCGCTTGGATGAAATTGTTAGTCTGGGGCCACGACTGGGTTTGTTCATCCATCCAACAAGTCACAGCCTGCTGCCTCGCTCCCAGCCTGGGAAGCGGGATGCTGAGCTCAGCAGAACAGCTGTGGTTCAGCGTTATAATACAGAAATATGCTCATCAGCTGGAGAAATTGCCTCTGGAGGACAGGGCTGAGGCAGAGGAGGCAGATGTGAGGCTGATCTCTCTTTGCCTAAGTCAGCAGCCTCTTCCCACCCATCTGCCTCATCCTCCAGCTGAAGGAGCAGGCAGATTTCCCCTCCCATCCAAACCTGAGCACACCGGAGCCAGCAGCAGCGTTGTGCCCGAACACAGCTGGTTCCAGGCAAAGCTCTGAATCTTCAGAGCCAAACTCAGAGCAGCCTTTGAAACATCCCTGGTCTGTGGGTATAATGACTGCTGCTGCCCAGCATCTCCCTCCCTCTGTCACCAACTGGGGACAGGCACAGGTGCCACTCCCATCTTCAGAGGAGGCAGAAGATGGACCCTCCGCAGCAGCCACAGCCATTCTGCACAACTGACTTCAGACAGACCAAAAAAGCCGCAGGAATAGGGCAGTGCTGGTGAGACATGAAGGATTAATCAGATGAGGATGACGTCTGTGGCCAGGCAAGATGCTGGAAGTGTGCATGTCAGTTCTGATTAAATCCTCTCTGCAGTTCTCCGGACAAAGCCTGTGCCGCCACATCAACAGGCACAATGACTTCAGCATCCCCACTGAACAGATGTCACCTGGTTCAAGGACAAGAAGGAAATTCAAGCATCTTTACTGCCTGACCCCAGTGGCAGGACATTTTTGGTAAACATGTTCATTTATGAATAAGAGAAAATGCTGCAAACTTGTGCAGCACTCCCTGCACTGCGCCAGGGCTGCACTGATGCCCTTGGTGGGCATCGCTCCTCTTGGGCTGGGCTCCCTGCACCCAGCTGGGAGAGGGCTTGCCACATGTCCCGTAGGACATTGAGTGGTCCCAGCAGGCAGCATGGCTCCCGAGGGATCAGCCCACTTAAAACCACAAATTATCTGTCTGCAGCTCCCAGCAGGGCAGCACCTCGGTGTGTCTCTGCATTCCTCTTCTGTCCTTGGATGTAACCCTCCAGGCAGAAGGGAGATGGAGAAGAGGGCAAATGGGAGAAAATACGAATTTAGCTGGTGCTTTGAAAGGTAAAAAAGGAACCTGGGCAAAGTTCAATCCCCTTATCAGCCATATTAACAGCAAAGAAGAGCTAGAGACAATGAACTTGAAAACACCTTCCTCCAAAAAATTCATTTATCAGCTGGCAGAAGAGGACAGGGAGGAAGAGGGTCACAGGTTTGAGAGCCTGCCAAGTAACAAGCAAATGGGCAGGAGAAGACTTTCTCTGCTGAACTATAAGAAAACACAGTAATATTTAACAACACACACATTTGTACACAATCTTCCCCCTGGACAGTCCATCCACACACACATCGCCTTGTCCACTTCTCTGATACAGACCAGTTAACAGCTCCTAGAAACAACTCTGTGTCTTCACTGCTTTGAAAAACCTGTAATGAAAATGAAAAATACCAAGAGGAGTAGAAAGTGGGTTTTGTGGTGATATTTAGATTTATTTTCCCCATTTTCTTCTTCCTTATAATCTTTGAAAGCACAGATGAGAAATGGGAGTGGAAGAGCAGGTGGTGCACAGAGGTGTGAAGCTGCTCCTCCCTTTCTTGCCAGCACTGCCTGGAACAAAAGGGGACCTTATCCAGCCCAGCAGCCTCACCTTAACCTCCCAAGTCCTCCCTGGGCTGAGCAGCAGCACCTTTGTCCCCACTGCCGCTCCACACAGCTACGGGAGAAGTGGACTCAGTATCTACTGCCTCTCTCCTGGTGAGGTCCCCTGCACATCTGGGCAGATGTCCCACAGGCGTTTGGGCAGCTCACGCCACTTCAGCTCTGTTCCTTTTCCTGTCAACAACAGATAATTTTCCTGGAGGTACCAAGGGAGGTTCGCACATACGCTGGGCAAGGGTTTGCTCCCTGGACAAGCAAGACGACAATTTCTGTCATTCCTCGCTAGAGTGACTGAAAGCTGCGTCACTGCTGGAGAGCATCCCCTGTAAACCAGAGCCCACGGCATCGCTGCCTGCGTGACTGAGAACTACAGCACCATTCCCATCGACAGCCCTCTCTGGCTGAGGCCAAGGAGCAATAACGAAGGCTCCTTTAATCCTCATTTTTTCAGGGCTGGATAAGAAGCAACTGCTGTGCCCCACTTTGCAGTTGGGGAGACTAAATTCCAGAGGAGAAAGACTCAGAGATGACACTACAACAGTGACAGAGCAGAGGTCTCCAGCCCCAAGAAACAGTTCCCAAGCCTATCAGGAGCTGAAGCTGGACTTCTGGAGAGGGCTGGCTTTATCCCAGACCTGGGGGGGCTGTGAGGAGTGCCCCAAAGGCACTGCAGAGCTGGGGAGGGTACGGCACTCAGAGGCCACCGACACCAGGGAAGGGTAGCGCCACATGCAGCGACAGCCAGCCTCGAGGACGCAGACAGGGCTGCATTTTCTCTCCAAAGCCGTGATGCTGCAGAGACAGGAGGTCTGGTCCTGAGTGCCACAGCACAGGGGCTGGGGGAGCAAAGCCCAGACCTCGCGATGCTCACTGTCAGCACCGGGGTTGTGGTTTGCCCAGGGAAGCCACTTTCCACAGCAGAAGTGCTTTTCCCTACCACACTACTTCATGGGTAAGGGACAGAAATATCACATTAGCAAACACCATGAGGATTATACCAACGCCATGGCACTTGCAGAGAAATCAGTCTGGACTGAGTAAGAGTGCCCCAAGCTGCAGTGTGAGTCAGACCTCACTCATACCGTCCTTACCCCAACTTTCCTGCTGCCGAAGCAGAGCCACATCCTGGCATTGCTGGGGAGGCGGCAGGGCCAGCAGGAAGCTGTTGCTGCTCCCCCATGGAGTTTCATGTTGTTCTACATTTCTCTTGCATATTATCACTTTTTATCCTGCTGGAAAAAGAGATGGCACAAATCTTCCTGAAACCTGGAGGTAAGTGAAGTCCCTGCTGGAAGTGGAAGGACCTGGGAACTGGAAGAAGTAGGAGACAAAGTCTTAGGAGCAAGGGCATGTTAGCGCTCTACTGCCTAATGAGATTCATACTCAAGGTTTGGCTGACTCATAGTCTTTAATAAACTCCAACCTTGGTGGCGTAAAGAGGTTAGTGGGGGTGTCAGCTCCAGCTGGGAGAAATGCTCTGCCTGCTTGTTCTCCTCCACAGTCTCAGCTGAGCATTTCTTCCCTCTGCGGTTTCTGTGCTCTACTACGGATGTGGCTGTGCTTCGCTGCTGCTAATTTCATTCTGTGGACTGCAAAGCCATTTGAGGTTGAACAACCCTGACGCTGATGGAGGTTTTAGCTATTACCGCTACAAAACAGGACCGAAGAACATTTCCTTGCTGCACAAAGGCTGCTGTCTACATGTGCTCTGTGAAACAGGGTAAATGCTAGTGCATGGTGGGGCAATATACCTCTTACCATGAAGTTCTCGTCTTAACGGCGTGCTGACACACCATCCCAGCACCCTGTGCCAGGCAGCGCCTGCGTGTGTGCAGATGAGGGGATGCGGTGGGACCTGCTGGACTGCTCCCCGCAGAGTCTGCCAGTGAGGGTGGCAGCCAGGTCGAGGTCTTCGTGCTGAAATTCCGATCCCTTAGTGAAATCAGTCTCTACTGCCACTAAGATTGCCTCCCATGAAAGCATAACGTTACCTTAGCAGGACAGCCACCAAGAGGGAATCGGTAAGAAGAAAACAGAACCATTATAGAAGCTGGATGCCCAAAAGGATTCATAAAGGGAAACGCATGGTTGACGCTAAAGAGAAACATTAGCTTTACTTGAGTTAGCATTTGCATCATAAAGCAGCTCTGACCCCTGATCTTCTATGAGCTTTTACCAACATCACCACCCGCTGTCCTCAGGCCATAAGAGCCGGGGAGGAAGCACATGAACCCACCACCATCAGACCAGCGCTCACAGCTCCCAGGGCTGGGCAGAAACATGGTTGCAGGCAACTAAGCTATAAATATCAAAGTGAAATAATTACCCTGCTCAGTTATGGTTTAAACTCTGAGAGAAGAAAAGAACCAGTTTCTCCAGTGACCAGCCTGGGTAGAGGGGGAGCAGCCTGTAACTACTGTGACCTGTGCAACGGTTAGGAAGAAGTGGAACAAATTGCTAAAGCTGTTTAAGCTGGTACACTCTGCAGTTTCTTCCATATTTTGCAAACTTACATATTTCTTACTTCTGCAGATCATTGCAGAATAAATCACAGGAAAGTATTTGGGCCATCAAGGCCTTTGCTTTACAGGCGTCATGCTGAAATCATGTGAAATTGCCAACCTTAAAGCAGACAAGTTTGTTCACAACACCTTGTTCTGATGTTGGATTTCAGACATAAATAGTGAGCTGTGCTGCTTTTTAGGCTTCATACCTTCTAATGCTTTAAGCATCTTGAGAGATACAGCCTGCTAAGTACCTTGCAGGAAGATGTTTGGAAGCCACTGCCATAGGGAAATGCAGATTTTCAGGCCCAGGAAAAGAACTGGCTCCCTGAAGGCCACCAGATCTGGACAAGGATTAGGTCAGTTCTGGGCTTTATTGGGGAACCAACACGACTTTCCTCTTGCTACTGGCTGGTCCTTTGGACACTTTTAGGTAGATTTTTACCCCTGCGGATCTGGACTTGCCTTGTGAATCTGTGTATTTCTCTTGAAATTCCTGGGGCTCTGATGTATACTGTATTAAAGAGCATCCTTGGACATCTGTGCTCTTGGCAGCCTGGGACTTCTGAACTTTGTGTGCATAAGGACAGGTCATTACATGTGAACGTCACAGCAGAGAGGGCCTGAGGCCAGGGAAAAAGCAGACAACTTGGCTGCCTTTAATTGAAAGATTGCAAAGTGCTACGCAAATCCCACTTGCAGTCCTGTGCATATCATGGCTATTTTACACCACTGCAAGGAGGTACCAGTGCTTTGGTGGCTCACTGTGGGAAAGCGCCACTGGAGGAGAGCAGGGAAACATAGCCCCATAACTGTGTGATCAATGGAAAGCTGCAAGATGCACAAGAGAAGCTAAACAACCCTCAATACAAGCTGGATGTTGAGGGGACAGGGGGAATAGAAACAGCGTGGACTTTTGGTTGATGTCAGTTCTTCTCCAGCCACATTGCAAATACTTTATCCTTCAGTCACATGGCAGTAGAGAAAGCAACAGCATACAGGCTGGGGAAGGATGCTCAGAGGATGTTCCAGCTCTCCTTTTAGTGACAGCCAACATGTCATTAGTCCCATGGTTTTTTTTTTAAATAGGAGGATAAAGTCTGCAGATCCTGTGCTAATGTTGGAGGAGGCATAAAAGATGAGTACACCCTGCCAGTACACTCAGCTGGTCCATACTCAGTGTGCAGGACTGCCGCAGTCAGAGCCGAGACTCTCTGAGGGAGCTCCCAAGGCACATCCACAGCAATGCCATGTTACCCTGCTCGCAAGTGCAATTCATTTTTACTGTGTCCTGTTTTTGTTGGGGCCCACGATAAATGCAATCCATTCCTTTTTCTTTTTTTTTTTTAAGAAAGCAACACCACCATGTCACCTCATAGAGGTAATGTGTGCTGCTGTAACAACTGTCAGATGACAAGTGCCTAACATGCTGCTGGTGCGAGCCCTGTCTTTTATCTCTGGCACTGGCAGATTTATTGTACTGAAGGAAGAGGCCAAATTTCCACAGTGCTACTAGAAGAGACAACTCCTCCTCAGGCACTCCTGCCTCTGGAGGCCAGCTGGGAGCAGGTGGCATTTCAGCTTCCTTACGTTCTTGCACATGCTGGAAAGCATGTTCGTGATGCCCTCCCATCCCATCCTTTACAACTTTGCAGCCAGCACAGGCTGCTTCAGGCTGTCCTCAGCTGCTGAAAGCCTCCTATGTTTCGCCCATGTCACTTTCTTCCTCTCTCCACTGCTCCTGTAATACCTCAATCTCTTTAACCTGTTCTGTCTCTCAAGTCCTCTTTTTTGGATTGTGTTTGTCTTGCAAGAGCCTGTTCTGCTCCACCAGCACCCGGACTGGTACTGATAACCCCTTGGCTTTCCCAGCACTTAGGAGCTCTGTCTCAACTTTTTTTTTTTTTCTCTCCTTCCTTCATTCTAAGGTTTTAGTCCCAGCAAGCTTGTGGGGACGGGGCAATGCCAAGTGATGCAAGGGTGCACTCTATCTCCCAGCCAAATAAGAGCTGATGCCACTCGGGTAGTGACGTGCCTCTAACCAATGTTTTCTCCTTCCCCCAGAGCCTACCTGGAGGCTGAAGTGAAGCATCTCTCCAGTTTTCTCTGCTTTATTCTCAGCAAACGCCTGGGCATTTTGCAGTCTAACCCATTCTACTATTTCACTGTAGGAGCCATGGTGGCAAGAAGAGCCCAGGAGAGAGGGAGCAATGTGAGAAAAGCTTGTGTTCATGTAGACAGCTAAGAGGAACAGACAAATCCTCTGCAGGAAAGCACTGCGTGGCGTAGGGATGATCCCTCTCCTCTGATGCCCCAGGGCTCTTGGTATAAGGCCCTGATTACAGAAAAACATCCAGGAAGACCTTTAATAGCATTTCTCAAGCACTGCATAATGGTCTCCAGGGCTTGAAAAAGGATGGCTGTGCTGGGAGGTGAATCAATTGGTTCCAAGAAACATCTAAAACTGCCAACTTAGGCAGGCAGGGGCTGGCAGGAGCTCAGCTGGGGAGCAGCAGCCCTCAACAGGCACCAGGAACTTGCACAGGCCAGCTCCAGAGCATCACCAGCTCCAGAGCATCGCCCTGGCTTGTGTCCTGCACCTGCTGCTGATGGGTTTGGAGGGACAGGGGCAGAGACTTCTGCTTTAAACAGCCAGAGGCTTTTGCTTAACTATAAATGCACATCCCAGGGACAGACAGGAGACACTCCTCCTTGCCTCTACTCCTCCAGCACCCCTCTTTTCTGTGTTTCTTCCCAAACTATCCAGGATTTTTACTGTCTAATTCTATCAATCACCAAACCCACGTTTGTCACCCAGCACAAGCTCATCGTAATTATTTTATCTACATAACCAGAAAACCTAACAGCATCACAAATTCTAGCTCCAACTGGGATATCTCTATAAAGCAGAAGCACTTGCCTGTAAAACCTACTTCTCCCAGAAACCATCTCTAGAAATCACAGCCCTGACTCCACATGCAGAAGTGGTGTTTGCAATAATAATCAAATGTTTAGCAAACATCATTAGAACTAACTTGCCAATGAGCAGAAACAATTATCAGATAATTGCTTTATGGACAGCCAAGCAGGGAAATTAGGAATAGTATTTTCTCCATGTTAAACAGGGAAACCCAAGTAGGGAAACAGAAGCACCAAGGGAAAAAAGGAGCTCTTTAAGGCTACACAAAGGGAGGACTGAAAGTAGAAGTGCCTGGTTTGATTTTACACCTACCTGCCACTTAGTTGTCCTTATGCTGGGGACTGAAACCCCAGCTCTGGGAGCCTCAGCCTCCCCAAGGCCGGGGATCCGGAGTCACAGCCAGCTGCTTGCCGTGCTGGCAAGCCCCCCAGCCTTGTCGCTCTGCCTCTGTTCCTGGTGTCTCACCCACAGCATGACCTAGCACCATGCTGCTCCTCACTCAGGCATCCACACCGGGCTGCTCCTGAGCTCTTATCCTCAGCAAGCCCCAGGCTCCAGAGGAGAAACCACCCAGATGCTGGCATTTTAACCACTTAACCCAGATGTTGGCATTTTAACCACTTAACCCAGGTGTTGGCATTTTAACCACTTCACCTGCAGCTCCCCACCTTGCTAAAAGCAAGCTGGGATTGTTTTCCTCTCCCCGCCCTCGCCCCCGCACGTCCCCGTCCTCCCCCAGCCCGGCCCGGCTCCGCGGGGCTCCGCGCAGGTTCCGCGGACGCGCAGTGCCACCTAGGGGTGGCGGGACCGCCTCTTCTCGAGGAGGGGGGAAGTAGTCAAGATAAACTGGTGGAAATTTTGGGCGCTGCGGGTAGCGGATTATGCAAATGAGGACATCAGCTTTAATGGCATTCCAAGATTTTTAGTCAAATTTAATTACCTTCCTTCTTCCCCCTCTCTTTGCCTGTCCCTGATCAAATTAAAACAAACAACCCCCAGCAGAGTGTTTGTGACAGGAATCGTGTTTGAGACTAATTAAAACCTGATGATCGTCACCGAGATGAGCCTGGCAGACGTCTGTGTCAGGCAGCGCGGCGGACATGCGGCACGCTTGGCGTTGGATGCTCCCAAAGGCATCCAACAGCAGCTAATTAGCTGCACGCTACTGATCCTTTGTAATGCTGCATCTTCCTGCCTGAGCTGCTCGCCGGTGGGGAGGGAGCTGGAGGGAGAACGTGTGGGTCCCAATTAGCTTCAGCAATAATTTAATGGACTAATTAATAAACCCATGCGGCATCTTCTCTAGGATGCTGCTGAGCCTGGCAGGGCAAGGTCTGTGGCAGGGGGAGGTGCTGGGGGGGCCTGCCATCTGCCTTCAAACAGGGAAAGCTGGGGAGCGGGCAGGCAGCTTGCTTGAGCACCCTGACTACTGCACGTCCACGAGCAGAAGCCGATCTGTCCCCTTTAGCTACATGCTCCTCAGCACACGGCTGCTTAGGCTGGCCCTGGGCAGCTCTCCCTGCCCCAGCCCAGTGTGGGCTCCTCGGTCCTGCCCCAGCTTCCCCCCTCCTGCAAACCTGCAGGTGTGACCTTGGTGAGGAACAACCCCAGTTGTCTCCTCTTGGGGTAACGTTATGCTTCCCCCCGGCAAAGACCTGACGCCCTCTTGCAGCATCCCCTGTGGTCATCTGGTCCCCAGCCCACTGCAGCCCTGCTGTCCCCAGAAGCTGGGCACAGCGTCCCGTGGGAGTGACAGCTCAGCACCTCCTGTCCCCAGGTACAAATCACTGCGGGTCTGTGCACAAAGCTGCTCAGAGCAGGTTTTGAGCCCTGGATCGTGATGTCTCAGCAACCCGCCTGGTGAGGAGTGGCCCGGGGGAGCTCTTAACATCTGCCTGACATTGCGTTTGCTAATGGAGAATTAGGGCAGAAGATTCAGGGGCGGATTTTGGAAAGGCAGCTTGTGAGCTTTTGCAGGTCAGACAACTGTCAGCAGAAAGCGCCGGGCCAGAACCCCTCCCTGTCCCCTTTTCCTCATCCTGCCCGCTGCCTGCCGCCCTCCCTGGAGCCCATCACTCTGACTCCAGTCAGCGCCACCTCCTTAAACCCCCTTGTCTTTAAAACTAGTGCTGCCTCCGCCTGAATTGCTGCTCTGTGCAGTGCTCATCTCTGGGTTTTCTGCTCGTGATGGAACCATGGGTCCTCAGGTCTGACGTCTGGGGCACCATCTGCCTCCCCTGCCTGCTGCCTGGAAAGTGCTTACCCGCCGAGCTCTGCGGGCAGAGAGCAGGCAGTGGTGTTGATCCGCACCAGGCTGGGCTTTCCCCTTTGGAGGAGAATTTCCCCCCTGGCGTATGTGGGCACAAACATGTGCCACAGGGCTGTCCCGTGGATCCCCTTCCCCTCGGTTCTCCAGCACCTTCACGCTGCTTCATTTGCACGTGTGGCTCGGTAGCTCCCTCCTGCAGACTCTGCTTTGCACAACTGCAGAGGGCCCCAGCACCACCGCCTTCAGCCGGCCGCGCCAGCCAGCCCCGGTCTGCCCGTGCCACCTTCGTCTTTTGGGAAACAAGTTAAA
Organism: Ibidorhyncha struthersii; assembly: GCA_013398815.1. NCBI lineage: Eukaryota > Metazoa > Chordata > Aves > Charadriiformes > Charadriidae > Ibidorhyncha > Ibidorhyncha struthersii. The sequence goes on along the minus strand of VZSZ01008623.1, from coordinate 626,860 downwards.
ATCATTCTGGTGGTGAGCCCACACTGAAGTCTTTCCTCCGTGCCTTTCCCTGTGGTAGTTTCAGATGGACCGTGAGCCTTCCTCCAGCACATCTCCCCTGGCTTCCAGCAGTGTCTCTGTATGTCTTTCAGAGTGCCCCTGCATTGCCTGTTCCCATGAACCGCTATTTATTGACCTGAGCAAAGCAGTAAGCACCTTCTGAACTGCAGCAGATTAATTTTTCCCTTGGAGGGCAATTGCTCTTTCCCTGTTGTTTCCAGTGCTCCTGATGCCTGTTGGGAGCAATCCGGCAGCGCTGGCTCCCCAGCTCCCGGTCCCTCCAGCTGCGCAAGTACAGCCGGCGAGGGGAGGACAGCCAGACACCCGACATAACGACGTTCGCGGGCATTGCGTGGCCGAACGGTGAGGGGGAGCAAGCCACGTGTGAACCACCCATGACCCAACACCTCGACAGCCTCTCCCTGTCCTCGGGGATGTCCTTGTTATGGCATCAATGAAGTTACCAAGTTATTCCTCTTTCATATTGCTGCAAATCAATGGGTCCTGGCGGTGTCATATACAAAAGGCTGGTTTCAGTATTTTAGTTGGGAGAGTCCTCAGGGGGAGCCGGGCTCATTAATTAAATACATTTAATCAATCTGGCCTACAAGGGCACTGGTTATTTATTCATCAGAGGCTGCACAGTGCAAACCGGGTGATCTGAAAGGCAGTAAATAAACATGTAAATGAAAAGCTGAGACAGCAGAGCTTACTTGTGCCTGGGAGATTTCCGAGCTGGGTCAGATAATATGGGATCATATGTTTAATTTAACAAAATCCAATAAAAAGCATACCTGCAATGAACAACACCCCGGGGACAGGGGAGCAGTGGCTGCAGCCGAGGGCCGTGACCGGGGCTGCCGGGAGCACGAACCATCCGGGCTCTGGGGTCCGGGTGGGCGCACCGGGGACTGCGGCTGTGATGGACCCATCTCTGTGCAAGCAGGGGGACATCGCGGAGAAGGGAGCAGCAGCATTGCTCCGTGCCCAGGGTTCCTGCCAGGCAGGCGCCAGCCGTGAGGACGCGTGTTACTAAAGCACAGTCTCGGCCTCCCGCAGATCTATCTGCTCCGCTGCTCCGCTGCTGAGGAACTTGCAGCATCGTGTTGCTCACATGTTCCTGTGAAGTTAATTACAATGAGAGCCTTTCAGGAATTAGAGAAGAGGAAGGTTTCAGCTGATGGAAGTGAAAACAAAGGAGGGCAAATATGTCACTTTTCAGCTCATTCTTTGCAGAATTGTTCTCTGCTCTTCTGAGAAATGCTGTGGGAGCCAAGCTGGCTGGGAAGCAGATGAGCTTTCTCCAGGTCTGCCTAAGCCCTGGTTTTACCATTGTTGGAAACTAGAGTAATTTCAGTATCATCTTGAATGCAAAGACTTGCAAATTAGCACTGAATAAAACATTGATGGTCTGAGTGGGGCATTCGTGAATCCTTGATCCAACGGGTTTGCTTTGTCTCACAATTTGGAAGAGCTTATATATTCCTTTTCCTGTTTCAGTTTCACCCCCAAGAAGATGGATTAACCTCCACTGCTACCAGTGAGCATTTCTGAAGCAAAGACAGGGGGTTCCTGAGGTCTGATGCGCAATGCCTTTCCAGCAGCCTTTGTGAGCTTTAGCCAGCCCCTTGGGATGCTCCTGGCTGCAGGCTTCTGCTGGGTCTGGCAGTGCCTGTGTCATTTGTGGCTGTCATTGGCGGCACAGGTAAATAAATGGCGGTGTTGGGGTGTGTGTTGGTACGTGACCACCTGAAAGAAAGCATATTCAGACCCTTTTGGGTGTGGATAAAGGTCTGCTGGGGGAGGGAAAGCCGCTGTTTGAAGTGAGCCAAGCTGTTAGTATTTTTGAGAATGTGGCAATGCCGGCACGGGGAGCAGAGCTGCCGGGATTGGTGCAGGAGAAGATCAGGGACCTGGACTTGCCCTCAGGAAGAGCAGGGCTTGACGCAGGGCAAGAGGTGGCTCCCCTGCAGGCAGGATGGGAGGAAGATGAGGAGCCACCTTGCCTGGCATGCCTGTGCAAACAGGGATGCTCTCACACATCTGCGGGTGCTGAGGAAGAGAGGTCTGGGGTGGATGGACGAGGAAGATGAGCAAAACCTGCCAGAAATTGAGCACAGGAAGAAGAGCTACAGAAGAGTGTGGCAGGAGCATGACTGTGTGGAGACTAAGAAGCAGAGAGAAGCTCAGGGTTGATTGTCTGCATTTGGGGATGAGATCCCCGAAAGCATTAGGAGTGTTTACAGCTGGGGTTTTGCTCCCAGCTGAATTTGGCACCCCAGGGTGATGTGCAAAGGGAGCTCCCTGGGAGACAGCAAGGGCAGGGGGATAAGAAGGAGTTGTTGGCTATACTGTGGGTGGTCTGAAGAGCCAGACTTTGCAGGAAAAAAGGTAATTCAAAGTGCAGATGAGTATTGAGGTTGTCAGAGTGTTGGGAGGGGCACTGGATTAGCCTGTTAATCATAATAAATGAATATGCAAAGCTGGGGAGAAGGGTTTTTCCCACCACAGCTCCCTTTCTCTGTGAGAACTTGTCTGACTCGGATGTCACCCCGCCACCGAGCTATTTCCCAAAGTCCCCAGACACCTGCAGCCTGGAAAACTTTGGGTGTTTTTCCCATATTTTGTGGGTGCCCTGGCCACTGAGTGCCCCTGGAGGAACCAAAAGCCTTTGGGAACCACTGCTGTAGAGATGAGCAGCTGGGGAGAATGGGAAGGTGGCCCCAGCCCCAGCCCCAGCTGCCTCCTGCTGTCCAAGATCAGGCAGGATGGCAGAGCTCACAACCCGCCCCCTCTCCCCAGCTCAGGTCCTCCGGCACAGCAGCATCACCAACAGCCCTGTCCGCGGGCAGTTTGGGGACAGGTCCCTGCAGAGCTGGGGGAGCGCACTGTTCCCTCCGCCTTGGCTTTGCCTGGGGGTGCGGAGGCCAGACCTGCCCGACCCCCCTGCCTCTGCCAGCTCCTGCATCCCCCTGGGCTGGGATGGTTTCTGCGGTACCTGGGGTTTCCCCTCCCATTTTCTTGGAAGCGTGAAATGGAAAACTAATGTGAAGAATATAAACTGTTAAATAGTTTCAACCATAAAGAAAGAAAAAGGGTTCAGTTCCAGGTTTTGGCCTAATCTAGTATTTGTACAAGCTGGTTTCTACCCCCGTGTCCCAGATTCCCAGTGATTCACAACGACCTCATTACTTTTGAGTTAACACAACAAACTTGGCTGCTAGTTGATGGTTTGTTAATACCAGACTCGTTCCCATGAAGATGTGTTCTATCTAGAAAGAAAATGCTTTTATCATGTGTTCCACATTTCTGGCCAACCCATTCAGTCTCCAAGCTTGCCTGGTGTAAGTGCGAGAGCATGAGGAACAATAAATACCATCTTTTACATATTTTTTCCTTCAAGGATCTCAAAGCACAAACACACCTCCCTGAAAGACACCCTGGGCAGGAGGTGTGGAGGATTTGGTCCAGCTATCCTTAACGTACAGTAAAGCATGGGCATGGAGCAACACCTGTTACTACAGCAAAGTGCAGCAGCTATGTCCCATTACGGAGACAAACAAAACACATTCCCTAATGCAGCTCATTCCCAAAATACCTGAACAGAAAATCCATATGCTTGGAAATGAAAGCATTTGTCCTTTTGTTGTCTCCACTGTTAGCTGAAGGAGCGTGCATCTTCTCCAGAGGCTGCATGCGGGAAGACAGATGGTGAGAGTAACTCTAGCTGTCAGTCCCTGGGGATGTGCAGGAGAATCAGTATTTGGCATCTGATTTAGCTCTGCCGCCTCCTTGAGTCACCACTGTCCCAGGCACTGAAAGACGTATGGGCTTCTGAGACAGTTAAATTAAACCTTACTAAACAGAGGGGTATGTGATCACCCCCTCTGAAATGTCAGCTGGCAGCTTGTAATGAAGATCCAATGAATCTGTGCTCACTACCTTGAATCTGAATGTCTTCCTCACTCCCTTCTGCAGGTCAGAATTAAACTGGCCTGAGAGGGGAGGATGGCTCTGAAACCCATAGGAGAACCCACGCAGGCAGAGCTGGGGCCAGCGGGCAGGAATGTGCATGGGCAGCCCTCTTTGGCTTCTGAAAAAGGGGGAGCCTTTGAAGAGCATCCTCTTTCCAGATGCTTGGACTGCTGTGTCAAAACAGAAATGACTGCAGTGGTTGGTCACTACAGGGAGGGTTAGCTTCCTGCTCACCTCCAGGTGGGACCACAGGTGGTCCCTCACTTCTCATGTACCTGAGCATCACAGCTGGTGGCAAAATTCTCTCTCCTTTCATGCATATGATGACCAAGGCTTGTCACATCCCAGACTGTCTCCTGGCTGCTTCTCACTCTTGCCAGGATGGTTTCGCTTTCCACTCCAGCTCTGCTGTTCAGGGGACAAATGCCCACTTCCAGGTACAGCCATGACCCCTCTCTTGCAGGAGCAGCCTCCAGGAGGGCTGACAGCGTGGCCCACCCTGCTCCCACCCACCTTTTTCCCCACGGGGTGCAAGCTCACGCCTGGGGAGTCACCCCAAGGAAACATCCAGGGAAGGGAGGCGATGACACAGCCTGGATGGCAGCGAGCAGCAGAGCCAGCACTGGCTCCAGGACACGTGTTACCAGGGGCTCCCGGGAGCTGGGCACCAGCCAAGGGGAGCCCTGCTTAGGGGGCTCCTTTGTTAGCTGGGGAGGGGGACACATGAGAAGCAGAAGCATTACAGATGATGATGAGGAGGAGGCAGACATTCCAGGAGAATCCACATCTGTAAGGAAAGGGAGTGGGGTCCAAGGCTGTAATACATCCCAGATGAGTCTGGGGAAAGTGCTCTAGCAGAGCATGAGTCATTGCAAGCGGAGGGGAGAGCAACAGCTCTTTGATAAGAGGCAAAGCAACTTTACTTGGCTATTTAATCTTCATTCGATGGCTATGCCAGCTGAGAGCCTTGCACAAGGGTCCCCTGGGGACCCCGGCATTCAAACCCCTCCCTTGCCTGCTGGACCAGTCTTTGTGTCCTTCCTGGGCGTGTAGCAGTGGGGCTGTGGTGCCCACAGGCTTCT
>VZSZ01008623.1:591915-621617 GCA_013398815.1 Ibidorhyncha struthersii | reverse complement strand
TGGAGGCCTCCAGAAGGTCCTGTTTTCAACGCTGGTAGGACCCATCTCATCCACATTGGCATGAACAGCTGAAGTTAAAGGAGCTAGACTGATGTCAGGTTGGTTTGAGCCCCAAAGCTTATGTCTTTGAAGATGATTATGTCCCCTCTCCAGTCTCCTCTCTCGAGCAAATCTCCCCCAGTGGCTCAGCATTTCCTTCTGATCCTTCTCATCCTTCTGCTCTGGTCTTCTCCCACGTTTCTTGAATTGCTCTGCCCCAAACTGCTCTTCCTGACACACTGCCAGGGCAAAGCGGAGGACAGCTTGTACTCCATGTGCCTCAAAAATGCTGCTGCTGTCTAGGCAGCCCAGGTAACGTTTGATTTTCTCTCTGAGTGGCATGGTGGACTCATGCTCAGCTTGAGGTCCACTGCAATTCTCCGAGCCTGCCTTGCCAATCATCCTCCTCCTGCTTCTGTGCGCTTGATTATTCCTAAGGGCAGAACTTCATCTACTCCTGTTGAACTGTGCTTCACTTTTCCCCCAAGACCATTTCTCCTATTTCTCAAGATCATTTCAAATTCAAATCCTACCCCTGTGTCCTTCTTGCTCCATCACATATGCAAAATAAATAGGCAGACTCTTATTCTGTCAACCAAGCCATTAATGAATGCATGAGCCCAAAGCCAGCCCTTCTGAAATCCTGCTCCCTGCGTGCTTGCAGCCTGACGGGGACACCGGGTAACTTCTCCATTAGTGCAGGTTTCGGGCAGGGAGCACCCAGTTCATAATCATTTCAGTTTTTCTCTCCCCTGCGTACGGGTGTGCCATGAGAGACAACATCAAAAGGCACTAAAGACAAAATATAGGACGACTCCTGCTTCTCTCTATCCATAAGGCTGTTGCTCTGTCATAAAAAGAAATATGGGATTGGTTTGACATGATTTTTTTCTTGAGAAATCCTTGTTGACTGCTTTCCTTGCCTTGTTATCTTCTCACAGCTTATATGCTGTTAGGAGAATATGTCCTGATATTTTCCTCGTAACAGAGTTAAGCCGGCCGGTGTGTACCTGCCTGGCTCCTCGCCCCCGCCTTGCTGAGGCAGGCACCCTGTTTCCCCAGGCAAAATCTTTGGAAAACCCCGTGGGATAACTACCCTGAACACTGGAACTGCTTGCACACCTGAGGGTTAATGTCATTTACAGTAGTGGATGCAACGCCACCTAAACCAGCTGACTCCTGCCCCCTCCTCGGTCCCCCCAGCCGCCGCTGCTGCAGCGTGGGAATCACCCCAGCGCGGCGTGGGATGCTGCAGCGGTCACCGGCTCTTTGGCCGCGCGTTCGGCTGTGTGTGGGTCCCGCCGTGGCTCCGGGTGTGGGTCCGGGTGTGCGTGGGTCCCGCTGTGGGTCCCGGCGTGGGTGCGGGCGTGGGCTCGGGGTGCGTGCGGGTCCCGGCGTGGGTGCGGGGGTGGGCTCGGGGTGTGTGCGGGTCCCGGCGNCCGCCGCGGGGGGGCAGGCGGAGACCGCGGGAGGCGCGTCCGGGCGCTGCGCCGGGCTGTCCTGCGGGGAATCTCCTCTGTACAGGGATCCAGGATCTTTTGCAATTCAGCAGAAGAGGATGGAGAAGAGAGAGACCTGCGGGCTGTGCCGCTCCGCTTAGCAGGAGGGGTGCGGGGGCTCACCAGAGGGTCATGAATTCATTTGTAAAGTGAGTTCTGAAATCAAATCGATACAGGGTTAAAAGGGGAAAAAAAAACGCTGAAGATGGACTCCTGACTGTGGTTTCGAGGGATGAACTCAGTACTTGATGGGGCAGGGGCGAGGCACAGAGAAAGGACAGGTCCCAGCAAGGCAGGAGAGCAGGAGTAGGTGCAGAGATGAGCCTGCACCAGGACCAGGTCACCAAACTGCACCCAAACTCCCTCCCTTCTGAGCTGTGTTTTTTGTTTGGCTCCTTTCTGGAGCTGGAGCTAGACCGTGGGGATGTCCATGTCTACAGGTTTGCCAGGGCAGACACCTCCAAAGCTCAAGCTCATAGATGCTGCCTGGGGTCGGCGCCTGCCGCTGCCAAGAGCATCCTCTTCAGAAGCTGTTTTGCTCCCATCTCCCATTTGTTTCCCAGCATCCCTCCAGCCACTGGAGATGCTCGTGTGAAAGTGGGATCTTTGTTTCTGGGGCACGGAGCCAGCGCTCGCCCCACCTGCAGCCAGTATCCCCGCCTGGGCCACACTGTGGTTGCCGGGGCAATGGTTATGATGTGATAAACAGAGGGAAATGGTGACGCCAGCTGGGAAAGGGTAGAATGAATTTTATTTCACGTTTATTGAAGCACAAATTACCATAAGAAACAGCTTCCTTGTGTGCAAACACGGGAAACTGAGACCCTTTGGGCTGCATGGGTTCTCTCTGGGCTCAGAAACCAGGTTTTCGGCAAACATCCCTGACCTGCTGTTTGAGCTAAGCTGCGGGTTTTCCATGGAAATGTCTGTTTACATTTGGAGACAGACATCAGGGTGTTTGGGAAGGCTCTTTTGGCAAGCGTGGTGTGGAGATGGCCACAGCAGGATGCTCTGGCTTTGCAGAGAGCTGGCTCCCCTCTTGGGGATGCGTGCACCAGAGCAGCACTTGAGGCAGGGAAGGAGCCAGGGACCCCATGGTGGGACAGGAAAGGTCTGCCTCCTCTGACCAAACTGGGAGGAGGCTCCCAGCAGAGGTTATGACCGATCTTACAGCAGATAAGGAAAACCAAATCCTAGATTTTACAGCTAGTGCTACATTTGTACAGGCTCTGGTTGTTGATGTGTTTTCATCTTTTTCTCCCACCTTTCTGGGCTGCAATATGTAGGGCTGGAGAGACAGAAGGAGACTGCTTTCTGCTCCTGCTCGATGACTCACTGCCCAGCTTGCAGGAGCATCTGGCCTGGCTCAGAGAAGTTGCCGGACCTGCTCAGCACGAGCTGATGAGCTGACCGAGCATGAGCCTCTAACCCCAGTGGAGTCCCTGAGACAGGGTCAGACATGGGAGAGAACAGCAGCCAGCTCTGAAGGGCACAGCCTGAGTTAGCGATTGCCCAGCAAGGAGCATACTGGGGCCCGGGGCAGTGGCAGCTCCAGGGGAGCCTGCTCCTGTGCCGGAGGAGGAGCAGCTTGCTGGCGTTCCCCAAGGTGCTCTGTGTGGGGCTTGTGCAAGAGGGGTGGGTGTTGTGCGACGGGCTGACATCAGCTCCAGACAATCTCCCAACACAGGAGTTTAAATACATCTTAAAAGTTTTGGTAATCCCTGAAGACTCAAGTGCATAGCTGCTCCTCAAGGTGCTGAAACAAAGGGCATGTGTTTTACAGCAGGGCCTGGCTGGACTCAGGCTCCTCTGCCTTCGTATCCCAGCTGTGGCAATGCTAGTCTCCAAAACTGGCTTTGGCATCTGTCAGACATCTCACTTCACCCTGGGCATCATCCCTTCCCCTCCTCACCATCAGCACCTGGCAGAGAGGGTGCATGTCTGTCCAGCCTGCACTGCCTGGCCTTCGGGGGATGCTGCTGGCCGGGGTTAGGGTGCTCAGCTCTGGCTCTGGAGTGGAGAGCAGTTTCCACATTCCTCCAGGACAGGGGCGGATAAAGGTAAAATGTGTGTGTGTGTGTTTTCTCCCACCTCTTCTCTGTTTTGCTGCAAAGGCAAACCACAGCAACCTGCTCCAGGTCCGCTGGAGGAGTTATGGCAAATGAGTTTACGGAAGAGCAAGTACCTCAGAGATGACTTTCCATCTATAGCTAAAAGTATCCACCACGGGCTCATTCTCTCTGTATGTTCCAACGAAGCCCCAGCGGCAGCTGCCGTGGTACGGACAGTCTCTGGCAGGAGCTGCAGTCCAGGAGTGGGGAAGATTTGACAGCAGTAATATTAGACTCACTTGCAGATGGAATTGCACTCACTGGTTTTCAAAACCAGGAGGGACCATACGTAACCATCTAGTCTGATCTGCAAGGAGGGGAGGGCTGCTCAGAGTGGAAAGGCTAGTGGAAAAATTAGCCAAGAAATGCTGATTAGTACAAAGACTTCCCGTGTACCCCATTCTGCACGACTCCTACTGTCCTGCTTTCAGGCCATCCCACTGAGGATGAAATGAAGAAACCCTCAAGGAAATTTAAAGTGGCTACAGGAAATACCTGAACCTTTCTGCAGCAGGAAATGAAAGCGGAGAAGGTTGAGTGGCAGCGAGGGGCCAGGACACTCACCCGGGGAGCATCCTCAGTCTGCAGGGGCTGCGTAGTTGAGGACATGATGAGAAGGTGATCATCCACAGCTGGTGAAAGAAGGAAAAAAACTCCTTCTAAGAGAAGGGGAAAGATCCTCTACGCTCACTCACAACATCTCTGTTCACATAATTCCCCAGTGAGAGGAGAAATTTGCTGCTGGTTGCTGATGTGGATCATTTACAGACAAAATTATCAGTCCTTTGTGTTTCCACTCAGCTGGAAAAAAGCAGACATCCGTCGAGAAACTGAGGCAGAGCCCACAAGACATGACCATGCACATTTTCCCTGTGCCCCACTTTGCAAGTCTTTTTCGCCAGTATCCCCAACTCAGCTGCTCTCTGCTTTCCCCCTCCTCCTGCCATCCCAATGGATGGATGAGCTTGGAAGCAGCTCCAGCCTGCCCCAGGGCATGCCCTGCAGGCACCCGCCTCCAGAGGTGTCCAGCTCTTCTGGCCCCTCTGCCCCACAGAGGCACTCTATGGAGAAGAGATGCGGGTGTCCTGGCAGGTGCCTCGGGAGGAGAAGGAGAGCAGCTGCCCGCCGGGCTGGGTGAGGACACGGCATCTGCCGTTGGGAGCCTGTTAGGAGCTGAACATCACCCGCTCTCCCCTCTGGTCTCCTCGTCAGGGATGAACACATGCACAAAGGGCCACCGCAACGAAATATATATTTATAACAATCATAATTATTATTCTTTCACCAATTTTCTCTTCCGTGGATGGAGCCTGGCAGAGACTACAGAGCAGGCAATACTGCTAAAACAGAAAGTAATGGTGCCCCCAGGACGAATAAAAAGCGTACTTCAAACCAGCAGATGCTGCTGAAAGCCCCAGCGCAGGAAATATCTGCAGAATGAATCGAGAGTTTTATGGAGCTTGGTTTGCAGGTTTTATAAGAAAGTTTCACCAGCCCAGGAGGGGAAGGGAAGCAAGGACCAGGGGCTGGCACCTCGGGGAGTGGGGCTGGCACTTTGGGGCGTGGGTGCCAGTGCGGGACGGCATCTCTTGGTGATTTATGGGTCTGGCCTGCGCCCTGATAAGAAACACAGATGGTTCCCTGCTCACCGGTTCTCCAAAGTGGCTGCGCAGGAGCCAGCGCCTCAGTGAAACTCTAGAAAGAGCCGAGGGTTGCGTTGCACCAAGGGGCTCTGCACCGACGGCTCTTGGTGGGCGCAGGGAGGCTCAGCCCCAGGGAAGGAGGGAAAGGGCTCTTACAGAAGGAAGGTACAAGATCTAAGGAGCAATAAACGAGACAGCATCCTCCGTGAGAAATGGGAGGTCCCTGCCCAAGCCCCTCCTCACACTTTCAGGCTCAGTCTGTACCCACGCTTCAAACTCCATGTGTGCCTCTGATTTGGGGAGTGCTGGGCAGCAGTTCAGGAGACGGGACACAGACACGCTGTATGTAAAGGACAGACAGCATCACCAACTGCCTATAGTCCCAACTGCTGCTGCTGCCCAATGCCAGAAAAAAAAAAAGATAATCAAGAAAACAAGTTTCCTGTCCTGAAAAACCTTCAAACTGTGCTGGGAAGAGCTCAGGCAACCCAGCAACAGCTGGAACAAAGGCATTCCTGCATGTGCTGCTGAGGTTTGGCACGTGCCTTGTAGTTCCAGGATTTTTTCTTTTTTATGGTACGTCATAAAATAATGTTCTATATTCTATATATTTTTATGGCCGGCAGGAGAGCAGTAGAGGGCAGGGAACGGCGGAAGGCTGGCCAGCAGAAAGAAGGCTGTAGGAAAGCAGTCTCCAGAGGAGCAGCCGGGGGCGGGCAGGTACCCTGGGACCGGGGTCTGGTCCAGCACGGAGTGGGGCAGGAGTGGGTGAGCAGTGGGGTGAAGCGCCCAGACGTCTGCAAGAGAGATGAGTCAGAGCGCAGCGTGCCAAAAGCAGACTGGTGTGGGGAAGGAGGGGAGGCTGAAGCAGAGTTAGCTTTACCCAGGGGGGACGCGCGAGGGAAATCCCCACACTGCGGGTTGGGAAGAGGTTGTCCCCTCCTGCTACATGACCAAGTACATCTGAGGTCTTTTTCATCCACTCACTGGATGCTGCATTGTTAATAGCAAGAAAAGCATGGAGGTATGAAGTGTTGTAACAAATTGCCTTCAGCCTGGCTCTCAGGTCCCCTCCGAGCTGCCTGCAGGTTTCACTGCTGCTGCGTTTGTGACAGGGGCTGGCCTGACTCCGTGGCAGCGAGGACACACGACACAAAGGTGTTTGCAACACGGACAAGCCCTGAGCTTTAGCCTGAGGAGGCAGATGAACGGACTTCCCCAGACAGCTACACCTTCTCACAAGTGATGGGGTGAGGGAACATAAGCCATCAGTAGCACAAAACCTGAAAATGAATATTCAGGGCGCAAAATGTTTCTGGGAGTCAAAGAGCAAGGGGCTCTGCTGACATAATCCAGAGCATGAAGACTCAGGTCACTTCTTCCCCACTTCCCCCCAGCATCCTCATGCCTTTGTTTGCCATCTAACTGGTGGCAGTGTTTCAGGACCTATCTTCACAGCCCCGCTCCCCCAGAGAAGGCACCGAGAGGGTGTTATGGGATTCAGCAGACAAGCCAAGCAGAGCCGTCTGCCGTTATGGGAAGGGCACGGAATGGAGACAGTGCCAAACTGGAACCAGGCCCTTGGCTTCAGGATGGGGCTCATTAGATGCTTAATTTTTAAGATGTTCACTAACTTTATGGATTCTTTTCTGGCCAAGCGTGGAAACTTGCCTGTGGTCTCTGATGGCGTCTGTGGGCTCGGGCTGCCGGGGTGGGAATGGAGCACGGCGTGTCAGGACCTGCGCCACCGTGGGTGGTTGGGTGGGAAGGCAGGCGGGAGCTGCGGGATGCATGGACGAGAGCCCACCCGCCCGTGCCAGGCATGTTCCTGCAGCCCTTCCCGGGCGATCCCGGCGGGAGCCCAGGTGATGGCTGCTCTTTGGTCCCTGCCCTTGGGGCAGCTCCAGCCTTTGATTTCAGAGGCTTGTCAGGGCACTTTAGCAGCCTCCAGAAAGTGCGTGTAAACACAGTGATTAAAAAAAAATGGTTCCAGGGGCTGTGCTGAGGCTAAAAATGGCACTGAGGTAGCCCAGAGAGAGAGAGGTGCCACATCAGCAAATATTTTTCTTTTTAATCCGCAGGGAGCTAACAGCAATGGGGAAGGGGTCAGAGCTCAGGAAGTGGGAGAGGGTGAAGGCCAGGGGAGGACTCACCCCCAGAAGAGGGTTGGAGAGGAGAATACATAGCTGTAGGCTCAGTGGAAGATGCTTTGACTGTTCAGCTGGGAAGGAAGGAACAATTTTTAGATAAAACGATAGGTCTGCCTAGACAACCACATTGTTTATTAGTGGGAAAGTTGGAGAATTTTAGAGAGAAGGTGTTATGAAGGCCATTTGTTATGGCTAGCTCTGCAGAACAGCACCTACGGGTCTCCACAGTGCACAGCTGCAGCCGGAGCAGAACCATGGCTCGCTCCCTCCAATTCCCAGTGGGCCGTGTAACAGCTCATGGATTTTCTCCCAGTAAAATACAGCTGGGCAAGAAAGGTCACGTCTTCTTTCCTCCTCTCTTTCCTGTTTCTCACCTTTTTTTCTCCACATCAGATGTGCCTTTCATTTTGTAACGTATTGACAGGCGCTAAAGTTGAGCCACAACCAGGTGAGCTTGGCAGGGGTCATCAGGAAGAGGAAAGGGATTTTGGCTGCTGAGCTGAGCTGGGTCCACCATGGGTGGATGCTGAACCGACTCTTTTGCTGCGCGGCACCACCCGCAGCAGCTGCCCACAGGTGATGCTGTACAGATCGCTCCTCAGTAGTCTTGAATTGGAGGGTCCCATCAAAGCTGCTCAGTGAAGCTCTGGTTAACGCATTCCTTGCTGCAGGTTAGGGCTCACCTGACCGGTGTGAATAATGTGCATCTTCAGACTCCGCTCTTGCCCCTCCTCAGAGTCAGTCTTCCCCACTTGTCTCCCTTTCTGGGACTGTATTTATGTTTCAGCCTTTGAGGAGGAGCAGGGAGCAATGGCTCTTGGTTTACCAAGCACACAGCAGGAGCTCAAAGCAAGCAGGAGCTCTTTCAAAGCCGGCTGGAGGAGAAAGAGCTCTTTCTCTCAGTGCTCGGGGTATTCCTCTCTGTTCCCTGAACAGATAGGCTGTGGCCAGAAGTTAATATTCCTCTGGCGTGGTGCCCTGCCCGGGGAGGGTGGCAGGCTCTTGCATTTAATAACTTATTTATCTTTCCTTATTGCAGGAATGATGACAGTTTTCATTATTAAGCTGCTAGGTAATAGTCTAGCCTTTGGTGGGAGCTGAATCATCATCCCCTCTTTGCTGACAATTTGATTCAATTACCCGGGAGAGGTGTGACAGGGAGGAGGACGAGCAGTGCCCCATTGCTGCTGCAGTGGCCGCCCCCCGCCCAGGCAGCAAGCTGGGGCAGCCGCGGTGCTCGGTGCCGGGGGTATGCGGATGGTGGGGTGGGCAGAGATAGCTGTGTGTGTGCCATGCAAGGCTTGGGCTCTCCGTCCATGGCCGGGGTGGTGGCTGTCCCCCTGCGATGCTCTCTGCTGTCTGCCCATGCTCCCCCTTGTTCCTGCAGTGGGACAGACTCCCACCCCAAGAAGCCCGCGTGTTCCTTGCCACGGGGTTTGCAGGAGCAGGGGGCATCAAGCACAGTGTGATGGGGAGTGCAGGCAGCTGCCGGCCAGAGAGCCATGGCCGTGACGCAGCCCCAGCACCCTGCTCAGTGCAGATGCAGTGGTGGTAGGGACACGGGAGAGGGCTCTCCAGCTTCTGCCTTGCCTTGAAAATGGCTTTCTCCTCCCCAGCCCCAGGGGGTTTGGAAACCACCAGCCCAGAGTGGTATTTTGTGTGCACACGATTGTGCTGGAGGGAAGCCACAGAGCGCCTGGCCAAGCGCTTCCCTCCCCGCTCTGCCCAGGTGCTCCCCAGACTGGGGCTGCAGCAGCCGGGCGGTGGGAGCTCCGAGGAGGAGGTGGCACTGGACAATTTATGGACAATGCTAAGAAAATGAGTGCGAAGCGGAGAGAAACTGGCCGGGACCTAGCAGCGTTTCTGCGCCTGCGCCGCAGTATGGGGAAGCAGCTCTGTGACTGCTGTCAGACCGTGCTCACAGATGCAATGAGGCGGCAGTAATGATATATGCAATCAATTAAACATGACCAATTTTTAATTAGATGTATAAACACGCCTAAAGTTAAACGAGGTTTCTTTATAGAGAAAGAATGCAGCATGGTACCATATTAAATGAGAAACTCATGCTGTTCCCAAATGGGAGCTTCCCAGATTCGCATATGGAGACGCCTTTGGAAATGGGCCACTCTCCTTCCACTTGGCAGGAGCAGCTTCCAGTGGCCAGGGGTGTCTGGGCATGGGGACCGGGGCTGCTCACAGCAACGCAGCCACTGGCAGGGCTGAAAGTGGGGAGAGGGGCTGCATCCCGCTCCTCCGGGAGCCTCAAGCAGATGGGATGAGTGCCGGCATCTGCCCAGCTCCCTCCCCTGCTCCAAATGGTGCTTTGCAGCACCTCTCCGTCCTCCTCCGCACCAGCCTCACAGCCAGGCCCCCCACAGAGGGGCCCGCTCTCGGCTGGGGTGCTTTCCCTCCCCTCCCATATGCACACCTGATTATAATGCTGCCGTTACACAGAGGAAAAGAAACAGAAGAAAAAAAAAGTGAACCAGTTTCTAATTATGCCTTGTTTGCTTTCATTTAGAGATAATTCAGCCCACACAAAAGTTATTCTCCATATTAAAAGAAATATATATTTAAAAAAAACACAGATGCATGGCTTCATTAAAAAAAAATAAAATGTAGAAGCTAAGTAGTGTCTATTTCCACCTTTCCCCCTCTGATTAAAAACTATTTGCATTTCAAAACAAACCATCATTAATTTGGACCAAATGTTACTAGGGCTCTTCTTTCTTGTCAGGATAATTAAGCATGTGGCACGGTGGTGAATGACTGCTTCTTCCTACAAAGACTGGGATTAGCTTCTTCCTCTGGGCTGAGGTGGTGACTCAGAGGGAGCAAAGCCTGGGTTTTGCAACAGCTCGTTGCATTGATACCTCGTGGCCCAGAGACCGAAAGCAGGGTGGTGTACCCCCTTTCACCTGCCAGAACTAGGGCTCGCTGCTGCTATGGGGTACCCAGAGAAAACGCTTCCTGAAGGTGAAGCCAATGCTGAGCGTGCATATCAACAATTAAGGGCAAGAAATCCCCCAAGGAAGCTTTTAGACCCAAACCTGTAATGATTCCTGCACAGACTTGGAGATCTGGCTGACAGCAGTGGTATTTTGTGCAGGCACAGGGATCTGCCGGCACAAGCCAGAGGCCATGGTAGTTTGAGAAGAATAAAAAAGCCCCAGGAAATCCAGAGCTTATTTGCAGGAAACCCAAATACTTGAAAGAAAAGAAAGTCACTGCCGAAGGTGAGCGATCTGCCTTCCACCTGCCCCTGCCTGCGCATCATTCCCTCCTCCTCTGCTTCTTGCTAAAGCCTTGGAGGATGGGACCTGGGCAGCGCCGGTCGCCTCCGTACCTGCCCCTAGAGCAGAGCACACCCCTGGCCCCAGCTTGGCTTTTGCTCTTTCACTGCATCGCTCTGGTTTTGTGGTGATGGACTGGGCAGCACCTGCGGAGGCAGCTGGCTCCGAGCATCCTGCATCCAACAACCCCCCAGGCCTGAGCCAGGGTGATGGGTGGACATGTCTGAGAAGCAATGGCCCACCAAAAGTCAAACCCTCTGAGATGGTGGGTGAGCACCGTGTGGGGGAGCTTCCTGGTGGAGGGAATAGCTTGTTGTGTCAGAGCACATAGTGCAGGAGGGGGAGGAAGACAGGCAGGAGCCTTTCCTCAGTCCCCATGTCTGGAGCTGAAGGGTTACAGGCAGCGAGCTCTGCAGGGCTGCTTCTCCCAAGGGGTTTGGCAGCCGCCTGTCATGGGTGGATTTGGGCTTTTTGTCCCCTGTGATGAAGCTGCAGTGTCAAACAGCGTATTTCAGTGCCTGTGCTGCACTGGACACAGGACACAAGGTCCATGGGCGATCTCGCTTGTCAGAAGAGTCAGCATGGCTGGAGGAGAAACTTGCAGGCTCTCAAGCACTTCTACTGTTAGGTATCTGTTCCTTTTCTGTCACCAGCTGCCCTTCCCTGGAGGTGCTGGAGCTGGTGGTGCACTCTCTGACGAGCAGGTTAAAGCAATTAGTAAACCACAATCCATGTTCCTGAGGTTTTCTCTCCTTCTCTAGCAGGGCTGAGTCCAGGTGATGTAGGTGGGTTGGAAGAAACCATGTTTACAGCTTTTGGTTTCTCCTAAATTCAAATTGAACTTGGATGAAAGTTTCTGGATTAATTACAGGGGAAAAAATACTGGAAATTAAACACAGAAAAGTCAGAGACTCACATGAGGCGTTCCGAACAGAGCTGCGAGGCTGGTCAGGACTGAGTGCGCAGCCTCAGCACCCTCCAGGTATTTTCTTCATTTTTCTTCATTTCTTCATTTTTATTTATTTTATTCATTTTCTTCCCAGGGTGCCTTATCCTGGAAAGTCTCAGTGGGGGAAGGACATCTTAACTCAAACAAAGCTGGGCAGCCCAAGGAATCATATCACGTAAAAGCTTCCCCGTGAGAGGGCCCTCAGCCTCTGGGCTTCAAAACCGTAAGGGCTTCCTACAGAAGCTGTGAAATACAGCCTACAGCCAGGAGAGCATGGGAGCCGCTCTAAAACAGACGATGAACTTTGTGCTCAAGGGCTGCCTGCGCTGACAAGCGCTGGGGACGAGGATGCTGTGGCTGACCGTGCTTTGCTTCAAGAGGGGCAGGGTGGGAGCCAGGCAGATGCTCTGCCGTGCAACTGCTCTCTCTTTTCACCTGTGTTTTGGCTCCTGAAACATCTTGTGGGCACATCAAGGTAGTCATTATGAATGAAAATGTTTTACCAAGACTTTTTCTTCATTGCAGTTGCCTGCTGTGTATGTTTGCTACTGGCCAGGACCTGCGGGCACCCACACCCCCGAGGCACACAGGACTGCCCTTCTCCCGTCCCCCAGAGCAGCTCCACCATCTGTTTTCTGGGGGATATTGGCCAACATTCCTCTCAAATAACATTCCAGAGATATTTACAAGATATGTACAGAAAATAAATACACGAAAAGAGAATTTATTAAAAATAATAAAACCGACGAGCTGAGGAACGCCTCGCCCGCCCTGCTGACACTGCGCAGCCGCCCATGGACCGATGCTGGGCCGGAGCAGGAGCAGCCCTGGGAGCAGAATGGAGACATTAGCTTCTACCATTCCTCATGCATTGGCATGGATTTGGTATCGTCTCTCTGGAGCAGGGCATGGAGCTCAGAGAAATCATCCTCCCTGGGGTCTACCAATGCAGCTCGCTCCCTTATTGCAGCTCATACCTGTCTGGATCACCCGTCCCCAGCGCCCACTGCTGCTGTGCCTACCAAGGATGCTGTGCTCACAGCGGAGCGTGAAGGAGCTCGGAAGTGCCGTGCTGAAGAGGAGAAAAAAGGCAGACTATTAATTAACAGCAAATGTACAATTAATGGGGCTTTTTTTCCTTCCTAAACAATTCATCAAAATGATTTCATTGAAATTTAGCTGATGGGGCGCTAAATGCAGCTGGTCTGTCCTGCTCTGTGTTTTTTCTGTCCTGGCTACAACAGAAAGCTGATATTGCAGCCTCGGATTTGGGATTAACTGCACACTTTGGGGATGGAGACAGTGGGAGTAAGTTAGTGCTTCTGCCCCTGCCAGAGTTTAGAAGATATAGGGGCTGTAAGTAAAGGGGTTACAATACACAAAACTGACATAATACTCACCCCTTCCTTTATACATGCTCCTTTACTGCCTGCAAGTTCATTTAAATACAGAGCAGAAATTCCTATTGGGCCAGTTTAAGGACTGTAATAAAGCCAAGCTAGGGAGGAAGGCCAAGCTGGTTATTGGTGATGCCGTTACTGGATATGTCACGTTGTTACTGAGTACGCTTGACAGACCCCTGAAATGGCCCTGCTTCACAAAAAAAAATTCAAAAAAAAATTAAGGTTGTTAAAATTTTTAGTGTTTTTTAAAATTGCTCTTATATAGAAAGAGGGAAAACAGCTGTTTACTGCTTTAAAGGCTTGTTTTTTTCCTTAGAAGTCACATTGCTTTTGGAATTTAAAGGTACAGAGAAAACCTAAATGTAACCTAGAAAACTGCCCAATATTTCAAAGCGCCCAGCTGCCTCCGTCTGAGCTAACTCCGGGTCCCTGGCTGAGCAGCGCCTTGGAGTGCGGGCTCAGCTTTAAGCATACGCTTAATGTCCCCATCAAAGCTGCACACTGAAGTGCTTTGCTGAGTTGGAGCCAGGGGATGCTCCCGTATCTCTGCCTCCTGTACATCACAAGCACCCTGAGCTTGGGGGCAGCCATGTTTTTTGGAGACCACAGCAGAGTTCATCCTGAAGTCCAGGGATGTGCCCTCCTCAGAAGCAGGCAGGGACAGGGGACTTGCCAGCGCTCTCGCCGGGTCAGCTGGATGCCCTGAGAGGGTGATGGACCATGAGCCAGAGGCTCTCTGCAGCCCAGGAAGCCAGCCCAGTTCTCCCTGGAATCCCTCTCATCCATCCAACCCGCCTCTGTTTCCAAAGACTTAGAAAGCTGTGAATCAGCAGAAGCATGTAGCTCTCAGCCCTGACTATTATTTTCTGCTTTACATTCTTGTCTTGCATCCCCAGAGGAGGTCGGGGAGCTGGGTGTGCTGGGTCCCATGGCAGGCACGGTGCTCTGACCAGCACAACCACCAGAGAATAGAATAGAATACTTTCAGTTGGAAGTGACCTACAATGACCATCTAGTTTAACTGCCCAACCACTTCAGGGCTGACCAAAAGTTAAAGCATGTTGTTAAGGGCATTGTCCAAATACCTCTGAAACACTGACAGTCTTGGGGTATCAGCCACCTCTCCAGGAAGGCTGTTCCAGAGAGGTGGGGTGGGAGCTGCAGTCCAGGGAGACGACGATGGACAAACAGGATCCAGCTGCCAGAGGAGCAAATCCTGGAGCCTCACAACTTTCCCATCCAGCCATGAAACAATCTGCTGATTTTATTGAAACCAGATCGCCGACTTCATCCCGCAGTCGCTGCTTTAGCCGGTTTGTCACGTCCAGCGGCCCTCGGGAGCTGCCCGGCGCTGCGAGGGGAGCAGGAGAAGATGACAGAAAAGATGCAGGTTGGCCGAGTTCCCCATCCCAGCCTTGCCCACACTCACAACACGTACACATATGTTTCCAAAAAAAAGGTGGATGGAGGCATTGCCAAGATCTGGAGGGGCTGGCTTAGAGCCCGCACGGCTCCCATGAAGTCCTACCCACCACACTTTTACCCTTTAGTTTGTCCTTCTCCCTGTAATATTCCAGTTAGTCCTTTCATCTTACACCTCTCCAGCTGCCTTATTTGCAGAAAACAGGGCTGGCATCTCCTTCCCTGACGGTGTGGGGTGCAGGGAAATGCCAGCGTGCCCGGGGCTTGGCCCCAGCCTGATGCCCGCATGCTGGCAGGCACTAGTCCAGCTGCCCCCAACCCAGTGTGAAGGAAAAGCTTCAGCCTGGAAGTCCTGATCTGCCCCGAGTCCCGGCTTTGCTTGTGGCTGTGGTTCCTGTAACCAGGAACAGCTGAGGGTCACCAGCAAATCAGCCAAAATCATGACCATCACACTGCAGCTGCCGCCCATGTCCTCTGTGGAAGCCCAAGTTTATCCTGAAGGTCACAACTGAAACGGGTCGGCAATGACTTTTTGAACAAAAGTAACCAAACCTGCTGTATTAGGCCTGGAAATACTTATCTCTGTTGTGGTGGCACCGAGGGACACAGTCGGCACCAGAACAACCCTGGGCTGGGAGAGCACAAAGAGGCAGAAACAGATTTCCACTGGTGATGCTGCAAAGCCGGAGATTTTGGCCCCTTTGAAATCAGTCAAGTGACTAAGCGCTAGCGAGCTAATGTGGGACCTCAGTGGCTCATCACAGAAGGCTTAACGACTTTCACGAGATTGCATATGTTGCAGCACACTTGGTGGTATTGCTGGAAAGTCTTAATGGAAAAGACATGATTTCTTCTCAAGTTTCACAAATCTGGCCTTGCGACTGAGCCTTGGGGGGTGAGAGCATCCAGAGGGCTTTGCCGGGGTCCCCAAGGTGGCTCCTCTGCCCCCAGGGATGGAGGGAGCTGGACAACTGGGTAAAACTATCCAGCAATGATAGACTCCCCTTTAATGCCCTGCAGAGGGCACAGAGCAGACTGGTGGAGAGAGAGTTCTTCTTCGCTTTAAAGATCATCTTGTTTTGCAGAGATTTGACTGACCTTAGTAGAGGAGAGAAATGGACACTAAAACTAATAAAAGATGGAACGTGAAACCAGCTGGCCTGGAGTCACTGTCCAGAAGGGGAGAAGAGTGAAACCCCAACCATCTGAGATGGCAGAATATATATGGCCTTTTATTTCAAAATATTACTTAAAAGGTTGTACTTTTGTTTCATAATATTACTTGAAGGATGTTAAATTATACAAAGGCAATATGTGATTTTGTATAAACTCTCTGAAGTCCAGAGCTGCACCAAGATGAACATGGCCTGTCCATTATAATCTCAATGATTCCTTTAATTGGCTCAATTTACAATCCTTCACTGATGGTCTTTTCCTGCTCTACTGTGGTGTAAAAAACACTAAGCCGCTTTCGAGGACTGCTGAGCTGCCCTTCCTTGCTCTGAGGCTGATCCAAAGAAATATGAACAGCAGCAAATGTGGCTTTGACTGATTTATAAAGTGGAAATAAATAAATGTGAGAAATTAAGCACAACCCTGCCTGGTTGCGCTAGAGAGGCCAAGCTTGGACATGGCCGGAGGAGTAGGAAATATGGATCGGGAGGTTTGCAGTGGGACCATCCGGGTCACTGCTGAGGAACGTTGGTGCCTCTGGCCGCAGCGCAGGGAGAGGTGGGGGGTCCCACGCTATTCCCGGGGGGACCCACCGCATGCACCCCACTGCGTGCAGCACACCACGGCGGAGCAGGAGCTGCCCCGCTCGCCTGCCTGAGCGGGTGTGCAAAGAACGGTCTGATAGAAACACAGGGCTTAATTTGCCGTGTGCAATTCGGAGGAATGGAAAGCATCAGCCCATTAGGGTTGCTAAGAAACTCGAGCGAGCGCCCAACTTACCCAAACAAAACAAGCCTGCGACTGGTACTTGAAAATCAAGGGGTGCCTTCAAACATCCCTCTCCTTCCTCTGCCCCCTGATTGCACATTGGAATGTTGGGGAGAGGCTGTGGGACTGCAGGGGCAGATCCATGGGGCTGGGGGCTGCCGGGACTGGGACCCCAGCCTGCTCCCCGCCCTCCCTCCCCACCCAGTGCCACAGGCAGGTTTCACCGGGAAGGCATTTCTGCTTTGCTAAACGAAGAAAACTCAGGATGCACAGAGACCCAAGGTTTGCTCGCTTGGGTTGGTTTATTTATTCCTCTCCGGCAGCTTCAGGGCAGGGTGAGGGACCCCACTCCTGCAGAACACACAGATCGTCTCATGTCCATGCAAAGAATTCACCCAGGCATATTGTAATAACACTCCCCACGGGATAAGTACTTAATCCTGGCTGCTTCTTGCCATCCAGGAAAATATCCCGAATGTTTTAACAAGGCAGCATGCATCCGTCTCCCCCCTCCCTCACCTTTAGGCTCAGAGAAACCATTTCCAAATTACCATGGGAATATAAGTGAAGTAATAACCCGGGATGACAGGGTAAACTCAAGGACCGTTTGGCTGCAGCTAGTTAAATATCTATTTTTGGCACTTTTCCTCCCAAAGTCTGATTTTTTTGAAACAGAGAAAATTAACAAAACCCAGAGCTAGCTGATTTCAACAAAGTGTTTTGATGAATAATATGCCATAATGGGCCAAAACAAGATAGGGAGTTTATCTCATCCCACTGCACATCACATTTCATGCTCGCATCCGCTCGTTTCCAGCCTTCCTGCCTGGGCTGTGATTGGAGAGTCTATTTTCTTTCATAATCTGCTTCAACTGCTCCAAAATGGAACATTTCAAGGGTTCTAGAGAAAAGGGTTGGGTTTTTTTCTTCCATCAGTGCCATTCTGTCAAGAGACTTCTGTAGGAAGTTGAGGACAATCAACTTGTGAAGTTGGGAAATTTTCTCAAAATGCAAACATTGTCCATCATCCCGATTTTAAATCCCAATACAGTGCAGGTCACAGAGGTGAAGAGGTAAACACAGCCCCATATATCTGCATCTTCCCAAACATCTGAGTTGGTTTTGGAACAGACTGATCATTTTGTTACCTATTTATTAAGAACGTCTCTCCTTAGCTTATTGGGCAGATAAACAAATGCAAATTGAATGAATGATTGATCATTAAAACCATGTCCCTACTTACCTTTACTTTTGTATTTTTATGTATGAAAAGAATCCACAAGCACTTAAACCCATCTTCTCTCTGATGTCTAGAAAAAAGAATTAAAAAAAAAAAAGCGGGGGAAACTTGCAGGCCTGTTTGTGGGACCAGTCCCTGCTCCCCAGTCCCGATCCTGAGCCGGGATGCTGGGACCTCCTGAGGATGCCCTGGCCTGGGATGCCTGGATCAGCTGCAGATCTCTGCTCCCTCAGGTGATGGTGCCCTGTGTTTCCATTTATAAATTAATTAAATTTCGTATGAGAACCACTTGAAGATTTTGTGTGCTGCTGCCTCTCTGGGAAGGCTGTCCCAAGGGTGCGGCTGCTGAGAAACCTTCCACCTTCTGACACTCATCGGTACAGGAGTGCGTATTGGGAAAGAAACCCCGTTTAGACCTGGAGTCTTTAGCTAATGCATCTTTTTGGTGATCGGATTAAGAGAAGGAGCTAATTGAAGGCTACCTGGAGTGTGATCTATGAAGCACGGCTCCTCTCCAAACCTGTCTTTCCCGTATCTCGCTGAGCACAGGGCTGTCCTTGGGGCAGCCTGGGTTAGACAGTGCCTCGCTACAGCAGCCGCCAGACGAGCTTTTGCAGACCCTGACCTTTTTGATTTGGTGCAGTAACATCCTCATCCAGTGGGTTAACTGGCTTCTCCAGGGTAACGGCACGAGCCACCCGCGGGGAGCAGGCAGCTCGCTGGCCGCTGCTTCGGCTCCAGGCAGAGCTGCCCTTGCAGGCAGGGTTGTGCAGGGACGAGCGAGCGTTAGCGAGGGGACAAGGCTGGCAGTCCTAGCAGAGATGGGCAGGGTGGCGAGGCAGCCGGAGGAGCTCTGTCCCATCTGCACAGCAGCGTGGAAGGTGCCTCTGCCCTTCTGGGACTCTCCCGGCACCCCGCGCTGCGGCCGTACGCAGTGGCGGCGAGCAGAGCCCGTTTGCTGGCATGAATTATTTATTGGCCATGCAATGGGTTTTGTTGCCGACAGGGCTGCGGGGCTGGGTTACAAGCACGGTGCGGAGTGGCCCCTTGTGTACAGCGGTAATGGAGGATGCTGCGGTGCTTGTCAGGCTGACGGACTGCTGAGAGCCTGGGGAAAAGCTCCTCTGCTCCAGTCTCCCAGGGAAAATGCAGTCGACTACCACCAGGTCCTGGCTGGACACCAGGACTCAGCATAGCCTGGCCTCGGAGTATGCTTCAGCGCATAGTTCCTGTGTTGCCATGTTGTTTGGGCAGTGCAAACATTAATTATAAAATAGGGGTGGGCAGGAGGACGATGCTGGGGAAGGCTGCTCTGCTCTGTGCCTCAGCTCAGCTGGCATATGAGAATGATGTAGGGGGTGTGGAGGATCTGCTACCCTTCCAGGCGAGTCTAACAGACATTCTGACTGGGGACTAAACACCATACTAGACTGGCTTTTGCTTGCACATCTCCTCCTGGAAGCTAGGGGGTGATAAGGGAGGTGGAAATGAGAACATGAAATGGGATGCTCTAATATGAGAAACCTGTAAAGCAAACAGTGCAGGTGGTGGATGCTCAACACCTAGCTGTGCCTCTCCAAAAAGACTGGAGGGAAAAAATAAATAAAGTAAAATCCAAAATCAATTAAGCAGCCAGACACATTTGCTCCAGGAGCATTTGTTCCAAAGCCATAAGTAATGTACTTCCCTTGACTTTAGTGATCAATGCTACTTACCCACATGCACTCCAATTAATAAAACCTTTGTTCTCTTGGCCCTGGTCCACAGTGGCTTTTTAGCATTGTACAACCTCTGGAGCAGCCCAGACTGCTCCCCAACAACCTCTGCCAGAGCAGCCAGAATCCTTTGCATATCCTCGCTGGGATCAGAAGGGACAGGGAGACCTTTTCTCCTGCCCTTGCTTGGCCCCAGAGGAGCCCACATGTCCAGACACGGGGTGCCCAGGAGATGCCTCAATGGAAGACCACCCAAAAAGGCTGCCTGGCCAAATCTGGAGGGGGTTAATGGAACTGGATCCTCTGCCACAGGGAAAAAGCTCAGCGTGTTGGCTTTCGGGATGGGAAGGTATGAGCAGCATAGGGCAGCAGCCCATCACCTCGTCCCATGAGAGCCTGAGCTGGGCGCTCAGCACGGGCAGCGCGGTCCCTATGGGTGCACCCTCGGGTGAGGGGGGCTGCAGTCCCTTGTGTGACAGCGTGGGAAGGGCTGGTGGAAGGCTGGTTTGCATCCCTGGTCTGCCTGGTGACACCCCCATAACAAGAGCCAGGCCAGTCCTGCAGCGAGCTCCCCATATCCTAACTGGGATGGGCTTTCCCTGCCTCTGCACAGCGTTCCGCGTGCACTTCTTGAAACATATGTTTTGCCCAAAATGCTTTTATTTGTGGAAATGCCTGTACTTGTGCACACGTGGGTGCATTCCCATGTGGAAAAGTGCTGTGTGTAAATGGTTCTCAAAGAGAGAAATATCTCCCAGTCACTTTGCATACGCAGGCAATTACCCTGCGAGAGAGCAAACGGGACGTACCACCTAGTAGACAGTGAACATATCTGATTCCCTCTCTCCTTTGGGAAGAGAACCAGATGCTTTTAAGTCTGGGGATCTGAGTATCTAGTGCCATTTCTACTTGTTTTTCTTTATGCAGCCTCTAGACCTCAGAGGCTTATTTCATCTCACTGCCAGGATTGCTCCCCTGCTGACGAAGGACAGCCTGAGCCATTCGGGGTTCCACCAGCCCCTTCTCCTCCATGGTGGTGTCTTCCCAGCATCTTCCCAGAAGCAGCATCCTCATCCCCAGACATACCACCCCAATGCCTAGCGCTCGAAGGCCACCCATGGCAAAGCTTGCCAGCCCCGAGATTTGTGGAATGGCTGCAGACCGAGTCACACACTGGCAAAAACTGCCGGGGGGTCACGAGCAATTTGCCAACAGGAAGGGCCCAAGCGATAATTCACAACTCGAGTGGTGGCCGAGGGGTGAGGAGCTCTTAATCTCCCTCCCAGGGTCTGGAGCTGCTGTGTTGCCCATTTCTCTAATCTATAGACAAAGAATTAGAAGCAGCAGCATTGCCTGGGGAATAAGCGAGATTTATTTCGAGCTAACACAAATGCTATTTTGCAGCACTGGGATGTTTAACCTTGGCCAGGAGGAATGATCTTTCTATTGTATAGCAGATAATTAATTGTTGCAAAACCCCCAAGAGATCAGGCAAACGGAGGGCAGCTTCGAGGCAAATTCCCAGATTTACACAGTGCCTTGAGCCACTTCCACGGCCCCTGGCCAAGGAAACCGTGTCCAGCTCCCAGCGTTCAGCAAGCGTGGTGCTGGGTGCTGACTGGACAATTTAAAGCAAATTGCAGAGTCCAAGGGCCGGTTCCAAACCACTAAATCAGAAGTGCCTGAGTGGGTTATTGTGTGATACGCCCTGAAGTGGAGTTTAACGTCTCATCTTTCCCCCTCCTCTGCCAAGCTCTCTCCTGTCCCAAATAACTGCATCGGGGTCCAATATCTTGTGTCCTGTGGCTTTCTGTGGGGCAGAGACCTGCGCCCTCACCCCAGGGATGGCAGTGTGTCCCCAGGTGGGCATCTCTGCTGGGCGATGCTGCAGTCGGCCCTGGTCTGCAGCTGCAGGGCAGGAGTGGGCAGCGGGCACTGGGACGCAGCACCTGCTGTGCCGGTGGCTCTCTCCCCTTGCCTGCCTGATTTACCACATTTCTGGCTGTTGTGGGACAAATCAGCTTTTTGTGTAAATCTGTCTGTAGCAAGAAGTCAGCAAGTTTCCCTAAGTGCGTTTTTCGTGTATTTTTAATAAAGGTCACTCTGTGTTTACTGGCAAAGGCGATCAATATTGGTTTATTATTTATAAAGGATCCCACTGGTCTGTAACAACCTGCGGCTGGAGCACACAGAAAGTTTTGTTCGCAGCCTCTTCCATCCGTTGGAGGGTCCAGCTGACTTCTGCCTCTGCCCAGCCTGAGGGTCACCTGATTTTAAGCCATTTCCTCCTCCCTTGCACCCTGAGATGGGGCTGGCAGGAGCCCACAGCTCTGCCAAGGGGCCAAGCTGCCCGTAGTACAGCTGCTCCGGGCAGATACTGCCACTCGCCACTTCCCCGCTGCTGCCCAGGGCATCCCCATCCATCCCCTTGCCCGCAGGTCGGTGCTTTGCTGTGCTGCATTTAGTCATCCTGCCACAAAGGCTTCAGCCATCCCCCCTTCCCCATGCCCATTCCTGCTCCCTCCTGCCTTTGAACCCCCTGTGCTGGCTTTAGCCGGTCACCTGACGCTTGCGTTAATTTATCTGAAGCTGTGCTTACATGCAGGGCATCCCCTCGGCAAATGCCCGGTGGCTGTCAGCCCGCAGCCTGGTTGCAGAAAAGGTGGATTGCTCTTCCTGAGAGCTGAGCTGCCCCTGCGTGCGATCCCATCGGGGCAGGGCTGGGGAGTTATCGGGGGTAGGCTGGGCGCGGAGCTCCCCCTCCCCGGGCAGACGAGCAGCGGGGGCTGTGCCGATCGGGCAGTGATGAGGTTGGGTTTCCCCCTGGTCAAGGGTGCCCACGGGGGAACCGTGCCGAGCCCCCGGGGGTGGCTGCCCCTTGCTCCAGCCGCAGCCCTGTCCCCCTGACATTCCCCCCCTGCTTTCTGCTCAGAGCAAAGCAGCAGCGATGGTCGTGTGAAAACCTGTGCTTACTGTGATGAGGGGAGAGAGGGGGAAAGAGAGAGAAAGAGACTAATGCCTTAATAAATTTGATTTCAGAGCAAACGAGATGGCTGCTGTTCCATGGCGCAGCTATGTTAACCTGGTTTTACATTACCAGCTGAGATAAGAAGCACGGCTATTTTTAGGGTCTTAATACCAGTGGAAGAAAAGAAAAAGAAATAACAGAAGGAAGAAGAAAGTATAAACCCTGCAGTAAATAACTGGGCCAGTCTGGGACAGGGGTGAGCTGTGAGGGCACATCTGGACCTGCTCTCCCAGGTGAGCCCCCATCCAAGGACTAGCCAGGGGCGTCTGGGTACCCCAGGTCTCAGGCTGGTGCCTCTCGCAGGGGAGAGCTTGGGACATGTCTCAGTGCTGCACATGGACACTGGAGTGCTAGGATGTCTCCAGCCCCTGAGAGTGCACGAGGGTCACGCAGGGGCTCAAGCTCAGGGATGCCCTGGTAGCTTGTTCTGCTGCAGTATCACTATTTCTGCTGGACACAGAGGATGAACGGGTACAACATTCTGCCCGTCCCCTGCTGTCCTCCCATTGCATCAGTCCCACCTCATGTCCTGCAGATGAGCTATCCCACTCCTCCATCCGTCCCGGTCCCAGTCCTCACCTCCACAGCAAACGAACTGCTCTCAGAGAGGGGAGCCCCAGGGACGGAGGTGCACACAGCTCAGGAAGGACGAGGGATGTCC
This sequence comes from Ibidorhyncha struthersii, assembly GCA_013398815.1. Classification (NCBI taxonomy): domain Eukaryota; kingdom Metazoa; phylum Chordata; class Aves; order Charadriiformes; family Charadriidae; genus Ibidorhyncha; species Ibidorhyncha struthersii. The sequence continues at coordinate 598,520 of VZSZ01008623.1, read as the reverse complement.
AGAGAGGTAAAGCCTTGCAGCAAGCTCCCAATGAAGCACTGTTCACCAGAGAAACCTCCCTGCCTTTACCCTAGTGTTAATGAGCCGGAGATAATTAGAGCAGATTCACATCTGGCCGCAGTGTGTGGTTACCTCCTGCATGAACAGCCCCTGTGACGGCAGGTCCCAGCCCAGGTGCTCCCCTCTGGAGCTGGCAAAGAGCCTGAAGGGGAGATTTTTTCACTTATACTAAGACCTTTGATACCGGGGATGGCTCATCCCTGCTTTTGGCAGGGCAGGCATGTCCCCGGCACTGCTGAGCCATAGGACCTGTGAGCAGCTCTCTCCTGGCCAGGGCTGGCCCCCGTATCGGGGTGCATGGGCAGACATCCTTTCCTGCTATGCCCACTGCTGCTGCAGCTCCGCCACCCCCTGCAATTAGAGCCTTGCAGCCTGGGTCTTCTCTAAGCAGCTAATGAGGGGGGCAGCGACTAAGGAGGTGTTGGTGTCGTGATTTGTGTCGTGTGTTTTGGGGGCATAACTGACACATCGTTCCCGTAGCAGGCAAGAAGTTCCTTCTGAATTTTATTATTACTGTTATAATTTGAAGGATAACATAAAATAGATGGGAGAGTGAAACACATGACCATTTTAAGTATAAAAAAAATGAATCAATTCTCTTAAAAATACAGGAAAAGTGTGTTTCATCTCTCTCTCTTTCCCATGAAGAACAAGGAAAAGCTGAGGCAAATCCCACAGACACATTGAAGCTGCTGAACTTACTTTTTCCTCAGGATAAACTTGTGCAAGAAGAGGAGGTGAGCTGCAGCAGAGCAGAGCGGGGCTCAGGGGCTGCGCTCGCCGGCGCTGCAGGTTGGGGGCTGCCGGGCACCTGTGGCCAATTTACTTAAGAGTTCATTGACTTGAAATTGGGAATCAAAAAGGAAGAGAAATTTTAAATAAATGTTCCAACAGGCTTAATTCGTACCGCGGGGAGCTGCACAAGATCGTGGAGGGTAGGGATAAACCATCCTGATGATGTCAAAGCTCTAAACACGAGCCCATCCTGCTGATGGGGTTTGAGATCATGGAGCGAGCAGGGAGCTGGCTGCAGTTACTGTCTGTGGGAAGGAGCTCGGCTGATGACCCTGAACATCAATTTGAAATAATCAACTCTCTTCTCCTTCAGAAAACAAAGTCCTGGGAGGTTTGCAACGGAGACACGGATTAATAGCCCAGAACTACGTGTCGAGCCAAGCATGCGGCTGTGTCTGAAGAAAAGGCCAAGCTCACAAGAAGTGATCGAGGCCGGGTTTCCTAAAGAGCCCTCAGCTCTGCTGGAGATGCTTAGGGATGGATTTTGGGTCCCTACGAGTGCCGCAGCCAGCTGGGGCTGCAGCACGGCCGGACCACCCGGCATCACCCGCCAGGGGAGGGAATGCTCTTGGCCCCTTGGGACCCTACAGGCCGTTTCCATCACTCTGAGTTTTTTTCCATTTGGGTTTTGGCAGAATGAACACTGGGACGAGCCTGGGAAATGCTTCTGGTCTATGGCATTGGGCTCTGAGGACTGGACATTAGCAGAGGGCTAGAGAGCAAAAGCCGCAGGATAAGTCAAGCAGGTGTTACAGACATAGACAATTTCTGATAAAATATTCAGCCCAAGCTGTCTTTGAACCTGCTGTTAATTCCTCCTTGGCCAAGTCTGTGATTGCATTTCCCAAATACCAGTGTAAGAATGTATTTGCACAGCATAAACCTGATCTGTATCAATATTTTCCCCTTTGCACTTTGGTCCCATTTCCCCAGGACTCAATGTTTGAAAAGTTCACACTTGTGAAGGATTTGTCACCATGCTAGGCAAAATCTCCCTTTCTTTCTGCTGGTCCTCGTCTTTAGCAAGGGGAGTTTCCAGCCTGCCTTCTCCTTGGTGAGACCCTCTCCCTCCCCAGCCTCTTCCTCCAAGAGACATATTTGTACAAAGGCACAAACAACATTTTTATGGCTGTATTACACGCTGATTTTTTCCACTGCAAAACGGTCCTCTGGGCCCAGGTCCATGCGATATCACTTCCCCCTTTACTGCTGGACTGCTGGGCTGCGAGACACCAGTCAATTCCAGTAACGCCTGTGACAAAGCCACTTTAATTCTTCTTTCTGCCTCGTTCCTGCTTGTCTATCCCAAGCCTGCTTTTATTAATTAGGAGTGAAAAATATCAGTCATTAAAAACTGTTCTTCATCAAAATGTGCTTTCTTTCTCCTGTCCTTCTCATCTGTTGGCACTCCATCCAATTATTCCGTTCTGCATGAAGACCCCCTTCGGGTCCCTCCTCCCTCGTACCCCTCGACCGGGTCCCTCCTCCCTCGTACCCCTCGACCGGGTCCTCTCCCCACAGCAGAGCAGCAGGGCACACCAGGGACTTGTACTGCTCTGAACATCGTCACCAAAATCGGGTGAAAGGAGGGGTGGGCAGCCTGGCACGAGGGGCACGTGCCCAGCAGACAGCCCTCCAGGGGTACATCAACTTTGCTGAGTGCCGACACTGGTCATTCTGGTCCCAGTTTAATACCAAAAGCGTGTGTCCTTAGTGCTGTAATGTGATCTGTTCTTGGCTGGAGAGTAAAACCCTTCCTAGAAAGATGAGTTGGAGGAATGGCAATGGAAGGAACAAGAAAAGGATTTATGGCTGTCATCTGTGCCATGCAAACTCTGCCCAAGCTGGGAAGAGGCACCTTCACAACCCGGGGTCCCCCAAAAAGCTGAAAGACCCCCCAGATCTGGCACTGCTGGGCCCCTTCCCAGCTCCTGATGGCACCACGCGGCCTTCGGCCAGCTCTTCGTTCAAGATGAATGAATACAGCTCTTGCTAGGGACACTCACCCATGAGACTGTCTTACAAACCAATAATAATAATAACAATAACAATAATAATAATAATAATAATAGTAATAGGCATAATACAATAGAGTTTCCCTAATTTGCACTAAATGACTGGGAGACCCATTGTGAGTTAATGAAATCTATGGCTTAGCAACCAACAGAGCAAATACTGTTTTGCATAGCCAGGGCAATTCATCACCAGATGCACTTTGTTCGCTCAGTTTGACAATTGTAGTTTATTTTTAATTATTGATGCTATCTCATAATGTCCCAGTAAATCTATGGAAGTGAGTTTTGTAGAAGCAGTGAGGTCTCTCTAATCAGAAGCCGGAGAAATGCTCTAAAGCCTTTGTGGGAGGCCGTTCTCCCAAGCAGGGATGCACAAACCAGCAGAGCCTGGGACATTGTTGTCCACAAAATGCCGTGGAAGCGGAGGCGGTGCCTGAGCCCGCCAGAGCCCGCTGCTCATGCTGGGCACCGGGCACCCCGACACCGGAGATGCCAGCGACGGGGCTGGGATGCGCTGAGCAGAAGCTGCTCGTTGCCCTTATTTACCTCTGCAACATTGAGCGGCTCTTTTGCGAACAAACCATTCTCTTCCCAGGCACAAACTGCCTTTGTCCTCTGCCCAGCCGCCCTCTCCGCAGTTTTCCCCCCTCCCACACCGCACCCAGGGTCCCTCCGCCCGATCTCCCCGGCTCCCTCCTGAGCCACAGGTATTTTGCAAACACAAAGGCATTAACAAGCTGGCAAGATCCCCCATGAATATTTCATGTTTAACATGCCCTCGTTTCCTTCTGTTTAATGGATGCTCTCCCCATTATGTCTCCGCTTGTTTGAGCAGGATACCTTTTCAGTGGAACATAAAAGCCGCTCCCTGGTGAGGTGGAGAGGAAACCACTTAGCTCCGCCATTCAATAGCTCCAGACGAGGACGGGTCCAGCCGCCCGCCCTGGCGCGGTCGGCAGATTGGGTTTCCTTTCACAGCTCCTCTTTCCCTCTCTCAGCGCCNCTCCCCGCCCCCCCCCCCCCCCTTTTTTTTTTTTCTTTTCACACTGAATTTTGCTGGCACGCGCATCCGGAAAGCCCCGCACGTCCCTCAGCTGCTTTCAGGCCGTGGTTTGCTGCAGGACAGCAGATGAGACCAGAAACCATCCTGACGGGCAGCAAGAAACGCTCCCGGGCGATGCGGGGAGGAGGGAAGGTGCCAGGGTGATACCCGATCTCTGCTTCCTTCCAGCCGACGCCTGGGCATGGGGGATGGGACATGGGCCTCCGGCACCTAGTGGGTACCCGAAGCTTTGGGGCTGTCCCAAAATTGATTTTCCCCTGCAGGTTTTGGGGGGCATTGTTCCATTGGTCCCTCTTTCCTCAAGGAGCATCTCCTTTGGCTCAGCTCTCACCATGGGTTGGAACGTGCCACCACCAGTGAGTTTCGGCTGACCAGCTCGGACGTGCCATTGGTGTGGCAGCCAACTGGCATTGACAGTGTAATCCCAGGCTCTACGAAATTGATGAGGGAAGATGTGTTAGCTGCAAAAAAGGACAAGAAGTGAGACAAAAAATGAATTAATGTGACAAGAGGTTTAAAACTTTAAACACAGGCCACCTGTGTGGTGAGTGGAAGGCAGAGCAGCAGGTCCCAGCTCCTCCCAAATCTGTGCCTGCATCATCATCATCCTGGTGCTGAGCTGCTGTGGTGCCTCCCCTGGAGCCAGCCGTGTGCCGATGCCCATCTCACCTGCAGAGAGGGAGTGGGTACAGTAGGCTGCGGGGGGCTGCATCCAGCAGAGCTGCTGCATAGGGGTCCCACAGCATCGCCCCGGGGGCTGCCCTGAGCCCCTGCTGCTCCAGAGCTCAGTGTTTGCTCTGCATTCCAGTGAGTCCTATTGCACAGCCAAACCTGCCCGTGGTTCTGCCCGGACGAGCGCAGGAGGTGGGGACCCCACTGAGATGCTGTCATCACAGGTGGTGCACCAGGAACCCCGAGGTGGGGTCCCACTTCAGTCACAAGATTTCAATCACAAGACCTGTGATTTTAGCATGCAACTTCATCTTTCAACAGCAAACCTAGATGCTGAAGGTTTGGCTTCCCAGTGTGCATCAAGGCTTTTGCAGAGGAAGCCACGTTCCCTGAGATGCCAAATACCTTTTGCTCCCTGGAGCTTCCCCAGGCTGGGATGTTTCAGGCAGGGGGGAGGGGCCTCAGTGAGAGCTGCCACTGGAAAAGACTTGGTCTTAGGGAATCAAAAAGCAAAAAAGGAATTGATCCAGGTTTAATGAAATGTTACATTTCACTTGCAGGGAAATATTTGTTTTGTTCTGGAGCATTAGTTTTTAAAAAGTAGGATTGAAGGACGTTTTAAAAGCAGAGGATTTTGGAGAGAAAAATCGACACATTTCATTGTTGAAATGTCAAAGGGAGATTCTTAATCTGGAAAAAAGAAAATTTAATTTCGAGATCTCAGTGTGACCAAAATGAATGCAGAAAGTGCAGAACCGGTGTAGTTGGCTCAGAAAAACTTTTACTCAAACAGAATGATTTCCCATCTCAGAGGCATCATTAGCAGCTCAAGTGCTGTGTGACCCCAAGGTCCTGGTGCGCATCCGACCCCGGCGGGGAGGAGTGCCTGGAGTCCTGGCCCTGTCCCGGCCACGATGCTCCGTCCCACACTCCAGCATGAGACGAGCCCTTCTGCATCCCACCGCTGCTGAGGACCGGGGCGGGCAGCGGGCAGGCACAGAGCACGACAGCAACTGCAATTAGTTCTTCAGTTTTGATACAATTATAAATTACATGGAGTAGTAATGAAAACAAAGTCCCGGCCAACAGCATGTTCCTGCCAAGCCGCCATCGAGGGACTCTGGCTCGAATTAGATTTCCTCTGGTGACGGGGTGTTGATAGACCCCATTTGTGTGTGTACACGATGCGAGGGCTGCAGACAACCTGCGTGAGCCGGGACCACTGTGGGATTGTGCCGGGGTCTCCCCAGCTCAGCCACAACATCCCAGGCACGAGGCTCCAGTAGCGCTGGCAAGTCCCAAGATGCACATTTGTGCTGGAGAGCTCGACTCAAACACCAGCAGCAGCTGCCACTGGGAGAGAGCATCATGCTGCACGGGGACATGGCAGACGAGCCCCGCTCCAGCTCCCACCCCCTCCCCATCCTCTGAGCTTCATGGGCATTGGATGTCCTGAAACGTGATGCTGTGGCACGTACCCGGCGCTGGCTGCTGGACGGGATGGGGGATGTCCTGGCTGTACTCACAGCAGCTCCGAAATGTCACTGCTGCAGGTCAGGGCTTATCATCTGTGGGAAACCGCTGATAAAATGCACGGGAGGGCTTGGTGTATCACCAGGAGTCAAACCCTTCATGCAGTGGTCCACATGTGGGACCTTTCAAGGCTGGGGAGAATTGAGTGTCCCATGCAAAGGGACCACCCTTTTGGTGTGGGTACCTTTTTTGGCATGTGTCGCTGATCACCACTGATATGAGGGGTCCCGGTGGAGGAGCTGGGCAGAGCCTGGGAGAGGACACTTGTGTCCTCCAGACCTTTGGGACCAGTGGGGTGGAGTGGTGACAATTCCCACCTGTGGCTGACCCCAGGCCTTGCTGACGGGTGTTACACTTGTTTCCCCACCCCCAGAGCAACAGTCCGATGCCAGGGGAAACATTGTGGTGTTACCCATCCCCAGACTGAAATAAGCCATTTGTCTGCAAGAGGCGTGGGGGTGCAGAGG